>OZ018321.1:206025037-206560037 GCA_963969495.1 Ceratothoa steindachneri
TAAGGTGTATGAAGCAGCAGATAATGATGAAAACTATGATATTGTATACTTGGACTTTAGTAAGGCTTTTGATCGAGTGCCACACTTACGACTTCTGAGCAAAGTTAAAGCACACGGGATCGATGGCAGTATATTTAGGTGGATTCAGTCATGGCTTGGTGACAGACAGCAAAGAGTTAGTATAGATGGAGTTAAATCTGAGTGGGGGTGTGTTAGCAGTGGAGTTCCACAAGGATCTGTTTTGGGTCCCTTGCTATTCTTAATTTATATTAATGATCTTGACATAGGTATAAGTAGTGACCTGAGTAAATTTGCTGATGATACTAAGCTAGGTAGGGCCATTAGGGCTGATTCTGATGCTGTTGTAATGCAGGAGGAATTGACCATTCTGTCCAATTGGGCCGAGAAATGGCAAATGAAGTTTAACATAGACAAATGTAGTGTACTTAGTATAGGTAGAAATAATCCATTGAATAGTTATAAATTAAATGGCAGAATTTTAGGGAGGACTGATTGTGAGAGAGACTTGGGTATTTTGGTAAGTTCAGACCTTCGTCCTAGAAAGCAATGTCTAAATGCTAAGAATAAAGCTAATAGGATATTGGGATTCATTAGGAGGAGTGTAAGCAATAAGAGTGCTGAAGTCATTCTAAAACTGTATCTGGCGCTAGTTAGGCCTCATCTAGACTATGCAGTACAATTTTGGTCACCATATTATAGGAAGGATATTGATTTGCTTGAGTCTGTGCAGAGAAGGATGACAAAGATGATTGGTGGGCTAAGTAACTTACCCTATGGTGAAAGGCTCAGAAAACTAAATCTACATACATTGGAAAGGAGAAGAGTCAGAGGGGAATTGATTGAAGTCTTCAAATGGGTAAAAGGATATAATAAAGGGGATCTGGGTAAGGTTCTTATACTTAGTGAACATGACAGGATACGTAGCAATGGGTTTAAGCTTGATAAGTATAGGTTTAGGAAGGAGATTGGAAGGAATTGGTTTACAAATCGTGTGGTAGATGAATGGAATAGGCTCACTAGGCATGTGATAGAAGCCTCCTCTCTGGGTAGTTTTAAGAATAGATTAGATAAATATATGGATGAAGCTGCTAGATGGGACTGACTTTTTTTTATGTACATATGTATATATTTTTCTAAGGAGTGGGAAGATTATATTTTGCGGTTGCATGAATGGACATAATCCTCTGGATGCATTTTATGTATATTGTAGATTAGATCTGACGAACTCCTGTTAAGGGTGACAATGTTGATGACTTTTCTCTGGTAAGAAATCTTTTGTGTGTTGAATGGAACAGGAGCTGCCAAGTGTAGGCCATGAATGGTCTTTTGCAGTCTCCTTCTTTTCTTATGTTCTTATGTTCTTATGTTCTCGAAAGATCGTTGTTTGTTTATTTTCCTTTGAGAGTTGTTTAATTCATTTATGTTCTGCGGTTATTGCAGGACTTTATTATATACCAGCAAAGGTGTCCGGCGTTTGCCCGGGTAAAAAAATCATAAGCAAGATAGAGGTTGAAATTCTTATATTTTTTACAAATTATTTTTTAACCAATGCTATATCACAAAACTTCTTTGAAGACAATATTCTTCGTTTATGTCTGTGGTGCATGGACAAACAGGTTGCTTATGCTTTCCACATGGGAGAAGCAGGGTTCTTTCAACTGTAGTCTAGTCACTGAGAGTGTCTGGCCTTGGTCTTTGTTAATTCACTTGGCAAAACTTTCTCCCACGGTAAATTTAATTCTTCCGAAGCAGAAATGGATTACGCAACCCGATGAAATTTAGGGTGTCTTAGGAATTAAAACATCCTCTCCTTCTCTATATCTTGTAAAAATAGATGCTTCAATAAAATGTGGCATCAACTCATTGCTACCAAACGTGTGCTCTTGCAAAGTCTAGAAGGATCCAAATTCCGCAATAGCATAATTGGAGTTCCAACCTTAAATTCTAATTTGTGTGGAGACAGTCCAGGTGGCTCTAGAGAATTCAGGAATGCTGTTGGATAGTGAATAATCTGGGGCAGATCTAGTATGATATCAACTTACTTGTAAATGGGACATATTCCAGGAAGTGCCTACATAAATTGCTGGCTAATTCTGCCAAAAGTGTTTTTTTAACCAGTATCGCTCTCTCACAACGGCGCTTGGTTGTCGATGTTTCTTCCTGTTTTTCAGTTTATATTTTAGTTCTGTATTTAATTTGCCTGTCAGTCCATATGTTATTTATATATTGCTTCACTTGTTCCACTTTATTTTCATTTATTTCCTTGAACAGCAATAAGTCACTAAGTTCACTGTGCTCTACTCTATGTGCTTTTCTCTTATTCTGTAGAGCTACACATTCCATATGGTAGTCCATATAGTTTTGTTACCGAATGAGAAAGACTTTGTTCTTGAGAGCTTTTTCACAGTTGACTATATTGCAGACAGGGCTTAAAGTCATTTCTTCATTTGGATCTAGAGGTACATTCTTGTTACCAATTCTGAGAATGTTACTGGAGAACTCTGCTGACAACACATCTACAAGCAACTTTGCTCCCATGTTCGTGCTGAGAGTGAGCTTCTTGACATGTTTCCAGAGTGGAGAGGATTTAAGACTTGTTCTAACCTTATTAGCACGGGTACCCTTTGGTATTACTGGTAGTGTTTGCCTGAAATCCCCAGAGAGTAGGAGTGTTACACCTTCCATTGGAGCCTGACAATTCCTGGTTTCTGTCAAGTTAAGATTCACTGCCTTAAGAGCTCTCTTGTATGACATAGTACACTCATCCCACACTATGAACTGGCACCTTTTAAGGACCTGTGCCAATCCTGATCTCTTGCTGATGTTGCAAGTAGGAGTGTAGGCTTTGTCCAAGTCTAGAGGGAGTTTGAGAATTGAGTGGGAAGTTCTCTCGCCAGGCAGCAATACTAGACGAGGCCACGGCCAAAGCATTGTCTTCGTAATGTTGCACATTAGCTAAGATCTGTTTGGTGACATTAGTCTTTCCTGTGCCTGCAGGTGCATCCAAGAAGAATATGCCCCCTTAAGGAAGCGAAAAATGTCAACGATGGCATTGTATGCTCTCTTTTGATCTTGCAGCAAATTTGGCTAATTTTTGGTCACATAATTGGTAAAGCCAGTAATGTCATATGATAGGATGTTTCTTGGAGTACATCTGTAGGCAAAACGTTGGATCCACTCGTTTGGATTTTGGGAAGTCTGTATGTGGGCAGCTCAATCCCACCCATTGAAACAATCTTGTCTTTTATGACAAATCAGTGTCTATTGTAGACTTCCTCAATGAAACCTATTTCTCTTCTACGATATTGCAATTGGCCTGATGCTGGAAAACTCTATGGTCTTGGATTAGATAGAAACACAAGCTTCCACTGGGCCGAGAGTTCGAGCGAATTCTAAAGTAATTTTCTAGCCTCAATCTAGCAGGTTTATTGCCATAATTAGCGTTTCTCGTTGGCATATGAGCCATTTATATTGAACACAGACATAGTTGGGGCTGTTAGTGACTAGGAGAGACCCAGAACCCCAAACCTACAAGCGTACTATGCATTGTACTTGACCTAAATCGAGTGTACCTCCCCAGATATACAAAAACGCTTTCTATAAGATACGTGTGAATGCCACCAGTCACCAATCAGAAATGTGATAACTTAAATAAATTTAAAATCCACCATAGGCTTTATGATGAAGAAGAGTAAATTTTGCACCCGTATTTAACAGTTTAAAGGGCAAAAGATCGATAGAAAGGCAATTGGTATACTTATCCAAATCCCAAAGACAGAAGACTACAAAAGAGGATGTTTATGGTACCAGTACAAAACACTAGGGGAATTAAGGGTTCGAATATGTGATTCATGATTCGAAAATAAGAGTAAAAAATAGTTGGGAGTCAATTGTGTCTAGACTAATCTCATTTAGGATGAGGCTCTCTTCAGAATGATGCCTAAGGCACCGGCAAAATGGCACAGCCCTAATCTTGGACAAAGAAAACACACATTCGTGCCTTTCGGCATAGCAAAACGAGGGTCAGAGCTTTTTCCTCTGTTTAGGGACCAAACATAGACGCTAAATCTCACCAAAGAAACCAAAACCTCCTATACGTAGCACATGCCGAAATATTTTCGGCTTTCTGCGCTGCAGACACCTACACTACGGGGCACCATCCTCTTACCATACAGAATGGAAGGTGATTCATCCCGCCTGTATATCAAAATATTCATCTTATAAAACGTAAGAAAAAGATGGACGGCTCCCATCACCCTCTTTGAAAGCCCGGCCAGGTCTTTCGCTCAGGGGCGGAACTTATGGAAGCCTGATTGTGCTGAAGACAGCTGGCTACTACTTTTCAGAAAATAAGCTAGGCTAACATTTATGAATCTTTTCATCAACATACATATGCAGTAGATTAGAGAAATTGGGGCAAAACCATATGGGGCGCAATGATCTTTTTTGCCCAGCTTGCAAAAGGCAAACACGGTAGCCATTCGCCAGGAATTTTGCAAGATACCGTCCAACCATGACTTGTTTAATAAAGCTAGAAGAAATACCAAGCCACGTTTGCCAAGGTATCGTAGCATGTGGTTCTAGATATAATCAGGACCAGGGGATGTATCTACACAAAAACTGAAACGGTATCCACTCGCTGAGCGAAAGCAGCCATTGAGTGGTTCTCCACCTCTCGAGGTCAAGTCCAGTCGGTGGCTTTCAACAAAGGTACGATGTAATTGGAATCCTGGTGAAACCGCCATCTCTGCTAGAGAATGTGTTAAAGGCCTTGTGAGGCGGATAAGGCAAAGAAAGAATGGTAATAATGTTTGGAAATCAAACAGCAAGTATGGGAGCCTTTCCTAAACACCGAGAACACCCACCCTTCCTAGATCAAGGAGTTATGGATACTAAAAACCCTTCAGAGAAACGGTTTATTCAGTAGATGAAAATGGTGTTGTGTTTTCTGTGCAAAGAGAGAAACAGAAGAGGCAGCAATATTGCAAATGGGTATGGGTGTGATGACTGACATATATGCAGTAAACTACCTTTGCGCATGCATCAGATTCGGGACAGCGACTATTAGAGTCAACTCTCTGCGATTGTCGAATTTTTGTGTCCATGATTGCATAGAATCTAACCCAGTGTCCAGGATTCGAAAACCAACGCCTTATCCACTTGCCTAACAGGTGTTCCAACAAAGATTCTTAAAAGTAAAATAAAGGTAATTATTAGAAATAACGAGTTGATTTTAAAAGTATCAGTGATAGTTATGACACATGCGCCCCTCTGATATATATACTCTAGTGACAGAGTGTCAGGTGTCACCAGTTTTTTTCTCCATTTCTTTCTCAATATTTTCTCATAAGAGATAGTTCTGAAGCCTTCCAAATTTTACTATTCACATCTTGCCCCTTAAGGATTAATGATTCCGAGACTCTAATTAAACAAAAACAACACCCTTGAACGGATATCGTGGGAACAGTAACATTCCGCCACATTCCATTTCCACCTTTTGGCAGACCCATATGCAAATAAGAGCTTACATCGAAATGAGGCGGTGGGTTTATAAAACTATATCTAATCACTCAGATAAATTGAATAAACACACATAAACACTTTTCTCCAAACAAGCGTATATGTGCACGTTCAATCAATACTCCCAAGCTCTCAGGCTCCGGCTACAGCAAACTCCTCATATCTGATTATACTCGTATGATAATCGCTCGAGGCTATATTCAAGTTTAAAGCCATGAAGTACGCTTGAATATAGGTTAACAACCACAACAAATAACAACTTACATAATTATCAATGAAGTCCAACATTACGCTTCCAGGCCAAGATACCAAATAAATCCCAAATTAACATAGTTACCGATGTTAACTATGTGAGGTGGCAGTAGTTTTAACATATAACATTCACCCCTCCCTTAAAATTCAAAGATTTAATCGCTTTACGGGTCGTCGCATTCTACTCGATCGACGAACCACTTGGGAGGTTGGTACAGGGGCACTCTCAGGGAATGGAACATTCTGATTCGGTGCCAATTGAAAGGTGTGAATTGGAGATGGGAGAGATGTTGGAATAGAAGATGAAAGAGATGTTGGGTCAGATCGATCTGATAGCACTTCTGGGCATCATGGAAGGAAAAGTCTGGTAACTGAGAGGGGTTTTCTGTCGGCATTAGGATAAAGTTTTCACCGAAGGGGACCAAATCTCTAATAGAAACAGTGTCGTGACTGCCATTTTGAACAGGAAATTAGCATATTGAGAATTTGCTTCCAAAAGTTGTACATCTTCCGTTAGGGGATCGGTCTTACTTCGACGATATTTGCGAAGAAGAACCTGTCCGGGTTCTAACAACCATGATGGCATGCTCGACCCATTACTCAATCTCCTGGAATAGATAAATATACATTCATGAGGTATTAGATTAGTAGAAGTGTTCATCAACAATCGTATTGAGTGCATAGCGTTGGCAAGAACGAGCTCCCAGGCAGCGGCAGGAAATCCGCTCGATTCTAGAGCTAGTGAAATAATTTTCCAAACAGTTCCAACGAACGAGTTCCCCGTAGGATGTTAGGGCGTAGACCGACTCGTTGATACACCGTGGTTTAATAAGTAAGTACGAAGCTCTTCAGACATAAAGGTGGATTCCCTATCCGAGTGAATATAATTTGGTAACCCGAAGATAGAAAAGAGAGTGAAGAGACATTTTATCACAGTCGATGCGGCCGTTTCTTTGCATGAAAAAGCAAAGGGGAGCCACGAATACTTATCGACAACAATCAGGAGATATCGGTTAATGCTATTTGGCGGGGAGAGGTCCTTTAAAGTCTACACTCAGTCGGTCAAAGGTATGCATCGCGCTGATAAGAGTTGAAGATTGAGGTTTATGATATTGAGGTTTCAATCATTTTGCATAAATCGCATGAGGAGATTACACGTTTTACATCATCCATAGAATATGGTATGTTACGACTCCGCACAAAATGGAAAAAACGGGTAATTTAAGGGTGGCATAACGATTTGTGAGTTTCGCCAAGATCACGGAGTGATATACTTCAACAGAATCCACGAGAGAGCGCGTACGCAGCAGCATTAAATTTACTAGGTGTGTAGCTAACCTCGAATGTGTATGGTAGAACTTTTATTCTCCATCTCATTATTTTCTCGTTCTTTATTTTGCTTTTGTAAGATTGATCAAACATGAATCTGATGGAGCGTTGGTCCGTTACTGAATTAAAATGCTTACTCGAAATGTAATGACGCTATCTACGTATAGATTTGATAATGGCATAGGCTTTTCTTTCAATAGTGCTGTGATTTCGCTCAGATTTATTCAAGAGTCCTAGAAAAGAATGCCACCGGCTGCCCCTGCTGGCTAAGAGTAGCTCCAATAGAGCTTTCAGAAGCATCCGTCTCAACGATGAACGGGAGGTTCTCTTCAATCCTCATTTTAATACTCTTGGATATTGCTTCTTTAAGGTCAGATATGACTCCAATAGCTTTATGCGGCGGTAAGTATGTAGTCATCAGTGGGCGGATTCTATCAGAAAATCTTGGAATTCATCGCGAATAATTTGCAAATAAACTTACCAGACGAAATAGAGACTTCTTGGTTGTAGGTGTCGGCATCTTCTGAAGAGGATCAGTGCGGGTGGGATCAGGTCGCAGTTGAGTGTCTTTGAGTTCATAACCTAGGAGACTGATATAACTAGTACAAAACACACATTTAGGGTCATGTTGTATTTCTTAGCCACCTCAAAAAATCTCTCTAAGTTCTGATCGTGTTTGCGCGAGTATTAACACAGATTGTAACGTCATCTAAATAAGTAAAAGTACCCACGAGTCCATTTTCTTGAATTATATCGTCTATTAGCCTCTAAATGGCAGCTATTCCATTCGTCACAACAAAGCTAAGTCTCTTGGAGTAGTAAAGTTTACCATCAGCCTCAAAAACAGTGTAGTGCTATTCCTCTTTATGGAGAGGTACAAGGTAGTAAGCATTCTTCAAGTCCAAGGAACTTAAATATTTATACTTCCCGATATCATTGATTAGGCTGTATAAATTAGGAAGAGTGTAAGTATCTAAATTTGTAAATTTATTAATAGTTTCGGAGTAGTCTATGACTAATCTGCGCTTACCGTTGTGATGAACAACAACTACTAGTGCCCTCCAGGGATTAAAACTAGCCTCAATAATATCTTCAGCGACAAGTCTTGATATCTCCGTTTGTATGAAATCGCGATCCCACGGACCATACCAGGAAGATTTAGTGACAACAGGGCTAGATTGTGGCGAGAGGGTTCTGAGTACCCTTACAAGATTTATTGCCAAGGAAGCGAGGGAACATATATCTAACTTAGAAAGTGAGCCTCCATTCTGCAATGTTACTGACGAATGCATCTTGAGAAATAAAAGTCATAAAATTATATCAGTGCATAGTTGGGTTAATACTAGAAAATGGATAGAATGATATGATTGACCCTTTATGCATAAATCAGTTTCACATGATTTAGAAACGTGAGATTTCAAATTAGACGACGCCATCAACACAACTCCATCGAAAATTACGACTGGCAGCCGTAGTCTGTCGCATAAAGTTTGGGAAATAAAGTTCTCAGAGCTGCAGGTATCAATTAACGCTCTTGCTTCTTGACCATTGATTGTAACTAACATTAAAGAGTTGCTCATAATATTAACAGAAGCTAGAGTGGCACTTGAAGTCGCTTCAGCAGTAAATAATTGCCGTGAGCGGCAAACGTTTGAAAAGTGTCCTCGTTTTTTCTTCATTTAAAGCACAGTACATTATTAGCTGGGCATTTGGGGCGAGGATGCGATAATCTTAAATTGTAATAAGGGAACCGAAATAAAGCAGCAATCTCTGCTTTATTGAACTTATAAGGACATCTTGTAAAGGAGACAAATTAATTACCAAATATACGTGTAATAAAATAAATAAATAAATGAATGAATGAAAGTAAATAAACACATTAACGATAATATAAACGTAAATACACAAACATGAATTCAAAACACTGCATTAGAACATCTACACTATATATATATATATATATATATATATATATATATATATATATATATATATATATATATAAACACGATATCAATTATACCAAATATATAGTCGTTATGAATATAAGTTAAAAACAACAACAAATAACAACTTACAGAATTATCAATTAAGTCCAACATTACGCTACGAGGTCAAGATCCCAACTAAATCCCTAATTAACATAGTTACCGATGTTAACTATGTAAGGTGGTAGTAGTTTTGACATATACAATATGATAGTGAACCTAGTGTATAGGAGCATAGAATTTAATTACAAAACTAGTTTCGGTATGGTGTTTACCATACCCTCTTTAGTTTTCGTAATTAAATTTTATGCTCCTATACAGTGGTCTCACTATCATAGATAGACTGGTATTTTGACACAGAATAAACTTGAAAATGGATAGCTTTGTTAATTTGAGAAAATATAACAATAAATAAAGGATAGAATCGGCTATTTTGAAAAAAAAAAGTGTACCATATAATAGGTTGAATTTAACTATTTTGAGGGAAGGTGAACATGGTAAAGGATAGATTTGGCTATGTTAGGAGAAAGTAACGTGGCGAAAGAATAGATCAGCTATTCTGAGAAGTTATATTCAAAGAAATTCATGGAACGGCTATTTTATCTTTCATAAAGTAACCATAAGATATGGTAGATTAAGCAATTTAGGAAGAAAATCCTAGGTTAAATATTGGAATCACACCTTTGTGAAAGTTTTGAATGAATATTTCAAAGTACTTGTTAGTAGGCTTGTTACTAGCTTCTTTTCCTCTTCCTATCTTCACTCCTCACTTTTTTAACTTAAACATAGTTCGTGTAATCGCATCATTCCTATCCCAATCATAAAGTTTCCAACTAACCCCAAACTCCCGGTCAGTTAAGGACAATTTTCTTTATTCGAATCATTTTGGGAACAAGTCACGTAATTCATCGATTTCCAATTCTGTTCCAGTTATCGTTATATTTATTTCCTGATTTGCTATTCTTTTGGGAACAATGAAATCGAAAATCCGTCAAAAATTGTTTCTATGATTAAGAAATTATGTTCTTTGTTATCATGTTTCCTCAACCTTTTTCCCCACGGAGGCCACAAAATTGCATTATTTCCCACATATTGAATGTTTCCCACGTTGAACTTTTATTTCAACTTTGCCTTTACAGATTCGTAGATAATATTTGTGACATCGTGAGTCATCAGCTACGAGCGCAGTTCGAAGAATGTATTTTTTTAGTCCGTCACAAGAGCGTATTTATTAGACAATTAAAGGTCCTTATCTACGCAAAGGGTTCGAAGGTCTTAGTTCATGTCTAATATAATTGTTATGAGTTACAGCCAGGTTTATATATTGTAGTTTTGTATATCAACAATACTTAGCTACAAATTAGGTTTAATGATCTGCTTTTAAGTTTATTCTACGTTACTAAAGCGAGTTTGATTCCTCCCCGGAGGGCAGATATATTTTGCCTCGCCCGCCTCGCATCAATAAAGAAAAGCATCCCCCCTTTGTAAAGAAACTATATTGGGATCACGAGAAGAGCTTGATTTAGGAAAGAAGGTCTTTATTGTATCACCACGTTTTTTTTAAATAATGGCATGTTGTTGAAAAGTATTGGCACTAAATATGAATATAAGTAAACCTTCATACTAACTTTCATCCTCATTTTCTATTCTGCTGGTTTTCTTTTCCATTTTTCCATCACAAGGTACGATCTGTTCTAAAAATATGATTCATTCTCCTTGTTCTGAAATTTAAAGCTCGTTTTGTATATTTGTCTTGCTAATTTCGTCTTTGATAGGTTCTTTCTCAATTCATCTATGAGAAGAAGGATAGAGAAGTTATCACGACATTGAATTCTAACTTCAACAATTCACTAGCGATCATTTATTTACCTCCAAGTACATCATTATCTATTCCTGCAAGTATTTTCTCGTTCCTATACATTTAAAAAGTAAGGTTTTAAGATTTCCTTGCATTGATTCGATCGCCATTTGTCGGTTCTTTGCTTTACCTACTCGAATTTTTCTTATGTCGAAATTCAGGAATGGCACTCGCCATCAGTCATTCTAGTTTGAAGTGATCGTTCTCAAAAATTCCTTTGCACGGTGTCTGGCCCCTTTGAATTATTTTTCTGCACCCCTTGGCACTCTCGTTCATCTCAGCGCCCATGTAGAACAAAGAAGAAAGAGTGAATATTTGCCTCTTTTCCTTATAATTATGTCCACCATTCAGTCATTATTAAGCTCTATTCTTACTTAACTCACTCTTACTGATATTAACCTATCGTTCAATCAATGCCCCCTCATTAAATCAATACAAATTTCACAATACATCTCTATACAGAATCACTTATCATTTCAGAAACGGAATAATTCCATTTTTTGCCTCTTTTCCTGCGGCAAGGAGATTTACCTATATATATATTGTCGGATTCCACGACGTATAAGTGAGAATTAGTGGAGGAAGTAAAAATCCGGAAACATTCCGGAGTTCTTTATTGACGTTTTGCTTTTCAGCTTCTTCAGAATAGAACTACAGAAGAAACAAGATCGCTCTCTATATATGTAGGCAGATATCATCCCGGGTCACGGCTGCTCGTCCTCAGTTGGTTTCTTCGAGTTGGTCGGTTGATTTTATCGGACTCGAACTTTCTGATTCGTTTCTTTTGATCCTACCTGTACCATTGGCCAGCCGGAAGAACCCATCCCGGTGATTGGTTGACCTGTAGAAGGTAATATGCGCCTCTTTAATCATTCTTCTCTCTCTTTTTGCTAAACCCTCATGAATTAACAACATAGCTCCATAATTTCACGGATGACAAAAGCCACAGGGGCCTATCAAAGGTCATCCGCATCTGTCGAAGCTCACCCATAAATTGCATCCATAGGATTATGCCAGATCATGCGTCTACAAAATAAAATTTTAACAATCCAAAGGATTGTTTCAGATCATGCATCTACAATATACAATTTGAACCATCCACAGGAACGTTCCAAAACAAAAATTATCATCATCAAGACTCGTCAAATCCAAATCAATCATAATATACAATAATAAAATAAGTCCAGAATAACATCCACACACTCCCAAAAAGTTAACCCTCCCTCCCCATATAATCATTTAATCTGCATTTAAAATCATTCAGGTTTGGACTGTCTACTCTCTCAGGTGGCAAACTATTACAGTAATCTACCACTCTATTGGTAAAAAAATATTTTCTAACATCCAGCCTTCACCTCTGTTCTTTCATTTTTTTAAGTGGTGACCCCTAGTCCTATTACTACTTTCCAACTCAAATACATTGCTAAAATCTAACTTAGCCATCACAGAACAGATTTTAAATAGTTCAATCATATATCTCCACTCACACATCTTTCAAATAAGAACATATTTAATACCCTCAGTCTATCTTCATATTCAAGGTGCTTCAAGGAAGGTATTATTTTTGTTGCCCTCCTTTGTACTGACTCTAGCAGGTTGTTATTATGTCTAAAATGTGGTGACCATGCTTGTATACAGTACTCTAAATGTGCCCTTACATAGGAGTTTAAGGATAATCTCTTTACTCTTGTAGCTAACATTCCTCTTAATGTATCCTTGCACCCTATTTTTTGCCTCAATACACTGCTTCTAAAACTTCAGTGACCTATCTGCTACTATGCTGAAGTCCTTTTTTTCCCCTTGTTCATAATTTTAATTTCAGGTACTGCACTAAATACGATATTAGCTTATAACTACCTATTGAATCAAATATTTATATGTTGGCATTTTTATATTTCTAAGCAAAATTTTGAGTAAGAGTTTTGAGTAAAAAATATTGTAATTTATGATATACTTTAGGTAACTTTAAAATTATAAAGAACTAAAAGCTAATTATATCATTTTTGCTGATTTTATACATATATAAAATTTTAAGAATTATATACAATATTATATATATTTTTCTTTACTTTCTTTTATATATCCTTCAAAGCAATGAACAAAGCACATGAAGTAAGAGAAAATTGGTAATGCGTCAAGAAAATAAGAGATTAAGTATGAAGCAAGGAAAGGAAAAAAAAGAAAAAAAACGAAGGATTAGTGTGTGTTTCAGGCATCTTAAAGTAGAGATAAAAAAAATGACGGTGAATAAAAGTTTAAGTTTTCAATTCCCCTCTACTATCTGTTGTCACAGAGATCAAGTGTACTTCTAAATAGTAAAGATGAAAATTATTTTGTCATTTATCACACATTTTTGAACAAGAAGAGAGAAGTTAGGGATTTTTAATGACACGAAGAGAGACCATATGTCAGTCATGACACGCCAACAGAGAAGCTGATAGATTTCTGAACAATTTGTTTAAGTGAGAAACGTTTGAAATGAATATTTCTGTTTGATGTAAGTTAATAGAATCAATTAATTTTACTGTAGGGTTTTTGGAATGTATTCAGGTATATCATGCCGCGTAGAAAACTGTAAGATAATGAGAGTGGGCTAGCCACGCCCACATAAATCAGAGACTCCTCTGCACAGTAATACGATCTTTATTCTTCTACATTCAACGAGATCCAAACATACATTAAAGTCTTGCATAAAACAAAAACCTTACTTAAGGTAGTTGAAGAGACGAGTTTAAAGTATTGCAACGGGTTACGACCTAGATTTTGTACAAAAATAAGATTCTCGAATAGAAATACAATCAGAATAGAAACAAGCTGAGTAGCAGCTACCTTTATAAGGCGAATCATCTGGTACATATTTAAGGAAAAAATAAATATTCACAGTTAATAAAAAGACAAAATACAAGTAATTTGCACTGAGTTGTGGCATTTTTATGAAAAGATGGTAGTAAAGTGAGGGATTCTAAATTATATTGATAAAATCTGATAAACAAGTAAAAACGATCTACAATAATATTCACGTAGAAAATTAGTTGATAAAATAGTGGGAGATTTATAACCGCAGATCCTCCTGTAGGGATGGGCCGAGAGGACATGCCGTTCCTCCAGGTTTTCTTTGTAGTAAGGGTATTACATCATCCACCCACTTGCAGGCGCTCTTCAATAAGCTTTATAATGAAGAGTGAATGGATGTGGGGTCTATTTGCACTAAAATAAAACTGACAAGGGTGAAAGAAGTAGCTAAAGAAATCCTTGTGTTAAACTTACATGAGAACGCAGTAACGCCATTTAGCGAAGGTCGTCGGATGTAATTTCTTCCTCAATCGAGGATTCTTCCAATTCTGGCTCAAAGTTATTGTCCAAAGACGGAAGGACGTCATACTCGTTTTTTTCCGAGTGGGAAATCATTCTCACGGGGTCTTCTTTGAAACTGATGTGAAATAGGATGAATGAAATTCAAATTCACTCTTATTCTTCTTCCACTTAGGTGGGGTACCATTAAACGATTCTTCAGACGGAGATCGACTTCGTTGTTTCCCGTTGGATTTCCTCAAGGTTAAAGAAGACTTCCGAGAAGACACCGGCGTCGTGAACAAACTGCAGGACATAGGTGATTCACCCCAATTAGGCAAATAACTGTATTCATCGACATGTACTACCATTGCGTGTGATTTCCTATGGGTCTAATGTCCCTCTCATGCTAATTAATCCTAGTCTTTATATCTCTTTATGACTCACCATAATAATTGCGGTTTGCATCCGTCACAGGGTATTTAATCAATAATAAGCTTGTCGTTTTTAGCTGCCGAATTCTTACGCTTCAGTAACTCCCCAACTCCGGTTCCCACAGAGTCAGCTATTAAAATACCAGCCTTTCTCAGAGACCTGTTTAATCTCTCTGCCTCCAAAGAGTACGGGGAAGACATGTACCTTACACCTTCCTATCCCTTTCTGGCGGGCTCATTAACTTCCTCTAAATGGGAACGGCTGAACGAAGTGGATGAGACATCCAGTTCGCCGTGAAAGAAAAATAAAACAAAAAAATTCCTTTCCTGGACACGTTGGTCCATAAGGATGACGATAGGGCTAAATTGTCTGTGTACAGGAAAGCTACGAATAAGGACGATTTTATTCATTTTCTGTTTCTTGCGGTTTGCTGGATTCATATATGTATATATATATATATATATATATATATATATATATATATATATATTTTCTAAATGAGGTCACATATTTTGACCAATTGGCTGGAATGCGGGGATTTAACTCGCAGGTACATTGCTGTAAGAAAATGGTTATCGGTTATGATAGGTTCCACTACTTTACCATATATTGCCACCCATAGTGGTCTAAGAACTAATATAACGAACAGGAATGCCAGGTTTCGAATGAATTTCAGGGTTGTAGAATACTTTGAAAATTGGGCACTGGATAAGGTAAAATCTGACATCCAAGGCCATATGTGACCACTAAAGCCAGCGAATCGAAGATAGGCTGAAATAAAACTAATCTATAGATTTCACATTTTAATTTTCCCCCTCACTTCGCCGTGGAATTTAGCCGTTAGTTCTATAAAACCTTCCTCACTTTAATCAGTTCCCTTCACTCAAGTTTAGTATTATTTCTTTCTCGTTCGTGAGTCATTCATACTAACACTTTCGTCCCAAAGTGACTCTTAACTAATTACCTAACTAGTAATTATGTGAAAAGATCTTGTCTGATTTGCAATCAAAATTTTCTACCACATTTCATTACCTTTTGTATTCTTGTCGCTGCAAAATACAGACACTCGAAGCTCATCTTCTACTCCCGGCAAACTTCTTCGAAATAAAGACGACGTTTCTAGAAATTTATTCTGTTATTCTCCTTTTAGGCTTCTGTTATTCTCCTCATATTGTTTCTGTAATTCTCGTAAATTTTGTTTCTGTGAGGTGTTTATATATGGAAGAAACTTGCTCGGACTCCACCTGGTGTAAAATCATAATCGGCGAATTAACTTACTGCATTTCTTTCATTGACAAAAACAATTGAACTATTCTCCCGATCCTTCACACTTGGCGAATACTAAGTTTTACATTTTTATTTTCTTTCTATTTGAACAAATCTACTCTATGTTTTGACAAATGAATTGATAAGTTTAAAAATAAAATAATTCTTTAGTTTATTTTTATGAACAATGCCCCCAAATTTCATTTAATAGTTTAAAATATACATTTATTTATTTTTTAGATGACCAGAATCCTAACAAATATCCTTAACTAAATGCCATAATGACACTTCTCATAAATTTTCTTCAGTAGAATTCTACGTTTGAACGCATTGATTAAAAGGACCACATTATACTCGTTCTTTTTAGATATATATTTTGTATAGCTAATTAATGCAAATTTGCGTCAAATATGAATTTATTTCTTTTTAATTTTCCTTAGGAAATAATTTCTCTAACATTGACATTTATAATGAGTTTTATATTTCATTAACATCAGAAAGGTGCTAATGAGCTTTGCTCATTTGTATTAATTTACTCTACTCGATGTTTTCAAATGTGTATTATGTTGCATGTAAGTAGGTGTGCAAGAAGTTATGGTATGTAAGTCTGTCACTACCTATACACTAGCAGCCATAATATAAGGGTTAGTAAGAACAAGTGTGTTTAAATATTTATTATAGTTAATAATAAATTTTTATTATATATATTTAATATTTATCTTTTGTGAAATTTTCAATTAAATGAAATTAATATTTCGTGAGTTATAAAGAAATAAACAAATTATCTTCCAAATTGCTGCTGCCAAATGTTAAGGGTCAATTAGAAAAAAAGGAACTACTAAGAGAGGTATTTGCGTTTAGGAGACTGCTGATGGCCTAACAGTTGCTGCTTAGGATCATACATTATTGGAACATTCAACTGTCAACATGGCGGCTTGTGAGAAACGACCGGTGTTCTGTGATGGCCTAACAGTTGCTGCTTAGGATCATACATTATTGGAACATTCAACTGTCAACATGGCGGCTTGTGAGAGACGACCGGTGTTCTGTGATGAAAAACAAAGGGCAGGCTAAATTCTATGATAGCAACTACTGTAGGAAGGTCTAGAAGTGTTGTGCAACGAATTATAGCTCGTTTTACGTTATGAGGATCGACCGATGCTAAACTCAAAACCTGTAGACCTCATAAAACGTCACCAAGACAAGATTGTATTATGTTTAGAATGTTACTGAAGGATAAATTTAAGAGTGCCGCCGAGATATCCCTCGAGTTAAGCTCAACCTTCGATGTCAACGTATCGCGCAAAATAGTTTCCCGGAGGTTACGAGGTTCTGGGTTGCTTGCTCTGGCACCTGCAAAGAAACCTCTGATCTCCGAAGAATCAAAGAGCCTGTCTTCCTTACGCTAATGAACATGTCGTTTGGACAGAACACCAGTGGCCACAGGCTAATGTTAGCGATGAATCGCAGTTTAATGTGATTGATTCCGATGGCGGGATGTACGTCCGACGGAGATGTGGCGAAAGGTTATCTTGTGTATGTGTAAACAAGACAGTAAAATATGGAGGAGGGAGTGTAAGGGTTTGGGGAATGATCTCTGCTGCTCTTTCTGGTCCACTTATTCGTCTACAAGGGACTGCCAATGCTGAAATCTACAAGAAGATTCTTAGACAGCATGCCCTTCTACATCTCTGATTTTCGTAAGTTCAACCCCCTATCTTCGTGCAGGACAACGCTTCCTGCCGCACTGCGAAGAGAATCAAAGATATTTTGAGTGAGAAAGGGGTTGATTTCATGAACTGGGTACCTCAAACTCCCGATCTCAACGTTTGGAAGATTATTGGATATGGGGCGCGAAAGAGAAATCCAAAGAACAAAGATGAACTCTGCATTATTGAAAAACGAATGGAACAATATTTCCCCATCCTTTTGCAAGAAATTAATTCAGTCCTGTGGTAACAGATGTCGGGAGGTCATTTGCTAGTAATGGGATGTTCACAAAATATTGATAGTAAGGTTTTTTTTTTGTTTTTGTCCCATTTTACATTGTTTTTCTAAATGACCCTTAACTTTTGGCCGCTTCAATTTCGAAGATAGTTTGTTTATTACCTCATAACTTACGAAATATTTATTGCATTTAATTGAATTTTTTTACAAAAGATAGATATATCTAAATATGTATATAAAATATAGTATCAATGTTTTGTTAAACTTCTATAATAAATATTTAAATACACTTGTTCTTACTGACCCTTATATTATGTCCGCTAGTGTATGTGCATGAGTAACCTATATAAGAATAATCAATAAAATTGAAAAAAAAAGAAGAATTTTTTGTGTTTTAAGTACTTTGAAATTGAAGCAGTGACTGAGCTAAGGTTGCGTTAAGTGAAGCACTGTATGAGCCAAGATAGGAAAGTTTGTTGGAAAAGTATCTGAAGTGAAATCAGGATAGGGTATGTGGAATAATGGCTGACGTAAAGTTAAATTGAGTTCGGATAAACAGTTCTTAAGAGAAAGCTAGGTAAAAGTGAATTTGTTAGATAAGTGCCTGAGCTAAAATCAGATTAAGTGGAACAATAAAAAACTGTGCCAGAGATATATTGGATTAAATGAGCGAAAATAAAGATGTAATCGGAAGAATAGAAATTGTTAACCAATGAAACAAAGAAGAAGATGACCTATAAAGCAGATACCTTCGCTCCTTCGGCTTAGATGGTGAATTGGAATCTTTAAGGAGAAAGTATTTATAAAAAATAACTACAAATCACGAATAAGAAATAGTTTATATCATACAAAATTCCCATAAAATGTCGCAGTTGCTAATTAACTTATGCTACCTGTTTTTGGTTACCATTTCCTAGTGTAAAGTTCTTTTGTCAAGACAACTTTTAAGTTTACTACATATATACAGATTAGAAACACGAAGTGTAGACTGATGTTTATTAAGTTATTTTCAGAACGCAATGCAATATTACCTATTGCTTAGATTGAAACTAAAAAGTCTATATACTGCAAGATGATGAAACTAAGATTCGATGTGATCGCTTTTTGCGTCGATGACACGACAAAGAGTAGCTATGACCAGAGCGTAAGTGGTACACTGGGTTTAAGCTAATATTTTCTCCCAGCATTTTTCCAGTTTGCACTTCAAAACTTAGACACTTCAATGATATTTGCTATAGGCTTTTACCTCAAGCATCGACCACACTCCAAATCTGGAGAGCTTGAAGGACACAGTTTCTTTGACCTCATTTGATCTTAGAAGTTGATTGGCACCACTGACTTTTTTTCTGTGTGAGTTTGCTCTCTCTTGTTGAAAGGTTACACTTGCATTTCCTATAATGTTATTCGCATTGTTAAGGACTATCTCCTTCAACATCTCCAACTGAACATTTTGATTAAAATTTCCCCCCACGTCTACCCCCATAAAAAAGATGAGAAGTGTGTTTTGGCCCGTTAATGTTACGCCAGCAAACACCATTACCGAAGCTGGCTTCTGTTTCTTGAAAGAGAGCCGCTGTTTAAATAGAATGTGATTTTATTTTGTTCCCAGCCACGATCATTCTTTATTTGTGGGGGACCTGAACAGTGGACAACTTCTCACAAAATTAAATAAGTTATGAAAGAATCTGTAAGAAACTGATAAATTAATGGCATGTAAATATATTTAAGGTGATTTGTAAAAAGTTGTCGGCAGCTCGTGTTTTCACCGGGTTTATTTGAGTTGAAAGAAAGGAACATTAGAAGACTAAGATCAAGGAGAGCAAAGGAATACCTCATTGTAGGCATCGAACATAATATATTGTATTTTCTCTTACTTTATATGTGTTATGGATAGTGGGTGAGCCTTTAAATTGTGAGTTTGTTGGAGAAAAGGTATAAAATTCTTTGGGAGTACCTGTAGCGACACCCTAATTGCAAGATGAAATAGGCTCAACGAGGAACCTCAAAGATCATCACCCTGTTGGACCTATAAAATCTTAAAATTGGGCATACATATTAACTACTGAAATAATATGGTATTTAGTAGCAATGAACAAAGGTAGAATAAAACGAAGTAGTTTGTAGTGGTGCGAAAATGTATGAGAGAAAATTCCTTGCAACTCGATAATATAAATGGCCGATAAACTTACTAACAAAAGACGGACTAAGGCCAGTCGTATGGCTAGGATATTGCCATTTAAATCAAGAGGTAGCGCCTTCGAAACTCAACAGTCCCAAAACTTTTATGAAGATCTCACAAGAAAGAAAACGGGAAAAAAACGTTTGAAGGACTAACTCAACAAGAAGCACAAAAAAAATTAGCAACTCAAGATAAATGGAAGAAAATGAAGTATACGGAAGGGCCAACTTAAGAAAAAGAAGGGAAAATTCAGTCAAGAAGAAAATTCGATAAAGAGAAGAGCAAGATGAACAAGATTAAATATATAAAATTATTATAAAGAAGGCCCTCTTCCCCATAACTGGTGACCCTCAACGGCCGAACAATCTGAAGCACCAAAAAATCATCAACTCAAGATAAATGGAAGAAAATGAAGATGCATCAAGAAAAAGAAAACGAAGATTAAGGACCAACCCAGCCAAAGAAGAATACGGAAGTCAAGAAAGAGAAAATGGATTCCAGGAAGACAACCTGCATAGTGAAAATAAAGATGAACAAAAATATTAATAAATAAATAAGATTATAATAAAGAAGACCCTCCCCCCCATAACTGGTGACTCACAACGGCCGAACAATCTTCTGATCTTGGTTACAACTGCCCCTGCCTTCCTACTAGAGATTTAAGAAAAAGTGCTGCTGGGAACTTCGGAGACCCGGGGAAGGAGAAGCCATTACTCATTGATTAGAGACAAGACTTCGTTTGCTCTCCTCAATCCCTCTAAATTAGCTCCACTCATCACGTTGACTCGAAGGCTGTAGGAGGGAGAGATACTACTCCTCGATTAAGAAATCCTAGACTAGTATCTCCCCAATCCTTTAATTCGCTCCACTTTCTAGAAAGAGACCTGTGTAGGGGTGCGAAAATGTATGAGAGAAAATTCCTTCCAACTCGATAATATAAATGGCCGATAAACTTACCAACAAAAGACAGACTAAGGTCAGTCCGTATGGCTAGAGTATTGCCATCTAAATCAAGAGTACCACGTTCAAAACTCAACAGCCTCAAAACTTTTATGAAGATTTCACAAGAAATAAAACGGAAAAAAAGTTTGAAGGACTAACTCAACAAGAAGCACAAAGAAATCAGCAACTTAAGATAAATGGAAGAAAATGAAGTATACGGAAGGGCCAACTTAAAAAAAGAAAAGAAAAGGGAAAATTCAGTCAAGAATAAGATTCGATAAAGAGAAGAGCAAGATGAACAAGATTAAATAAATAAAAAGGATAATAATGAAGCCCCCTCCCATAAGTTATATATATAATGTTAACTAATAATTGTACATGAGTAGTGACGCCCTAATTGCAAAGTGAAGTAGGCTCAACGAGGAACCTCACAAATGAGTCCCCTTTTAGACCTAGGAAATCTTGAAATTCGGCAGACATATTAAGTACTGAAATAATATGCCATGTAATAGCAATGAACTAATGTATAATAAATCGAAATACTTATATATAATTTTAAATCACAATTATATATGTATTAAGAAAAACACGAGTGTAAGAAGGCAAGCGAATAGTTGGAGCTTCGCACGCCAACAAACAAACGTACACACGCGAGGAAACAGGTGCGAGCCGAAAGGTAACGAGGCAATCGGAACGGAGTCGAGTTTGACCAGCTAACGTTGACGTTGACCTGCAAAACGACCAAATCAACTTTGCTATCACCTTACTATCAATACCAGCCCGGATGCGGCCAGATGTGTCTGCCCAGCATTCTCAACAAAGAAACAAGCGAACATACTTTAACTTGTGAGGCTCCGCCTCGTGCACTCGGATGAAGAATAGCTAAGTCACGCCCCCTTAATGAGGCTTCGTATAAATAAGACATGCAGAGAATTTCCAGACATAAAAAAAGAAAAAGAAGAATAACGTCACTATTATTAGTAGGATACATTCATCCCTCTTGATTCCGGATTCACATTAATCTTGTGGGCATCACGAATCCGTTCGTCGTCTTTAAATCTATCCGGCCTTAGCCCCAATTATCTAACGTAGATGGGAAGTCATAACGAGACCGCGTAGCAGTTAACTATCTCGCTTGCTCCAATTAAGGTAGACCTAAGCAAAGAATAAAACCTACAAAACCCATTTTTCTTTCGATTCCTTCCTTTAACCCAGTGATAACTAATTTACCTTTCGAACCCAGCCTATAAGCGATTTCCCCGTAAGAACTTTAGGGGTCAGAGCAAACTCGACGGTGAGACCTCAAGAGCCTTCGTTCGACACCACCCGAAATTGGTGCCCTTTGTGTTGTCCTTTGCTCTCTGTGATCTTAGACTTTCAAACTAACTTTTATATTATCTAACAGAATACGATTCATTGAAAATAACTAGTTTGACCATTTACAGCCTTCTATTTCTACATCTAAAATATTAATATTTATACAAATTTTCCCTATTAGTCAAACACTCTTAAACCTACATAAATTCTTTTAATTTTTTAGTCTGATATTTGTATCAGATTTATAAATCAAATCCACTCATACGTTAAATCCTATATTTACTCTTTTGATTTTGCGTAAGTCAATGAAGCTTCTTTTCCAATCCGAATATTGATATACTGTTATAGAAATAGTAAAAGCAGCCTTGTTTTTCATCTTGCAAGCATGTGTTCTAATATTAGCATCCATATCGATAAAACGATATAGTTAAGAAAAAAGAATAACTCGATGAAGTGATGTTTTGCTTCAAACTGTTATACTCATCAAGCATAATAATATATTGTGATTTATGACTTTCACGAAATGAAATTAACCATAATTTCGCTTTGCTGTTTCTCTTTTTATGCAAACATCACCTATATTAACCAAAATGATAATTGCCCCTTCATACTGATCTATCTATCTCTCTATCTCACTATCTATCTATCTATCTGCAGTTACAATAGCAATCTCTCGCCCCATTCATTTTGCTTCGTATGTGTGCAAGTAACTGCAAGTAACACAAAGAAGTCCCTAATTATATTATAATAATATGCTACTAAATTAGGTTTATTTTGATTATATTAATGTTTTTATTTATTTAGTACTATACTCTTATTCCACAATGCCAAGGACGCAAAGGTTGTGGTTATCAGAAATGATTGCTCACTAATTTGAGGGTTCAACTTTGTAATAATTAGCTAAGAATGTCGGAATATCCACTTCAGCTATCAATAGAATAAGAGGCTAATTTGAATTGCACACAAAACTGAATCCAATTCGGGGCTTTAAGAATCTCGAGAGAAATCTTGGTATGATTTAAAAACCTGTTGAAAACAGCCTTTGTTCAAGAAGTTTAGAGGCAGCAAAAATATCAGAATATCCCCTCAAGTAAAGTAAATTTTCCTTATCATTTAGTTTTTCATGTATGTCAATATAGAAAGTAGCCATCCTTACCAGCCAGGAGTCAAATTTTAGAAAATCACTGAGCTTAATAGATGAAGAAAAATTCTTTGGGCACTTGCCTTAACAGAACAATATGAACATTTAGGCCACGAAATTCAATCAATGCTGGTGTCCTATCTCTTATTGTTTCTGGTGAAACTTGGGACAGTAGATAAGCAGATTTGTTCGTATGTTCTTTACTCTTGCCACTGACTTATCAGCAAATGCCATTCGTACCTTTATATGAATTTCATTATCCTGTTAATTGCTCTCGTCATCGATTGAAAGGATAAGGATGGCGCAATTAACTAACTAACAAGGACGACAGGCGACAGCTTGAGCTCAGGAAAGAGAGAGAGAGTATGAAAGTGATCGAGTTCTTAGGCTTGGCAGATAAAGAAATCTATATGGAGTAGGAAGAATCACCATGGTAAGCTTAGTTTACCATCGAACAATTTCACCCACTGGATGATATGCAGTTAAAAGAATTTTCTTGTTTATGTGAGACAAGAGATGAACCCTGCTTCATCACTCATTTGATAGTAATGTGGCTCGTTATTAAACATGGACGTCCTTGGGCTTTATCTAATACTATCCGTTAGAGTCAGTTTATTTTCCTTTGTCCAATCACTAATTTAATTTGCCCTTAGTGGATTATGCTCGTTTCCTACTTCATTATCATTATCCAAATCGAATAAGCGATAATACACACAATTACCAAAGAATAAAAAATAAAGACGACTAAATTTGGAAAATTCATTTACTACTTGCAATGTCTCCCACAACCCCTGCTAGAACATGGCATTTTTCTTTCAAGGGTCACTTTGGTGATGGCCTTTTAGTTCTAGAATTATCTCGCCTTGCAAAATGCACATCCTTTAAGTCCTTGGGTTCCAAGTATTCTTCCATACAATTGGTCTTTAAGTACGGCTCTCACACTTGATTACGCCTTCTTTGCCATGCATTCACTTTTTACACGGTATATACATCTTTTCTCTGGCATTGCCTACACTGTCATATGAGACTTTCATTAAATATCAGGGATATTTATAAGGTATAAAAGATGGCAAGTAATATGTTGCAAATGGCCAGTCTCATTTGGAAAAAATTGGGGGGAACTATATTGTAATGGTTCAAGTCCAAAAGTGGTGTATGGAGAAATTTACATTACCTTTACTAAACTAATATGGGAACTTATCCTTACTTTCTTTCCGCTTGTCGATTACTAACTCACTCACTTTTTTCTGTTTTCAAATGTATAAATAGTGTTTGATATATTCCGCCTGGAGTCATGCCCTGACTCGCTTACTTGGAATGACTGTGCAAAGCCATTGACTCGAAGCAGGAGTCAATGGGAAGCGTATCATATTTTACTTGCTTTTCTTATGATTCATGGGATTTATTTTGAATCTACTAGAGTTATTTGATCTCTAGTTCACTCAATGGTCCTTTTTTTCGAATGGACCATTTTCCTTTGCAACCTCTACTTTTGGTATTATCCATCTTAACCTATTATTGCAAAATTCTGAGTTTTAAGAAGTCTTATTTTAGGTTCCGCTTTCAACGTTAATATAAAAACGCCTTTATCAAAAGAATATATTTAAAATTAATGAGTAAAATGAAACACGAATATATAAGACCATTAGTGGGTAGAAAAAATAAAAAAGAACAAAGGTATACAAACATTATTTTGCGATTTTCTTCAGACAAACATTAAAATTAGATTCTAAAAAACTCAGAACGTATGTACACCAGATAAAATATTTCAGAAGGAAGCCTACAAGAATGAGGAATGTTAGTCTTTTGATAATTAAGCAAAGTGAACTTTTAATTAATTCATTCAATGGTTGATTATTATCCTTGGGATAATAAGTACGCTAATGTTTATAAATCAGAATCGACCAAAATTGAAGTAGAAGAAACTTGTAGAGAAACTAGGGCAAAATCTTTAGGTCTAAACTCATTTGAGGCTAAGGTGCTGGCGAGGTACATTCCTAACTGTATCTCAGTAAATGATTAGCAACTCTTTTCGAAAATGTATTAGGTTATCGAGAAATGAATGTCCTTTTTATTATATTTTAAAAAAATGCTTCTTAGATTTAATTAAATTGCTCAAAATTTACTGCAGGGTTGCCTAGACATTTTTAAACTAGCCGAGTATTTGTTAAGCTACTAAATGGTGTTTGGATGCCACATGAACTGCATGAAGGACAACGTCCACAATGTGCAATTATGGCTTCATCTCATTTGCACATTAGTGGCAGTCTTATTTTTCTACTACTTTCCCTTACTGTAGTGTAACTCAATAGAGATTGGCACTATAAATATGTATATTAAGCTCGCAGTTCCGGATCCGGAGAAAATTATTTATGTTGGTTGATCATCCATAGTTATTTAAAATTGACTATCCTATTATTTTTATAATAATGGCAGAAATGGCAGAAAATTCTTTATTTCCCATTTTTAAAGAAGAATAAATAATCCATTACTAGCATCATGATATGGATTCAACCTAAAACCTTTGAAACTCTCTACTGGCCCATAAGCCATTTTCTACAGAATTTCATTGAAATCGATCAATAATATGTTTGGATACCTTGTGAATAATCAGATTAGCCCTACAAATAAATATCGTGATGTCACAGAGCCGGATAGGGATCCGCATTATATTATGTTGTAATTTGTCATAATTGTATTTTATGAGGGGGTTTTTAGATTAAGGGAGGTCCTATAGCTATTTTTCTTTTCTTTTATGAGGGTAGAAAATTATGCTTTAAGAGGACTAACCTCAGTTGTTGAGATGGGGCAGGCACGTGATAGTCTAAGACTGGTATATAACAGTCTAAAATTCTATGGGATTTGTACATATCACATATTTTGGCTCCTTTAATTTCACCACCATTTTCTGATTCAAAATGAAAATTTTGAGGTTCTTTTATGTACAGAAATGAAAGGTAAATATAGAAATGACTAATTTTCTTTTAAGGAAACAGAAATTGGGAAAACATATTATGGACACAACCTCAGTCTGAGTAGGAGGGGATTGACAGGCCAATGGAGAAAAGTAAGTAATTGACAACGACTATAATGGGAATAATAAATACTGATTAAACAAATCTAACAAAGGCTAATACTAGGAAAACACATTAAAAAGACCAGGAAAAAGGTTTGTGAAAATAAGCCTATGTGTGAAGAAAAGTAAAAGTCCAATATAAAGTTGTAGGATCGTTTCGTGATTTTACCAATAGTTTATATTAATAATAATAATAGGTATTTAAAATGCGCCCTTTAGAGCTGTTAGCGCTCCCAGAGCGCAGGTTGTGTAGCGAGTGTAGAGAAAGTTTACAGGGGAGAGAAGCAATTATAAGGAGATGAGTCTTCAGGAGAGGTTTAAAAGTAGCAAGGGAAGGAGAGGATCAGACTTCGGCAGGAAGAACATTCCAGAGTCTAGGAGCACAAACTGAGAAGGAACGGTCACCCATCCAGCAGAGGACAGAACGAAAAGTGTTCAGGAGGGAAGCGAGGTTAGACAGGAGTGCCCGAGAAGTTTGACGGAAAGGGCAGACGAGAGATAAGGTGGAGCGTCGAGGTTTAGTGCCTTGTAGGTGATTAGAATAATTTTATAGTGGGTGCGGAAGCGAATAGGTAACCAGTGTAGCTTCTGTAACAGAGGCATCAAAGGAGAGAACCGGGAAAGATAAAGGAGGAGCCGAGCAGGTTTTAAACTTGTTGTAGGGGGCGAAGTGACGAAGAAGGAAGATTTACAAGAGAATTGCAGTAATCTAAGCGTGAGGTGACAAAGGCATGAATAGTAGTCTCCAAGCTTCGTCGATCAAAATGGGATCGAACACGTGAGAAGTTGCAGAGGAAACCGAGGGAAGACTTACAGATACGATGCGGTTTAAACAAGAGTTGCTCGTCGAAAATAACATCAAGATTCCTGACGGTATCATAAAAGGTGACATTGCTTTTCCCAAGGTTAAGGCAGGGGAAGAGAGCTTTAGATTTCTCCACCATCGAAGCGGTACCAACAAGGAGAACTTCCGTTTTATCCTGGTTAAGTTTGAGAAAGTGTGCAGACAGCCATTCGTTTATGGAAGTGTAGGCTGAAAGAACCTTGGTAATTGATTGAGAGAAAGACACAGGGGATGAGAAAAGGTATATATGAGTGTCATCAGCATAGAGGTGGAAGGACAGGCTTAAATCACGAAGAAGGGATCCAAGAGGAAGTTGGTAGATGCGAAAGAGGAGGAGGACTAAGGACTGACCCCTGAGGCACGTCAAAATAAATAGGCGCGGGCTCGGAGGAGAGGTTATCGAGCGAGACCGACTGAGTGCGGGAGGAGAGTTATGAGCGGAACCACTCAACTGCAGTGCCCGAGAGAACAAGGAAAGTGTAAAATCAATCAAGGAGGACAGTGTGGTTGATGGTATCGAAAGCAGAGAAGAGGTTTAGGAGGACTAAAATGGACATACATCCCCTATCAGCTTCTCTACGTAAACCGTCTGAAACATTAAGAAGAGCGTTTCAGCAGTGTGCTTCACTTTGAACCCCGACTGGTACATTTCATCGATATTGTAGTTATAAATATGGTCATTTAGGCGAGAGATAACCACTCTCTTGAAGACCTTAGAGAGGAATGACAGCTGTGAGATAGAGCGAGTGCTAGATAGTTCAGAGGGGTTAAGGTGTGTTTTCTAAGGATAGGACGAATTGAGGCATGTTTGAGGGAAGAGGGAACCACCCCTGTTGCAAGTAAAGTGTTAATGAGATGAAGAATCGGTGGAAGGACAATAGGTAAAATTTGGTGGGGGAGTTTGGGTGGAAAGACGTCATTAGGGGATTCATATTTGTTGGAGCGTGAGATCAGGGCAGTTACTTCCTCAAAGGACACCCGAGTGAGGACATTAAGCGGCAATGGAGTATAGTCAGGGTGAACAGCGTGAACTTGTTCAGACGACTGAGGTAGTACGGCGAGAAGGTTTCTAACTTTATCAGAGAAAAAAATAGAAAAAGTAGAGAGGTTGATCGGAGAAATGGGGCTAGGCGAGGAAAGACGAGGAAGGAAACGAAAGATAGTCCGAGGGTCATTCTTGCTCTCAGACAAAGGTTTGCATGAATAAGCCTCGCGCGCTGATTTTAATTTGAAAGAATGAGTCGAAGTAACAAGGCGATAGGTGAGTGAGAAGTCGGTCGTGTCGTGCCCATGGGAGCTTGCTTTTCGGAGTGCTCGTTGATGAGCACGTAAGGACCTTCTTGAACGAAGGAGTTCCATGGTAAACCAAGGGCTGCGGTGATGGCGATTTAAAAAAGGAGTGACAAGGGGACATGTGCGCCAAGGCAGGCAAGTAATTATTGATGCAGAGAGTTTAAGGTTTGGTCAGGTGAAGCCGAAGTATCAATAGGAGGTAGGGCAGAAACTACGTCGTTATAGAGAGAAGTAGTATCAATTGACGATAGTCTCCGGAAAGAAGTAGGATCTCGGGACGAGCGAGGAGTTAGGTGGTAATGAATATAGAATTTAAAATTAACCAAGAAGTGATTAGAGATATAGAGGTTTGAGATGACTAAGTCCAGGGTATTACCATGTATGTGTGTTGGGGATGACACATGTTGCGTAAGAGAAAAGAGGTCGATTATGTCAATGAATGCACGAGAAGTCTCATTGTGGCTAGGAGGATTGAAGTCACCGAGAATAAGGAGAAAACCAGTAGAGGATAGGTCGGAGAGTAGGTTACTGAACTCCTAGAGACATAAGGCCGGTGATGAGCTGGGAGGGCAGTAAAGGAGCACTATAGTTAGAGCGGGAATAGCATGTGAGACAGCAATGAGAGCCTCCAATGAGGCAAGAGTTGGGAAGGGAGGAAAATTCAGGGAGAAGGATGAGTTGGAAATAAATGCAACTCCCCCTGCACGGTGGTTCCGAGGAACATGCAGGAAAGAATGACTCGGAGGGTTTGCAAGGGCAGTGGATGAACCAGAATCAGACTCGAGCAAGGTTTCTGCAAGGCCAAAGAAGGAAACCCCAGTGCGAACAACGAGGTGATGGACATACTCCGACTTATTGGTCAGGCTCCTAATGTTCAGAAGAGACACTGACAGCGCCTGCTTATGAGCAGAGGAGGAAGGTGGATATTTGGAGGTGTTGGATAAAGGAAGAATGGTAGGGTGAAAGAGGTTCCTAGGGGAAGCCGAAAGTCTCGGCCCCCTCCTAGTCGGGCGAGTTAGGGAGATACCAGCCCCCTTTATCTTGGCGTACATAGCTAGCGAAAGACGATAGTTTAAAGAGATGAGTGAGTCCCTATCACACATAGTGGGGGAGAAAGGAGGGAGCAAAGGCAAGAATTATGAAGAACGCAACAGACCGAAAACTTAACCCTAACTTGACTCATAGAAAGTGGGGGATGGTTCGCCGAGGCGAGGCGTGGTTGTGTGGTAGGGTTAGCCAGAACGATGCGAGTAAGGGAATGGTAACCAAGTGGAATAAGGAAGGAAGACAAAGAGCAGCACGTGGCAAAAAATGAATCAATGGAGTGAAAAGGAAGTTAATATTTAAGCAATAGAAATAAATGGCTATATACAAATAAAAATAGATAGGGATATACAAATAGAGTAAAAAGGAGAAAAAAGAAGCGAGTTTATATTAACGCAAGTAAAAATAATAGCCAATAAACATGCGTATGGGACAAAATAAGCAAGCAAAAAGTCATAAATAGAATAAGGCAAAACTTAATTGAAGACGAAATGAGAAATGAGTTACTTGCAATCGAGACTGCCGGTGAATGCGGAGCACCGCACTAACTATTTGAAAAGCATTAAACGCAATGCAATAATTATAGTTCACACAAGGAAATTAATTAAAAAGCACTAAGATCACAACGTGACAACACTAATTAAAGAGCGTTTTCACAAATTATCATGATTACAATTGTTAAATGTACTATCTTATCGGAAAATTTTTTGACTAAGGAAAAAAAGGCGAACAAATACTTGATACCAGTCTATTTAGAATTGTTCCTTCGAACTAATATCGTCCTGATTAAATAACATTTTTCCATAATTTCTGCCGGCAAGTAGAACGTATTATACGTATCTTCCAAAATACCCCGAAGTGCCTCTGTTACCAATTTCTGAGATTTTTGAAATTAGAAGCCGTTTATCTTTCATAGTATTCTTGAGACTTGGAAGCTAGAAAAGGTGACAAGGCGATAAATTGTATAATATTGAACAAGTGGCACTATTGGAACATTTTTTCGACAAATCATCAATGATATTTTTCTGTATGGTGCATTACCCTGAAGAAGAAACCATTTTCCAGATTTCTATACTCGTAATTCCGGACACTTTTATCTAATGCTATCTAATAAACGTTTGATAACCTTCAAGTACATTTAGTGTTTGATAGTCAATGGTAGGAGACGCGACTTCCTTGTTGGAATTGTATTGGCACCTCTCCACTGAGCGCTCATCGTCATAGTAGAGTTCTAAAGAGCTAGTGTTACACTAATCTTCATAAAAGAGATAAAATCCATCCTGGTAACTCTTGTTTTTCTATTTTAAAGACACTAAAGATAGGATAATAGGCCAAATCGCGTCAAATAAACTAATGTTGGACAGACGACACGGATTTAGGCAACGACGCTCGTTTTTAACTAATCTTTTCGATTTTTTCCATTAAATTAAATTGTTCCAAAATTAAAAATGCAATACTTAGCTTTTCAAATAAAGCTTTTGATACATTTCCAGTTGAGATTCTCTTGCTGAATCTTAAAGCGCACCGACGAAGAAGAAAAATACTTATCTTCATAGAAAAATGGCTCTAAAATAGTTTACAGAGGGTTATTATAAATGGGGCAACTATGCATGGGTCTCAGTAACTACCAGAGTACTCTAAGGGGTAGTAGTAGGCCAACTCTTTGTCATTGTATATAATAATAACATTGATAATGGATCTTTGATAATATCTCCATATCCGACTATAACACGAAGCAAGGAAACAGAGCCGTTTTTAGATTCTATGTTGTGGAACTGCAGAGAAAGCTAGATTAATTTGTCGAGTGGGCAGATAAACTTTAACATACAGAAATGCAAAAACTATAATTTGTATGTTTGTAAAGAAATCTGATGCTTTCCATAAATTGAAATTGCTCCTCCGGATTCATCTCGGGTATTATTTGTAAATTTTGTCTCATTATCTCAACATAGAAGATGAAAGAGTCCTCCAAATCCCATCTCAAATGGTGTCCTACTGATGCCTGTGAATGTGCATTCTCCCACGAACCTTTGATAGAAGGCGTTTCCTGGACCAATTAATTTGGCAGAGACGAGATGGTCGTCGGTGCGTGGCCGTTTGCCGATCAACGCGTAAACGCGAAAGTTCGCCTTAGGATTAATGACCCATTTGAGTGGTGGGTGAACGGGGCTAAATAGTCTCAAAAGAGATAGATGACCAAGTAAAAAAAACAATGATTAATGGGAGCAATTGTAACATTTTATAATACTTCCATGTTCTTTCATTTTTAAGGCAGGAAATAGTTTAAAAGCACAAATTTAAAAGAAATCAAACTGGGAAAAGGTGTAGAAAGGTGATTTTGCTTTGGTTAAAAGGTAGGAACTTTAATTTGTCAAATAACACGTGCATAAAATTATATAATCAATAACAATAAAATTAAAGCGCCAATGATGTTCTAAATGCTATAGCTGAAAACAGTACGAACCTAATCTTCAATGAGGAGACCATTGTGACGATTCGTTAACGTCAGAACGATATATTAAATTATTAGACAACACACTTTGTGTTAGGAAGAATTGAGTACACACTAGCCTCTGTATTCCAAAGTCTTTTGTCTTCGTTATATACTTATTATATGTATCTTGCTGACATTTTCACTTGATTCTAGATGTCATTACTTTCTTTACGAGTACTTCTTAATCTTTTTAATTGTGCGTATATGCGGATGTTGATTATTAGTCGCGTGCGAGTCTAGTCGCCGCGACTCTACATCTCACTATGTCGGCGGACGGTTGGTCATCTCTTTGCTTTTTTTTTGTTTTCGTAATAACATTGTAACTATTGTCGATTCTAATGAAATTTGAAACCCTTATGTTGTTTTACATTTTCTTCCTTATAAAATAATTGCAAAATTCTTCCCAAGGTTAGCACGGGAAACTATTATGTTTTAGCATTAACATCATAACTATTAGGCCGATTTGAACGAAATTTAAATCCGCATGTTGTTTTACATTCTCTTTCGAGAGATATAGTTAGTTGGCAAGGTCCTCCCAAGAATAGCCCAGGAATTATTTTGTATTGGCAATAACATCCTAACTATTCGGCCGATTCTAACGAAATTTGAAACCCTAATGTTGTTTTACATTCTCTTTCGAATAATATAATTGTCAAAGTCCTTCCAAGGTTACCCCGGGAATTATTTTTTATGGCAATAACATCATAACTATTCGGCTGATTCTAATGAAGTTTGAAACCCTTATGTTGTTTTACATTCTCTCTTGAATGATATAATTGTCAAGGTCCTCACATTTTTATTCGGGGAATTATTGAAAGTTTTGAAGGTCGTAATGTCTTAAATCAGAATAAATGAGAGCACGCGACATTTTGGTCAACAAACCTTGTTAGTCGCGTTCGAGTCTATGTCAGTCGGTTGGTCCCCGTTTTGCTTTTTATTTTGTTTTGGTAAAAATATTGTAACTATTCGGCCGATTATGACGAAATTTCAAACCCTTAGGTTGTTTTACCTCCTTTTTCGAATGATATAATTGACAAAGTCCTCCCAAGTTTAGCCAGGGAATTATTTGGCAATAACATCATATCTATTCGGCCGATCCTGACGAAATTTGAAATCCTTAGTTATTTAGCCTGGGAATCATTTTGTTTTCGCAATAAGATCATAACAATTCAGCCGATTCTAACAAAATCTAAAAGCATTATATTGTTTTACATTCCTCTTCGAATGATATAATATCCAAAGAGTTCGCAAGGTTAGCGGTGGAATTATTTGGCAATAACATCATAACTATTCGGCTAATTCTTACGAAATTTGAAACCATTATGCTGTTTTACATTTTCTTTCGAATGATATAATTGCCAAAGTCCTTCCAAGGTTAGTCCTGGTATTATTGAAAATCATAAAGGTCGTAAGGTCATAAATCAGACTAAATGAGAACACGCGACTTTTGGTCAGCAGACCTTTTGTTCCTTTAATAAAAGATTATGATCTGCCTCCGCTGCAAACCGGAAGCAGGCACACTTAATGACACATGCTCCACATAAGTAAAACTGTGACAAAATTTCCAGGTAAATAGAATGTAAGTAACCATTGGTGTCATCTGCATACGCTTTCTATCTTTATTTTTCTCTCTCTATCATTTTCACTTTCTCTATCATTGTCTCTCTCTCTAAATCTTACTCTCATTCTCTATTTGACGTTGTCTCGCTCTCATTCTCAATATCTCTCCCCCTAAATCTCCTATTCTCTCGATCCCAATCTCATATTCTCGCTATTTCATCCACCTTCTGGTTCATTCTCTTATTTTCTCTCTTTCACTCGGTATTCTCTTTTTTCGCTCTTTCACTCTTTTATTCTCTTTCTTTTGCTCTCTCAAATCTATCTTTCTCTTTCATTCTTATTAAATCTCTCTTATTTACACTCCAATATTCTCCCTCTTACTTTCTCTCTCTCGAATTCATCCTTTTTCATTTTTCCTCTTTCATTCTCCCTCTGTCTTCCTGCCTCTCCCTCAATCTCTCTCTAAATCTTTTATTCTCTCACTCTCTTAAACTCTTGTTCTTTCTACCTCTCCCAATTTCTTATTCCTTCTCCTTCAATCTCTTTCTTGCGCAAGCTTATTTTCTCTCGTTTAGTCTCTTAATCTTTATCTTTCACACTCTTATTCTCTTTCTCTCACTTCCTCCACTCCCTGATATCCTAACCCTCTTATTCTCATTCTCTTTTGCTCATACTCTCTCTATCATTCCCCATCTCTCATTTCTCCCCTCTTTTTCTCCGTCTCTCGTTTTCCCTCTCTAATTCTCACTCTCATATTCTCACTCAATCTTTCTCCCTCTCTCACTCGTCCCACCCACTATTCTACCCCTCTCTTAATCTCTTATTATCTCTCTCAATCTCATATTATTTATCTCTCAATTTCTAATCTCTCACATAATCTCACTTTCTTTCTCACCCAATTTCTTATTCTCTCTCACTCTATCTCTCTGTTTTACTCCCCTATTCTATCTTTCATTCTCTTATTCTCTCTCTTTCACTGTTTTATTTTCTCTACTTCACTATCTTTTTCCCATTATTTAACTCGCATTCTCTCATAAAGCGACAGTTTGGATTTTGGAATAAAGAGATAATACTGTGTTTGTATAACTCCTTTGTCCGACCGAACCTGGAGTATGCCGTACAATTTTAGAGTCCTTCGCTTGAAAAGAATATTGCAAGATTGGAACGTGTGCAAGCCGGGGCAACCAAACTGATTCTCTATATCAGACTCAAAAGTTACGACGATAGATTGGATACCCAGAGACTGCGTGGTCATCTTATCGAAGTGTTTAAAATACTTCGAGGCTTCGACAATGTGGACTACACTGATCTGGAGCGTTACAACCGCAATCTGTGTGGGAAATCTTCCACATACAGCAGCTGTGGTAGCTGGAACGCACTTCCAGTTGAAGTTGTCAACAGAAATTCTGTTGATCAGTTCAAGTCAAGACTGGACAAAGTCTTTAAAAGTGGCCGTTTGGGCACTTAAGCCGCTGAGCAGAACTGTGCTTGCTCGACTGCTAGTCCAAAGGTACCCTCTCTAAATGGATCATAAGGTCTTCTAGGGTACTTCTTATCCTTGTTGCTCCCCTCTCTCTCTCTCTCTCTCTCTCTCTCTCTCTCTATCTCTATCTCTCTTTGTCCAAATCCCATATTTCCCTATTTTCTATCTATCTCTACCGCTATCCCGCTATTCCTCTCTCCCTCTCATTCTCCAGAGATCACGTGGCGATCGGACGTGTCCACTTGTCGCTTCGTGCTCTGAAATATATTCCTAATTTTTCCTCTGTTTCTTGTTTTTGTAGTTCTTTAATAGTGCCTGTGTCTTGTGTTTATAGTGTTTTAATAGTGACTGTCTGGGATATCATTGTTTTCTGTACCGTTTCGTTTACATTTATGTTTTTGTGTAAAATTTCTATTGACCCGACAAGTGCTTTGAACTAAACATTGCAGTGTCTTTGCAGTCACCATAACAGAACTACACATAGCTATGTTTATCTGTATTTTTATTATTATTATTTTTCTCAATTCTTTTATTCTTACTTCTTTATTCAATTTAATTGATTTTATTCCAATCACTTCACTTTAGACTGTGTTCAGTGTTTTACTTTTCCTGTGTCCTTTCTCTAAATTTGACAGTTTTATGACCCTACTTCCTGTTTACGCGACATTCCATCTCAAAAATTTTGATCCACCTCCCTCCTCTCTATACTTATTGTACGAACGTAACACAAAATACAGATCTCTTACACAGTCACACACTTAGAGAAATATTATTTACACACGCACAGCCCTTCTCCTTTTCTTACAACCTTATATGGACACATCATACCTCTCACACAATCATATAAGAGAAATTCGAATCACAGCCTCACATACACATACAAACACTTCTACTCACGACTTCTCTTTTTTTCCCAACTCATACGCACTCATCACATAAAACACATCCATTGCACAGCCATATAAGTAAGATAAATATGAATCCCACTCTTCCACACACACACACAAACATACATCTCCACTCAGCCCATCTCTTTTTCTGCCCAACTCATACTCACACATCATAAATACACGTCCCTCACACAGTCCCATAGGTGGGAGGTATTTCTTTCAGCAAGAATACTATTAACACACTCGCACGCACATTCTAGGGATATATGCAATATGCTAGGAACACATAAATTGAAATTGCAATGACATAAGTGCACAGGTACTCGTTGATGCATAGATTTTAGAGAAGGCAACTTTAAAGATACTTTTCGTGATGTGACATTATATTATATCAATACCATATTATATCTATGGTGAAGGGACTAATAACTTAAAGGCGAAGCGACAAAGGGGCGGAACGCCACGAGTTTCGACGCGCGGAGCAGCGAGAATAGAGTGTAAAACCAAGTCAGGTAAAATTTGGGCAATGGCACAGCTCAAGATTATTTAAAGAGGCATGTACAAAAATATAATTTTATTTACATAAAATAAGAGAATTATGGGCAAAATTATATTGGTAAGTGAGGGGGATGAATTTCAGAGTTATGCATCAGACTCTAAACTTAGAAATTAATGCGTTACAGAAGAAGACTATTCCAATGGGGAGGATTAACTCAAATGGGTTGCTGAAGGTGGAGAGGGGTTGGCTTACGGAGGATTCCGGGTGAGACGTCAGGGTAAGGTTTCACGGATGTCTTCTGCAGCCAATAAATGTGAGGGTGAGGGCACTCGGAGCTTCTGAGCGGATGGTTGACGTGATTACGGTTCTCCAAGGGGGGGGCGGTAACGTCCGGTCCAGGGGAGAGTATTTCGGCCACCCAAAGACGAGGAGGAAGCGAGGAGGGCTTCTACAGGAGTTGATGGGTGGAGTCGGAAAAATCGCTCGGTGGCGATCGTCAAAGGGAAATACTTCACTACCTGGGCTAATTCCAACGACACGAAAAGTTCAGCCGTCACTTTGCTTCGTTGTTAAGCACCTGGCTTAAAACTAGGGGGGATGCTTCTTGGATCCTGGCGGGACTCTTTAACTCTGTATCTCCCACCAGGAAGATGAGCCCTATATATCCAAGGCTCCCCCCGCAGGGGTGGAGGAAACATGGGGTGTTTGGCCAGAGCTACTCTCGAATGGCCTCGAACATTCACACCCAGGCGATTCTAACCGCGTAAAGGTGATCCGGGGTGGACGCGGTTCGAGGCTACCGCTTGTGGATGGGATGGGGAGAAAGGCTTACCAATTTAAGCCTAACCAAATTCTATAATTTTCTTTAACGCATGGACGTCACTTCCGTGCTGGAAAAGAAATTCCACGTGAAATTCCCCCACAATATTACTAGAAAAAGCATTTGTATGTTCTGTCAGGTTGAGTTAGGAATGGACAGAAAACTCAGGGATGTGAAGCAACGATATCATCGCGCGATGACTGTTGTAAGGGATCACGTTGGGTACTTAGAAGGAAATTGCCTCCAAGAGTTGACGGAACTTAAAAAAACAAGAGAGTCAACTCTGGGAGGACGTTAGGCGCCTTAACAACGTGAGGGAAGTGGCGACTTCCACTTGTTGAAGTGCGAGAGACCGTAGGAAAGATACAGAGATAGATAGGGGGCGAAGGAAATAATCATAGGAGATCTAAACAGGAAAAGGTTGGCAGAGCTTGCTCTGGGGAGGGAGAGAAGCAGAAAATGGTCTAGGAGCGCGAGGAACACCAGCCAGGCTGCTCTTTGCCCTAAAGATCACTTGAGGACTACCAGGGGTAATAGCGGGAGAAACATTGATGCCAACCGCAGTTATGCAGACGTTGTGGCTTCGTAGACTTCTCTCGACAGGAACCCAGCGCAGTTTCACCTAGGTAAAAGAACCACCACTTGGATGAAGAGTTTGATGCAAGGAACCAGGTTGCAACGTCTGGTGGAACTCATGTAAGCGACAAGAAAAGGGAGAAGAAACAGGAAGAGAATAGAAAGTAAAGGAGAGTTGCTGAAGCAGCCACGGGTGAGTCGGTGACACCCTTGTGTGGTGGTGCTACCACATTGGCTGTAGGTTTAGGTAGCGGGAACTGGGTCGCGACTTGTGGTGGGCCTCACTTAAGCAAAAAGAAAAGGAAGAGAAAGAGAAAAAAGAAAGGGCAGAGAAAGGGAGGCGCTGCTTCAGTCAGGGGCGAATCAACGACACCTTCGGGTGGTCACAGAGATGAAAAGCATATTGGGTTCCGGGCCACGGAAGAAAAAACAACGCTTCTAAACCGATTTGCTCTGCCGTCAAATTGGGAAGTGTAAGGCCTTTTGGTGGGGGGACTCTCAAGCCCCTGGCCTAGATACCCACCTTGGATAATATTATAGATACCGATGGGAGGTCCTATGATTTCCTGTTCAGGGCAACAAGGCACTCGGAAGGGTGGTCGAGGAGGTGAAGATTCCCTCCAGGAAGTCAGTAGTTGGGGAGTGGGAACGACTCTTTTTCAGAGAAGAAAGGGCCGGTAACACTGAAGCCATCTTATGAATGCAATGGTCATTGCAGATGATCTTCGCGTTAAGACCGACCGGGGGTTGTTAGTAGGGATTGTAATCCGGAAGCTTACAATGTGCATGCAACTAACAAACTTCTGGGCACCTATGTGCAATGATAGGTGTCAATTTCCTGGATCCGTTTAATCGGTTCTTTGTATATGACGACCTGTAAGCGGAGGATGATGTCCACCTCAGCAGCCGAGGTAAGAAGGCTCTATCCGATTTAATCGACCAGAACGCCTTTTGACTGATGAGAGCGGCAAGAGCATTACCGGTAGAACGCCTGGGGAGTAGAACAGGGTTAGGATCTGGAGGAAGAGGCATGTGGTCCTCCGTCACTGGTGAACCCAACGCACCTCGAGTCGAGGGGAGTAATTATAACTTTGCCACTGAGGAGGAACCAGACTCCCAAGAGAAGAGGGCAGGGTTGGAGCATAGGGAGATAAACGTCGGTGCGATCGCTTCTGATGAAAACGTTTTATCTCAAACTGGGGAGAATACGGAACCTTCTAGTCACGAAGGATATCCGGGGCCCCACAGGGCAGGTCTTTGCAACTCAGGTATCGTTCGAGGTGCTGTGCCTGTATCAGGCCCTAACAACTCGACCGTACCGCATGGAAATGTGCAAGGGTAGGGGATGTGTATTATAGCCCGCGTTCCCTTAAAAGTGAAACAAGTGGGATGACCTTGTGGTCGTATTATCCGGTGACACCCGAATAGGCTTAGTTGCCATCGTCGACACGTGGCTTTGTACTGACACTCGAGATTTCGAGGGTGGATATATTATTATCGGTTACATGATGTCCCACCACAATAGACCCAATTGAGAAGGTGGTGGAGTATTGTTATACGTCCGTAATGCTTGCCCACGGTTGATTGCAACGTAAGAAGGGCGTACGAGATTTCCTAATGGTAGACGTAAATCTTGGTGGCGCCCCATACCGCCTCGTGGTGTTATACAGGCCGCAAAGGCAGACCGAAAAGGTGGACTCGAACCTGTACGCTAAACTTGCCCATTTGGTGGAAAACCCGCCAAGCTTGATTATGGGTGATTTTAATTGTTGTAGAGTTGAATGGGGTGATAGATAGCGCCACGTGGATGGGAGACGACACATCAACTTCGTGGCAATAACTATTTGACACAGTAGGTCGAAGAGCCAAAGAGAGGTGAGAAGTCTGGGCGGTAGTGATCACCAAACAGTCTTATTCACCATACACGCCCCTTGCGACAGTCCCTCTTGCGTTGCTGCATACAAACCCGATTACCACCATGCGACTTCAACGGTCTACGAGATACGATAGGTCAACTGGAACCTGCAAGTGGTAAAAGTGCCTCAGCCAACTGGCTGAGATTCAAAGAACACTTTATGAACCAGTAGTCCATGTTCGTTCCCCAAAAGAGGTGAATGAAAAATATTCTCAACCAGAATGGTTCAATCGCGGTATCTCCTCAGAAATTCGCAACAGAAAAAAGAGTAACGTTACTTGGAGAATTAGTGGTAGTACAAAAAGAAATATTAGAACTCTTAAAACAATGGTGCGCCAATATAAGCGCAATGATGAACTTCGAGTCACGTACCTCTGCAAAGAAAACCCAAAGAAATTTTTCCTACACGTAAATAGGTACGAACCAGTTCCCTAGCGTATAAATCGTCTTTCAGATGACGTTGGCGTGTTGCAAGCGTTGAATCTGGCTATTGCTAACGTGTTGAATAACTACTTTACCCCTGTTTTTACAACGGTAGAAGACCGTCCCACCCCGAGGCTGGGGGTGTATCTCAATGAAGGGAAAAATCAAAGCGAGATAATATTAGACGATGAAGATGTGTAGGGTAGAATATAAAACTTTAACCCGTATAAGTCTTCAGGTCCAGATATGTAGCTTTCTACCTAGTGTCCTTAGGGTATTGTGCAGTGAGGTTGCTACACAACTTACTGTGATCTTTAAAAAATTCCTAGAAACGTGGGAGGTGCCAGAAGATTGCAAGACGGCTGAAGTGACCCCTATATTTAAGAATTGATACCACGAAAACCTTGGTAACTACTGGCCTATAAGTTTAACCTTCGTTGTGGGCAAAATGTTAGAGAGCATAATAACAGAAGAAAATAGTAAAGCACTTAGAAACAAACAACTCGATCCTGGATTCCCAAAACTGGTTTCGCAGGAATCGATCGTGTCTCATAAATCTATTAGAATTCTTTCACGGCATTCTGGGTGAGTAGCTTAGTAGTCTGTCTGTGGACAGCTTATACCTGGACTTTAAAAAGGCCTTTGACAAGGTACTACACCGTTGCAAAGCCCGCGAGGTTAGCTTCAAAGGTAGGGTGGCCAACTGGATTGAGAACTGGTTGTCAGGCACGCGATAAAAAGTGAGAATAAACAAGGCAGCATCGAGATGGGCCAACGTGAGCAGTGGGGTGCCCCAGGTTTCTGTGCTCGGCCCTCTCTTTTTTTATCATCTATATAAATGATATAGACGATGGGTTGCTTTGCTCTATATTCAATTTCGTGGACGATGGAAAAATAGGAGGCGGCGTGAGCTCACGCGAAGGAGTGGAAAGCCTACAAAACAGCTTTTGGAGGTGAAGAGAGTGGTTCGAGACTTGGCAGATGCCATTCAAACTTCTCAAGATCAAGGTGATGCACATCGGAAATGCCAATTTTCGAGAAAACTACTGCTTGTTAGGTAGAGTTCTAGAGGTGACTGACCTGGAAGAGGACTTGGATGTGCAAATCAGCAATGACCTAAAGTTTTCCAGGCAGTGTGCCAGTGTAGGAAAAAAGGCACAAAGACTTTCAGGATACATAAAGGGGCAATTTCGTTACCGAAACAAGGAAGTTCTCCCCAAATTTTACAACTCTCTAGTCAGACCTCACCTTGAGTACGCCATTCAATTCTGGTTCCCTACACAGCGTAAGGACATAGATAGACTGGAACGAGTCCAGGCTAGAGCCACCAAGTTAATTTCTTCACTTAGGCACAAAGGCTATCAACGTCAGTTTCAAGAATTGGGGCATTTCTCTCTGGAGACCCGCCGAGTACGAGGCCAACTAATAGAGAGCTTCAATATTTTAAGGGGTGTCGAAAACGTGGAGTACAGACTAGTATTTGCGGGATCAATTTCTTGCATTAGATCAGATCTACGCTACATGAAACAATCTTCCAGTCGTAGGGGTGAATAGTTCGTCTATAGAACAGTTCATATATAGACTGGGTGATTTAATCCAAGAACATGTATACAAAGTAGAGTCAAGTAGATTATAAAAGTAAGTTAAATAGGTTTCAGCTATTCTATTAAAATTTACTGATTGTGTCCTTTTTCCCATCACAATCAAGTATCTTTTCCGCTTTCTGTACCGGCCAAAGCTTGTGGGAGGGGAGAGCCTTCAACTCTGCTATGCTTTTTCTCTTGCTACAGGTTAGGGCTTTCCCAAAATAGTACCTCCTCGTTATGGTAGTACTGTCATTTGAGATACTACTATTCCTTGTGACTCTTTAATCTCTTTTATTTTTCTTTCTCATATTTTTTCTCTTTCCTCATTAGCCCTCATTAGTTACTTTATCTTCACGGGGTTAAAGCTTCTTTTCTTCCTCAAGTCACTTGTTCCGATATAATTTCCAGTCGCATTTGTGTCTTCAGAGCTCATTCATCAAAGCAATGTTTTCTCGGTTGTATTATGTGTTGAAGGTTTCTTGTTCATGAGCCAACGAATAAACTAATAATCGAGTGAGTATTTTTTCCCCCCCATCGCGCCTTGGATTTCCTTCGAGTCTAGCCATAACTCCAAATAACTCAATTAACCAACTCTTCCTTGATCTATATATTTGTTTAATCATCCATAAAAAAATTCGAATTTTTTAAAGGAATATTTTTGTATAATCGCTAACCAAATCTAAATGCAATAATTTCAGCGACGCTCTTTTTTATTTGATTCCTTTTTGCGTACCCTTTTAACTGCATATGTTCTTATTTCTAAAGTTTTTATTATACTCGCATTATTTCTCGGGTCAGTGCAATGCTAGTAGGCGTCTATTTAGTAAGTGTGATTAGACACTACTTTCTCGACTCACAATGTAAGAGGAAAAAAATTTCTGACCCCTTGATAGGTGTTCATTACTGAATAAAGATTTAGGGGATATAACCCATCCAAGAAGTCCCGCCTCAAACCAAATGTGCGTCAACACATTACAATATTTTGGGCGAAACTGCTATGCTGCAATTCAGGCGGAAATTTATCTTATTTTAATGCCATAAATTCTGTTTTTTAACAAGGGACGGAAATATTCAGCTGGAAATAAGTTCCGTTTTTTCAGTTATTTATTAGAATTCCTATTTTAATTTCTGCTAAGAAAAATTATGCCCTCTGCATTAGTTCTTTCCTTTTTTTCAGCACTTCGAATCGGTGCTTACGTAATTTTGTTCATCTCAGAAGGAGTAAACAACTGTTAATGAATATGCTTGCGAAAACTTCACGTCTGGTTTACCTGATGGGGTGTGTTGCTGAAATAGTTGCTTTTTAAGCAACTAATATTGTCGAAAGAAATTGAAATTGACGGAGGGAATTTGAAAGGAGAGAAATGGGACGAGCATACACTAGAACATCTGTCGGGGAAAGATAGTTAAAATATCTCCCCAAAATGAGAATCTTACCTTTCTTTGTGGAGTGTTTTGACAAAGATTTCATTAATCGAAGTTTATTTTTTGTGGAGTAAGTAAAATTTTATGTGGGTGGATTAGAGGATTTAATCAATTATTCTAAGAATCTAGTTAATGGTAAATTCCGCGAGCCACTTTCAATGTTTTTAGTACTTCTTCTTTGCTCAGCTGTCCAGCAGATTCATGAGACCAGGGTGTTTTTTTATCTACCGAGTAAGACCAGTACAAGAGATATGGCGAGTAAAAGACAGAGTTGAATAAATTTTGTGGTTAGACTGTCGATTATAGTAACCAAAATCTTGCCATGGTTATAAAAAAAAATAGTTACACTTTTTAACTCAGCTAGAAAATTAAAGTGAAAATGTTTTAACATCAGTGTCAAGGAATAGTCACCTCCCAGACAATACGGCTATATATACATATATGTATCTATTGGTTGGAAAGAAATAGATAAAAGCCACAAGAATATATATATATATATATATATATATATATATATATATATATATATATATATATATATATATATATATCTATATATATATCTATATATATATATATATATATATATATATATATATATATATATATATATATATGAGGAATTAAACCAAATTCTCCGAAGACAATTTAATTCAGAACAGTTTCGGTGTATCTCACACCCTTTGTGAACTGACACTGGGTAGAAAATATAGGAGAAGTGCATATAAGCATAACACAAGATCCCCTCTTTTTTCCCCCCAATCGCCTACTTGTGGCTAATCTGGGGGGGGAGGGTAGGCCTAAACATATTGAAGGGCTGACATTTTACTATTTTGTTTATTTGCTTTCTTATTACAGGATTAAAAGAAAATTGACCCTCGGATAGATTTAAATTAGGAACTGACGATATCAAGCTCGATTCTACGATTCTTCTCTTAACATAGTTAGCCGATTTAAATACTATTTTACTTCCATTGAAATCGATCGTATGATTCTTGTCTCTAACATGGCAAAATATTCCACTGCTTTCGCTGCCCACTCTAATATCCCTTTTGTGTTTGTACAATCTCTTGTCTAGAGTTCTCCCGTTTACCCTATATAAACTTTATGGAAATCGTTGCATGGTATTGCATATACTCCTATGTTATGATGTTCTTTGGGTTTCCTGGCCATCATCAATTGGTTTAAGGAATTTTAATATTTAAAGGCTAGATTAATACCCGCTTTTCCAAATTAGTCTTTTAAACTATTAAATTTATTATTAAATGGCAATGTTATACATTTGTTGAAGTCGTTAGTGCGGGAAGGCTTATTACCATAGAATGTTTTCCTAGCTGCAAAATGGGCAGACGATATGAACCAATCAGGGTAATACAAATAAGAAAAAATGTTCCTGATAATGACAATTTCTTCATCTAAATAGGAAGGATGACATATTTTGTATGCTCTAAGGAGAAGGTTAGAAATTACTGATTTTTTAACAGTATTATCCTGAAACGAAAAATAATGTATATAGGCATTCGAGTGGGTTGGTTTCCTATACACGTCAAGTTTTAATTCATGGTGATCTTTATTAATGAAGACATCTAAAAAGGGTAATGTATTATCATATTCCCATTCATATTTAAATTTGATGGAGACATACAAATTATTCGAATTATTAAAAAAGGTTTTAAAATCATGGCCATTAGGCCATACATAAAATACATCGTCAATGTACCTTAACTATATAAAGTTAGGAGGAGAAATTGTGGGAAGGAGTTCAGTCTCAAAATATTCCATGAAGAGACATGCCAATATCGGAGATAAACTATTTCCAATGCTAAGGCCAAATATTTGTCTATAAAACTCATTATTTACTCGAAACACATTGTCAGAGAGACATAATTCAACTAAATCGATAAATTTATCGATTTAGTTGAATTATGTCTCTCTGACAATGTGTTTCGAGTAAATAATGAGTTTTATAGACAAATATTTCTAACCTTCTCCTTAGAGCAAACAAAATATGTCATCCTTCCTATTTAGATGAAGAAATTGTCATTATCAGGACCATTTTTTCTAATATTTATTACCCCGATTGGTTCATATCATCTGCCCATTTTGCAGCTAGGAAAACATTCTATGGTAATAAGCCTTCCCGCACTAACGACTTCAACAAATGTATAACATTGCCATTTAATAATAAATTAAATAGTTTAAAGGACATATTTGGAAAAGCGAGTATTAATCTAGCCTTTAAATATAATAATTCCTTAAACCAATTGATGATGGCCAGGAAACCCAAAGAACATCATAACATATGAGTATATGCAATACCATGCAACGATCTCCATAAAGTTTATATAGAGGAAACGGGGAGAAATCTAGACAAGAGATTGTACAAACACAAAAGAGATATTAGACTGGGCAGCGAAAGTAGTGGAATATTTTGCCATGTTAGAGACAAGAAGCATACGATCGATTTCAATGGAAGTAAAATGTTTTTTAAATCGGCTAACTATGTTAAGAGAAGAATCGTAGAATCAAGCTTGATATCGTCAGTTCCTAATTTAAATCTATCTGAGGGTCAATTTTCTTTTAATCCTGTAATAAGATCGCAAATAAACAAAAAAGTATAATGTCAGTCCTTCAATATGTTTAGGCCTACCCCCCCACCAGATTAGCCACAAGTAGGTGATTGGGGGAAAAAGAGGGAATCTTGTGTTATGCTTATATGCACTTCTCCTATATTTTCTATCCAGTGTCAGTTGAAAAAGGGTGTGAGATACACCGAAACTGTTCTGAATTAAATTGTCTTCAGAGAATGTGGTTTAATTCCTAATCTTTTCTTGCGATATTGCATTAATTATATATATATATATATATATATATATATATATATATACAGTTATATACAAATATATCATCTAATGTACGTACGCGTCCTTCACTACGTACAAGTACGTTCACTTCTTAAAAGTAATCCGTTGATTAGGAGGTATAAGAGTGCGATTTTACTACAAGGGGGCCGATAGCGTTTAATGAGTTTACCAAGTTGCAGTTCAAGGATATATTTAAGGAAAGAAAACCAAAAATATAATTTTAATAAGTCACTAGTTAACATATATATATATATATATATTTATATATATATATGGGAAATATAGAAATTGACAATCAGGTAATGTTAATTATTCGTTAATCAGCTTTTAAATGGGATACTATAAATTAGTTATACAGAGGGAATATTTATATGTTGAAAAGTGGTTCGATTAACGGGAGATACAAACAAGGGTCGTTTTACCTTAAAAGGGTCACCTCAAAGAAGGGGAATCCTTTAGCGAGTAGGCACGGGGAAATGGAGACGGAAAATGTTCGTGATTCTCGGCCGAATATCCTGATGGTGACGATGATGAAGGGGCAGAAGACGAGTTCACGATCCTCCTTGAAGACGGAGGATGGCACCTCTGCTTCAGAGAAGTGTAACCTCCAAAAATCGAGACTCTGACGTGGCTTGGCTGGCAAGAAAATCTCACAAGGAAAACTATGGATCCTTGAGAGTGGATCCCAGATGAGATGAAAGGGAATCCCGGCCAATCCTTCTGGGATGAAACGATTCGAGGCTTGATCTGAACAGAGTAAGCCTTCACAAAAGAGATGGATCTGCCTGCTGAGATCCAACCTGGATGGTATAAGCGAATACCAGGTACTTTGGGAAACATACTCACGATCTGAACCGAAGGCGATGGGTTCTCAAACTCAAACTGCCGATATTCGAAAACCCAGGGTATTTATATGACGGACTATGTTTGATTTCTCCTCGTTGTCAGGCTCAGACAACTGGCTGACCGCTTCTGGCGGTGAGATGGATTAGCAAATCTCACCTGACCTACGTCTTAATGGCCTTTACGATGTGGGTGGGAAATTTAGCTAGCCATTCCCCGACTACCGAAATTAGCGCTTCCTCGGCGAAGTAAAGGATTTTAGTGCCCAACTTAATTAACTGCACCTGTGAGGCGCTGAGGGATATTCAAATTCTTTCTTATTTTATTTTTCTCTTTGGATTCAGAGATTACTCCACGTGGAATATACTTAGAAGACATAGAGGTGGAAGGAATTCATAAAACAAATGAAGGGGGTATTCTTTCTGGCGTCCCTTTCCTATACAATCAGAAATGAAGAAGCTTAGGAAAAAAAAAATGAGTTATGTCCCATAAGTTTCTTCTTTTATATAAATTAGAATTAATTAGTTAATTTTGTAGATTTGTACTGTAATTAAAAATAAATAGAGGTGAATATAGATTTTCCTATTATTAACTCTTGTTACTATCATGTTTATTAGGTAGTGAATCGTAGATGAATATTAACTAATTATATTTTTTACCAAGATGGGATAATGAGTATGATTTTCAAGCCCATTGAGAGAGAATGAAAAAACAACAACTTATAATAGTATTACTATTAGCATACTATTATTGTCGCATACTTCAATGACATTTGAAATAAAAATTCAACAGCGCATCCGAAAACATGAGAGGTAGACCAATCCGCCACTAGCTCATCTTATGGCTCGCCTGTGAGAAGCGCTTTCATTCTGAACTTTCTCTTACGCAGCCATTAATGACAATTTCTAGAACGCAAACTTAATCCTTGTTTCACCTAGGATTGAATCAACTAATATTGAATTCAAAGGACTAAATTTGTGGATTATTGACTAAAAATCTATTAAACTTGTCTTAAAAGAATTTCCACTCTCAGACACATTTATAAAATCAGAAATTGCATATCACAATGAATAATACTTGAGATAAAAGACCAGGAATACTGCTTATTCCTACTTACAGGAAACGAGTAGGTGTAATAACTGTTAAAGACAAATCAATTACATGCCTCCTCTTCCAATACAACAAATTGTGGAGGCAAATGAAGCCTTTTATTTTCTGACTTTATATAAATATATCTGAGAGGCCACATTTCTGCGATGGTATATATCAAGTGAAAGATAAGGAAGCAGAAATTTAATTTTCCTAGCGGCTTTAGCGAGCAATTTTAGGTGGCACTCATTAGCATGAGTCGACACAGCAGAGCAATATTCTAAATAAGGCAGCCGAAATGAATACAAATATCTTAAAAGAGTGTTTTCATTATTAGAAGTTTTATTACATTTACGTAATATAGGTATATACATGATATTGGCGCAATAGAGGAGGCCATTCTCCTTAACTGTGCTTCAAAGGTAAATTTTTTATCTCACCTAGCAAATTCATCTGATCTGTAGAGTCAATAATAAACCCGCTAGCAGTCAGGTGAGGGCTAGACGGAATAATAACCGATAAATCATTAGAAACATTGATTGAGATGCGTGTATTCAGAGGCTTACTCTATCTAGGAAGAGCACTAGTTAGATTTTCTTGCCAAATTACTGTTAATAGATTCAGAAATATTAGATCTCTGAGGGGGAAGCTAATGGATATAATAAGGTTGAATCATCAGCATAAGCTAGAATACGATTCTCTTCTTCTTTCCAAAATTCCATTGTTTATTTTTTTCAAAAGACGTGACATAAATCATTGTCATGTGTGACTCCAGATAATAAAAGAGCCAGAGTACTTGATCTTCTATTAAAAACAACTCGATGTCGACGATTTGATAGGAATTCAGTAGGAATTGTAAGGATATTTACAGCAATCTCAAAATTCTTTAGAATGTAAAAAAAAAAATGCTTTCCACAATCGAAAGTAAGTTGAAGTCCCATGAAACAACATTAACTTCATGACCGCAATCAAGTGACAACTAAAAGTTATGTAATAGACAGCTTAATGCATCAACAGTGTCACCACCCTTTCTTATTCAATTTCCTTATCAGGTAAAATATTAAAGATAAGATTAAAACGGTTTGGTTGATTGCCATAAGTCTTTGAAATATGTATGACAAAATTTAAGTAATAGAAATTGGTCTGTACTCCAAGAGCAGGCTCGAACTTGAGCCTTTTGGAATAGCAACAATATTGGCTACCGTCCAACAAGACGGTGTAGTGTTCGGATTATGTAATAGGTAAGCTACTGTCACCAAATTGCAGGATTCAGTAGGCCCAGCAAACACCTTCACAAAATGGATGCACGGTGGTCTTATTAAATCCTAGCATATGCCACTCATGTAAAATAAATGTCTAAAATTGGAATAAGGAATTAAGAATGCATATATTAATTTGTATCTATGACTGTGAATACAAAATAAAGAATGTAATATATTTGTTAATGTATATATATAGAATTTAAGCGACCGTCGGAAGGGAGCATGAGACAAACAATGTACGAATGCGCGAAATGTCAGAATCATTTATGTCAATAAGACAAGACGTAAATAAACATTTCACGTCTCAGAAGAGATTTCTCGAAAGACGAAAGTCTACGGAAGACCTGGTTAAAAACACTTGTTGACCGAAGGGAATTGTATCACTAAGCTTAAACAAACGTATCCTGTTATATAGATAAAACTTGGAAGATGTAAGTAAATTGTAATACACAGCTGTTCAAAACTCCGCCCAGGGTTGAAACTAATGAGCCCCGACGATAAAGATTTGTCCGCAAGCAAGTCTAGGCCACGCCCTCCTGGAAATGAAACCGAATATATAAGCGAGCAATAAGAAAAATAAAAGAGTTAAGAATTAAACATTATAAATGTTACTAAGTATTGTCATATCGTATTAGAGTTTACGGAACCCCTTTAAAAATTCACCAATTCTTGTCGCTCTAGAATTTAATACTTCGCGTTGAAGCATTAACTTCGTGACGTGCCGCTTGCCGCGTTCTAGGCCTATATTAGAATAAAGTATATTTTTGCAACGTCCTTCTTCACCTCAAATACCCTAAACCGTCGGTAAGCCCAGCCAAAATAAGAATACTGTGAAGAATTCATGTTTGTATTCAAAGACTTAATTCGCCTTCCTATAAACCGCTACCAATTGATCCAGCTATAAGTGGTGAACCAATTCTTCCTGCTCCCTTAATAAACACTCCCATAACTGGTGACGGAAACCCCCATAACGGAAATGTACCGGCCGTTAGTAGGTCATGATATAGGCACGATAATTTAGGGGACAAGACAACAGATAGTTTATGAGGAAAAAGTGAAAAGCCCCAAGTCGATCTACTTTTCCATATAAGTCCGAATTTTTTAAAAGTACACAAAGATTTGAAAGCGAAACATGATAGCTTAAGAGCAGGACAAGTAGTTGGGAGATCTACTTCCTGTTCAACTTGCTTCTTCTGAAAGGAAGACAGGAGTAGATCAGCCTTCTTTATGGAACTGCATGTAGCCAACCCTTCGTCCTCTCGATGAGTTGGAATAGAGGGACTACTGACAAATAATGCCAATTTTAAGGTATTCCACCATTGATGTGAGTCAATCGAATTAGTCACGTCATCTCTCATGTTACCGTTTCATTCAATTTGATCCTATTCATAAATTTGAACAGCATCTCTTCTAGAATTGATATAATTCTGACACAGCATACCACATCGATCGCAAGACCAAAATGAAAAAGTTAATTCTTTGAGATCAAATAATCTGCAACAATTCCCATTAAACAATGCTTTGTCATCGGAGCAACTATTCACTAACTTTGACGGAATTCGTCTAGAGACAATGTCTAGAAGGACTTTATTCAGAGCAACCACATTATCAGTTACCCCAAAAATGGTGTTGCTGCAATATGACAATCATATTTACTATCATCCAAATCAAGATTCAGGTATATACTATAAATATGAAAGTGTTCATGTGGATGCAGATCTTAAGAATCTGCATTTTATGACAACTACAAGAATATTTAGGGTATATAAGTAGTACTAAACCCATTACCAATTTACTCTACATATCAGCGGACCGGATGTATGGAAATCCCCAATAAAAGTTTGTGTTTGTTAAAGGAGGGAGTGTTTATTATATTGTCGAAAAGATGATAAAATGGTCTTTAATATTCGGTCTTTAATATTAGGGTGCATCATTCTAGCACAAAGAGAACAAGTATTGAGTTCATTATCAACTGCAGTTATAATTTCTGATTTTTAATGAATTTCAATGAATGTATCAACACAATTAAGAATAAGTACATTTTTAACAAGAAAGTTAATAGCATAAAGCCCGGGTATTCTTAGCACCCTGTGGTCACGTAAGTCCTTCCGGTAAATAGCGGTCATTTTATAATTTGCACATTTTATGAGTTTATTTTCTTCTGCAAAGGAAAATAAAACCTAAAGAATACCACAAAAATAGCAGTCAAGGAAGAATAAGAAAAGGGTTAACGAGTACACAGCCACATAGAAAAGAAACTGAAATAATATGTATGGCTATTCCCTTAGCTTAGGCGGTTATCATCCAGTCCAAGAAAAAGATAAAAATGCATAAAAAAGTAGAAAGTAAAGTAAAGGCACTAGAAGAACCTGCAACCTACTACAGACTATGTGTATGGGATTAGCAGTGGTACCCTAAGATCTTCTTTCAATTCTTTTAGGTACAATACTGCGTGGGTGAAATGGAAAATATCTTTGGTTTACTTTTATTTTCCCCTCCTTTACCATCCTTTGAAATCATTCTGTGCTAGTGCAAGTATCTTCATCTGAATACTTATCTTTTCTGGTGCTGTGACCAAGATATATCACTGCTCTATAGTAAGAGTCCTGATTAGAATTTTATTTCAATCTTCGATTCCTATGACTATTAAAAATTCGATAAAATATTTCCCTCAAGTAATCTAAAATGGTCAATTGTAAAAGAACAATCTAAGAAAGCATTAAAATGTACACAGAACGTGGCCGGAAACAGCCTCCTTTGGTAAGAAAATGCGTTAAGTCTCTGGCCTTGAGGGTGTGGAAAGTTATATTATTTTTAACTGGTACAAAATAACTTAAATGAAGACAGGGATCCGAAATAGATGAGAATATCTCAAATTGCTAAGTTCGCTCATTACTTATGAAGAGTTACTCAAGTTTGACAAGGTAACTATTTCTAATTAAAAGCATAACACAATCACTCCAGGCAAAGGACAAAGAAGTGTTATGCAGAGTTGCTACTTTCACAACAATTCATAAAGTGGATGATTTTACTTTACTTTTTCTTACGTTTAATTTCAAATAAAATAAAATAAACTCACTTGAAACTGTTGTATTGATCAATTGCTTGATGCGGGCAAAAATGAACGATCAGATTTGATAATGTTATCAAAGCTCAAAAAGACATTTTGCATAATTAATAATGAACATAACTAATTGTCACAATGCATATAATAATAATCATAATAATTATAACTATCATTGATAGTAAGCGGTTGTGGTCGCCGTGTGAAAAATCAGGATAAAAATGGAGCCGTTTGCTTTCTTGCATTCTTCTTTTGTGTTTGCTCTGTTTCTTTTCTCTCTTTCTCTCTCTGTCTGTATGTTTGTCTCTCTCTCTTGGTGGTGGTAGTGGTGGTAGTGTAGTACTCGTGGTAGTGGTGGTGATGGTGTAGTGATAATGTTGGTAGTAGTGGTGGTGATGGTGGTGTAGTAGTAATGGTAGTGGTGGTGATGGTGTAGTAATAATGTTGGTAGTAGTGGTGGTGATGTTGGTGTAGTAGTAATGGTAGTAGTGCTGGTGGTGGTGTAGCATTATTTGTGGTAGTAGTAATGTAGTAGTAGTAGTAGTGATGTAGTAGTAGTAGTAGTGCTGGTGTAGCGGTATTGGTGTAGTAGTAGTATCGGTGTATTAGAAGTGGTGGTGGTGTAGCAGTAGGGGTTTTGGGGGTGATGGTGGTGTCGTAGGTATAGCCGTAGTGGTGGTGGAGGTAGTGTAGTAGTAGTGGTGGTGGTTGTTTCAACCCCAAAATAAGAACCCATGTAGCAGTTAAACTCAAACAAAAATCCAATTATCAAATTTGGAATAAAAAAAAAAAAATTCCAAAAATACTCACGACTAAACTTTTGAAGTGAGAAACTTATTTTTGGTCTTATTCAACAGATAATTATCCAAACCTCTTTTGGGGGTCCCTCGTCCCACGGATGGGGCCATTAGAATGCGTGGTTCCCCAAGATTTCTGAAATGGTTTCCCCCCCGGGGGCCAAAAACGGCAAAAGAAAAGTTATCACTTTTCTGCCCATTTTTCCAATAATAGTACTTGGTATGTACTTAAATACTAATTATTATACAAGTAATATTATTATTACAGCACTTTCTTTCTCTACATTCCTTAACTTTATCTAAAGATGACTAATACGATGTAGTAGTATATTATTTTTTTTTATAATAAATTAAATTGTTACTAACTTTATTAATTAGATTTATCTCAGATTTTTTCCTTTCGAGTTCAAATCAATAGAAAATTTTAATTGAAAGATTAATTTTTATAAGAGATGATTAAAACATGGCCATTTTTTTAGTTTAAGAAGACCCTGGAGTTACCTCTCTTACTCTCTTATCGCACACATCCTTACTTAGTAGAACGTCATCATATTTAGTATTGGCGCAACCCCGGGATGGCACCACCTGACAACCTCACTCATTTAAGGGCCAATTTATTCTTGTACTTCGGAGAGACGGATTAATGTCATTTACACAACTCTCTCGATGTCATTATCGTTTCACGCCAAGGGCCAGCCTTCAGATTAACTTCCAAGAAGCTCTTCACTCAAGCAAGCTGCACTCCCGTGACTTTAGGCAACCAGAATAAATCCAACATAGACTTTATTAATAAAGATAAATTGTGAGCGTGTTTACTTAATCACCTGCTTCATTGGTGATCACGTGAACCTGCTCCAGTAATATATATATATATATATATATATATATATATATATATATATATATATATTCAGTGCGTAAAATGCTAATTGGTAAGTTCCACGTTTAGTCTGGTAGCTTAACAATGTGTGCGCACTTTGAAAAACATGCATGATATTTGCCTTTGCTTTACCGATTAATGGGCACATTTGGACAATTAATATCTATAGAAGCCTGTTGGAATTCTCCTCTGAGCGTAGGTAGTGCCACTGTTGTCAAGATATAAGGTTTGTTCTATAAGTAATCAATTTATAAGGCATAAATTTAGATCAGGTCAATATTATTTAATATTATATTCAAAATACTATTCCTTATTAGCAAGCATATTTTAAAGATCAAGTAAAAGGGGTTATGACATGTTTCAATAATACATTCAAATAATAATTTGAAAACCAATATGAGAATAGTGGTGCACCTACATCATCTCCCATTAATTCGCTATTTTCTGAAGCATACTTGGTTATATTAGCCCTATATAATCACTGAAAATAAACTGTCTCCAGAAGTCATTTCTTACACCTAACTTTTCAACACGCATACATGAATAGAGTGGTTTGCATGGCATCTTATAGTGCAAGCATCCACAGCAACCTTGTGGTGAGCAGCCATTCTTAAAAACACACTTTATAAGTTTACGATGACCCTTTGGTAGATCGGTTCAATGTGAAACTCAAATCATCCTTTTTTTATCAAGTTTTTGGTACTAGACTTGCCCTCATACATGTACTCGTATATGTTGATAGGAAGCCCTGTTGGTGTGCTCAGTGAGAGCTACCTTGGTTGGTGATAGGGTGTCCTGTTTGAATTTACCTTTTCGAGTAAACAAATCTTTTCTTGCTTCTCTGATGTCAGTTAACTAACTTGTTCCGCCATATAAGACAATTAAAAATCTTCTCTACAGGTCAAACATTCCTTCTTTTACTGATGGGATATAGCTTTTAGATAACTCAATCAATGCTTTCGTTACTTTTAGATACCCGTGCAACTCATTCCATAACTTTTCCTGATAAAATAATCCATCCATAGAGTCACATCCTGTGAATTTAGGTTAACAAGAACCTTTTTGCATTTCTAAAACCTTTGCAATTTGATGAGTAGGAAGAGAACTGAAATTTTTTACGGTACTATAATTCCTTAATCCATATTTTTTTCCATAAGAGCAACCAACGAAACAATAATATCTGTATTCACATTTTTTTATTCGAATTTTGGTGCTTGATTTCATTGCAGTATCATAAAAAAGAATTAAGACTTATGTTTGAGCTTACTCACGCTTGCCTGGCCTGGAAAAAAATCACATGAAACGCCAGATTTGGAAACTAATATATTTTGTTTATCGGTAACATAAATACCCTTTTCTCTTTTGTAATATTATCTCTAATATAGAATGTTGAAAATCTAAGCAGTTCTTATTTCTTTACATCTAGACGAAGAAATTCTAACTAATGCGATGGAATTCAAATTGATACTTAGAACCCATCTCCTGGTTTATGGCCAACTGTTCATTTTTGCATTTGCTTTCAGTCTTTCAATCATGTAGGCGTTACAAAGTACATGACTCAGTTGTCTGTTTTTTAACTGTGGCGATCTGTATGGTTTAAATTCACTTGAAACATATTTATTAAATGATTGAGTTGTCCTAACTTGGAGAAGATTTACTATATAAGCAGTATCACAGATTCTTTCATTCCCCGAAAGAGAAGCGCATTTTTTTGTACCCATATTTTCAAGACAATGCGTTAGGCTTAAATTATTAACTCTATGACGCGTGCAATCTGGTAGATTTGTTTAATATGCATGGTTTTCATACATTAAATGACTTTATTATTTATTGCTCTAGCATGGCAGGACAAATAAAGACGTGACATAAGTTCACAGCCCTCTTTTACGACACATGCCTTACGTCGCCTAAGTGAAGATTGTTTAGAATGTGTCCGGCAAAATGGGTAATTATTATTTTGCCAAGCATTCTGAAATAGTAGTTGCTCAATATATTTATTTTACTCCTCACTGCCAGTTCTTTCTATATTTGTGACAGTTTTCAACACTGAAATAATAACTCTATCTTTTAGGCATAACACAAGTAAATAAATCTTCATTCTTTGACAGGAAAAAGTTACTTATACCTTTAAGGACAGCTAATAAAGAGGTACCTTGCTTGGAGAATGTATTCAGTGTACCATTATTTTTGGTCACAGTGTTTACTTTCATTCTTTTAAAGGAAAAATTATTCTGCTATAAACTTTGTCAATAGCTTGGCATTATTTTATCCTGCCATCATCAAGTCTAAAAAAGAATGAGATCTCTATGAACCCAACTGTACCCCCAAAATATTTACCACACCCTTATTTTACCATGTCTCTAATCAATGGCTTTTATCTTGTATGACCCAAAATCGGTATCTAGGCGTAATCTGTGTACTTCTGGGTAGATAACAAGAAAGGTTGCTACGTCTTTGATGTGGACCTTTAGCCTTTTCGCATTTTTTGTTTGGTCTACCCTTGGTCAATGACTGGACATAAAGTTAAATATTTCCGGCTTGCTCTGCTTTGAAAGAACATAGCTACTGTTTAATATCGATCTAGGGCTAAATGACAGAAAAAGATATGGATAATGTGTAATGCCGTCTTCTAATCAAACTCTTTTAGCGCTAGTATAAAGCTAGACATATTATCTCCATAAGCCTTGTATTAGGTAATCGAGGTTAAGGCAACTGTTATTCGATGCGCAGGTAATGTCTTCGTCATATGAACCACTTTGATAGATGAATTAGCTGTGCCAGATGTAGCGAATTCAGCTTAAATTATAAAGTATTAGATCTACCTACTCACCTGAGCCATATACCTATGCCATGATATGCAGCCATCTCTATAGGAATCTTACCGAATGTTTGTATCTATAATACGCTCGATCTGTTCCTATAGCCACAACGTTGTTCGCTCATAACTAAAAGTTATTGACGTGTGCGCGTAAAAATTCGGGCGGGCATTGTATGTATATTATATGATGTTATATATTATATGATAGGGAGAGTGCGCAACTCTTCTTAATAGGCCTTCAGCCCACATATAATAATCAGCAAGTAAAAATATAAGAATTTCAAACAATCTGTATTTATTTGCGATAAGACTTTTTAGCCCGGGTCACGACGGGTACCTTTGCTCGTCATAAAATACTTGTCTCCATTTGCCATCGGTAATTCCCAAGAGATATAGCCAGAAGGGATGGCACTAGGAACGAGTGCTAAAGACAAAGTAAAAAGTACAGATAAAAAAGAGTATAACATGCAATTAAATAGATAAAATTATTTAAGTCATTAAATTATGGTGGGCATTGATACTGACGCCGGTATTTGGATCAGTATAAGGGTATATTATTCTATTCAACTACCTAGGATAAGCATTACATATTACAGAACATTATTTTATGCAACCATCACTCTATTTTTTCAATAATTTGTAAATTATAATTGTTTAAAATACTAATTATTATAACTATTTTCTGAAAATGAAGAATATTAAACTGGTCTCTGTCATATTGAGGCAGAAATAGGAAAAATGTGAACCTCTTTATAATGAATCAAAATGACTATTAATCTGAAATTTAGATGGATAGAGAGCACATTAACTGGCATAAATTATTAATCCTACTATTTTACTAATCAGATGTGAGATTTATTATTTTTAAAAATCATATCTAAAAAGTCAACTTTATTAGTAAAGGTCAAAAGCTAAATATTGAAAGTAAAGTCCAGCTGGTTTATATAGTCAATGGCTTCCTGTCACATCTACATAAGTGCCAAATTTATTGCTCATTTACATAAGTGCATCAAAATTCATGGGGAGGGGGATAAGCTCCCTCACTAGTTTTGTTTGCAACCGAAGAACTTGAAACTTATTCTTCCACCACATTATACAGTGCATTCTTTGTGCACAAGCTAAACAATCTACAGCTTGGGAGCCTCATAAAGTTTCAGATTCTTTAGAATTTTTGTAGGTTTTTGTAGTTTTCAATTACCTTTAAATGCAAATAATTTTAGCCATATTTTAATGAATAAGAAAGATCAAGCCCGATAAATTAAAAATATGTAATCAATAAATATGAGTCGAAATAATTTGTATCTTTCAGTACAAAGACCTTCTTGTTGTTTCCATTGTTTGTTTTGCAACTCAAGTTCCTGTTATCATATGCACCCTTGCAAGACATTCTGGAGTAGCATTTAACAAGGCTTCTACAAAATTGTATATATATAGCTTAAGGACTCACCATGCCCCTTTAGGGCCACACCAAGTCTAAATCTAGCTCTAATGATACACGTCTTAATTTGTTTCTAAAGTCACTTTTTACCTCCACAGAAGGAAACTTTGGAGTTTATTTTTTTGTTCGAAATGTTTTCACTCGACTTTATGGAAGATTTTATTATTTTTCAAGTAAAAAAATCGCTACGTTTTCACAATACATTATCACTAAATTAGGGGATTTGGGAGCTGATGTGTAATTCGATTAGAGGATTTGTAACTTTGTCGACTGTTGCTAAGCTAATCTCACTCTGCTTCCAACCAATAAATAATTACATGCCTTTTTAATATTCAAATTACTGTTAGTTTGTTTTTTAATATATCGTTTTTTGTCTATTTCTTTTCCTTTCTTTCTGTTAGTGCATCTATTACCATCACCCTTCATAGTTACCCATACACAGCCCTTCTGAAATCTCTACGCGTAGCTCAAACTCTCCTAATCTCTCCTCTAGCAAAACTAGTACATCGTTTTGGTATCTATGTGCAATCTACACACACTATGTGCAGCAAAAGCTTCTATACGTCTTTCTTCCTTCATAACGTTCCAATAATTCCCCTAACCCCCTTATGTCTTTCTTTGACCATATTGTCAATACTCGATCTGCTATACCTTACCCTCCAGGACATTTAAATATGGTATTTAACCCACACCTCAACTTTTCTCTCTAGGATTCCTATCTCTTGGGAAATAACCTTTTTACTCTCTTCAATAATGATATGCGACAATTTAGAATTGCTCACTCCTAGGCTCCTTTGCCAGTTCCTCTCTGTACTTCCTCTGGTACCTTAATGGCTCGCTCTCTTCCAGTGTATTATCATCCGAGTTCAAATATGCTGATGTTCTCGCACTTCTCAAGAAACCCTTAATAGAGCCAATCGACCTGAAGAACTACGCCCAATATCTCAACTTCCGTCCATTTCTAAATTCTTTGAAAGGCTGGTATTCTGGTAACGGGTGAATATATTATTAGTTACGTGTAGAACCATTGGCAGCAGTTCCAAAACGGAATCGGTTTGACAAGAAGGTGAAACTTCCAAGGAGTAATGCATTTTGAGCTTGTTCCACATGGTTGCGCCATCAAAGCTAAACTGTATTACCAGCTGCTAGACTCCGTTTAGGACAAATTAAAGAAGGAGTATCCTGCTTAGTTCATTCGAGGTCAGGCTTTGTTTAAGTAAGAAAATGCGAGGCCACCACACTGCCAGGTTGACTATGGAGAAGTTAAAACAGATAAACGGTGTTGATATTCTTCCATATCCACCATTCAGTCCCGATGCTGCTCCGAGTGACTATGGCCTATTCCGCTCAATGGCACACTTCTAACGTGACCAGCGATTCAACATTTTGGATGGAGTGAAGGAAGCTTGTTTACATGTTTTTGATTTAAAGCCAGCTGACTAGTATCTGGGACAGATTCGGATGCTGGCTGATTGCTGGAAGAAGATCGTAGAGAATGATAGACAATTTTGTTGTTTACTCTCCACTTCCTAAGTCAATCAGGATTTTCTGGCCAGCTTAATATACGACTATTCTGTTGTAAATAAGTAGTTATTTTGTATATTTGTAAATTTGATTGTCCTGATCTATTTATTTATAAACTTAGCATATTTTACTCTATGTTTGAGAAACAGTAGAATTCCTGTATAACAAACGAAATTTGATTTTGTTAGTTTGTTTGTAATTGTGTTTTAAAAAAGTGTTGTTAGGGTAAACTTTCTTTCAAAATATATTGGAAAATTCTCAGTTACAGGAAAAGCGAAACAATATGGTTTTATTAAAGTTCCTTTTAATATAAAATAAAAAGATTTTTGATGAAGATTCCTAATAATTGATGATTTCAGCCTTCGATTGAAAAGATTAACAAAAGTTACGGCTGAAGACTTAAAATGGAAGCTGGACATTAAGTATATCAACGATGAATGATGGAAACAATATAGTTTGATACAATGTTCTTCTCCTAATTTATAGGAGTTATACAAAAATGGCATTTGTCTGCATAGGACATCGTTTCTAACAATGATCATTAAATATTCGTCAGATAATGAATGAAAAATAATGTTTCTACGGGGACGTTTAGCTTATGGGTGCCTTTGCATGGTATTGGTTAGGGATGAGCATATGCTGCTTGAGGAATATTTTACCTGAGCCAGATGATATAAGAACAAGTGTCGAAAGTTATGAAGGGAGCTTATGCTGAGTTATTGATCTGTCTATCTAAGTGCTTACTATGTCGGTGGGATGCATGATTTTTTCATGGCGTACGATCTTAAATGCGCTATTCGCTGCATGTATATAAAGGTATTTCTAATTTATTTTCGTTTGTCGCCTGACATACAGGGTCACCCCTCAAAAAACGGGCCTGCACATACTTTTTATGATATATCCTTCATTCATTCACTAATCACCTTTACTTTGCAGGACATGACAGAAGCAACGCCTGTAAACACAACCAAATCTCAATTACAGCTCCAGCAAAGAATATACTGCGTCAAACATTACTACAAGACAGGCTCGTTCAAGAAAGTGCAGGACACTTTCGTGCATCAGTTCTAATGTGAAAAAGCACACTCCAAGAGCATAATTCAGGACTGGGTAGATCACTTCGAGAACTATGTGACAGTGGAGAACCTCAATGCAGCAGGTGACAACCATCTAAACCATTAAGGATGCCGCAGGAAGCGTACAGTTGAGCTGGTCGAACGCGTGAGAGAGGCAGTTCAGCAGAGTCCAAAACGCTCTGTGCGCAAGCAAAGTCAGTCCCTCAGAATATCCAGTGAGACTTGCAGCAGAGTGCTAGTAATGGATGTAAAGACCTACTCATACAGAATACAGACGAAGCAGATCCTTAAAGCCTCAGACAAGGAGCAAAGAAAGGCTATGGCAGGCAAGATACTAGAGAAGATTTAGAAGACTCCAACTTTCCTTAACCTGCTTTGGACCTCAGATGAAGCTCACTTGAATCTTGAAGGAAAGATAAACTCGAAGACCAATGTCTTTTGAGGAACCTACAGACGAAATGAGGTGGCCACCAAGCTCCTACACTCCCCTAACTGCACGGTATGGACTTCAATCTCAGCCAGAGGCATCATCGGACCATTCTTCTTCGAGGAATCTGGCTCGACAGTGACAGTCAGCAAGGAGCGGTATGTTAAGGTCCTCAAAACCTTCAAAAGGGAGCTGCAGACCCTGTTCCCTTCGCTTATGGGCAAGTTCTGGTTCCAGCAAGATGGATCAAGCTCTCAAACCCCAAACCTGTCTCGAGATTGGATGAAAGAGGACTTGGTGGCCGTGTGATTAGTCTCAAGACTAATTTTGAGCGGACACCTCACATCCCAGACTTTAGCCCCGATATTTCTTTCTCTAGGGCTAGCTTAAAGACGAAGTGTACGCAGGGAGACCTATGACCATCACGGAACCCAAGGAAAACATTAGGGAGGAGATCAGAGCCATTGGTCGGTCGGTTTGTAAGGACGTCATGGACAACTTTGTGCTGCGCCTCAATAAATTCACAGAGCTAAATGGAGGTCATCTCGAACACGGATTTAAGGATTTAAGGATCATAAAAGATAGAAAAAGGGTGTGATAGTAAGAGAGGTAAAAGATAGAAAAAGTGTTATTTTAGTAAGAGAATAATGTGCCAGTACGTCTGGCTATGGCTTTCCATGCACTTGTGTGATGCTTCCGTGCATGTTATTTAAGCATTCGAGCCTTTGTTTTCATACTTTTGCGTTTGTGTAGAATAAAGAAGAAAATTGCAAAATTCTTATGTTTTTATATGATGTTTTTAAACACAATAAACTAGTTATCACCAAAGTTTCATTCAATCCTTGCAGAAAATTAAGAAATGAGGCCTATCGAGAGTTGGGGCCCATTTTTGGGGGGGTGACCCTCTAATGTATCCAGTTCTGCTTTGCAATTAACTAATTGTATATAAGTATATAATTAATGTTTAATAACTGTTTTTAATATTTTTAACTCTTTTAATATGACATTATATTTATAATTTTTAAGTATTTAACACTTTACCAAACCCTATGCTGCCTCGGGGTACCACGAACTTTTTGTTCCCCAAATTTTGTAGTCAGCTCGATTTTTTTATCACAATTCACCCTCTAAAATTAATAAGATCTGGTTTCAAGGCTGGTCAAAGCAGCGAAAATTTTCCCCCAGATGTAAATGATCAGATTCGATTTACGGTTGAGGCTGGTTTGCATTTCATTCTAGGACTTCTTGATCCGCCGACCTTCTTTGAAGCTGTCGATGGAACTGTTCTTTTCCATCGTCTAAGTGAATTGCTGTAAGTTACTGGAACCTCTCTTGGAGGGAACAGCTATTCCATAACATCTCGCGCTTAATCTTTTATATTGTAAGAATAACGTATCTCGGCTGGCGGAGGTGAGTTTTTGTCTTCCGCGATGTTCGGTTCCAGGTTGCCTACTTTTTTGTATGTATGTCAGCATTCTTATGCGTTGCCACAGACTAGCATTTAATTTAAATGCAGATGAAAGGAAAGATTACCTATCTTTATCTCTAATGTCGATGCCAAAAATATTCTAAATCTTCACTCTGCGTACAGCATCATTATTAAATCATTCTCGAAAAACTTTATGAACCTCATTCATTGGGTCGTGATGTTGGGCAATTCTTCAAATGTCGCATGCTGTACAAATATTGCTCTCTTTTTTAAAGTTACTGGCTCCTTTGCTCCCTCTTTTCGAAATATCTGGGAGTCAAGTTCGATAGTCATCTATCTTTCAAAGCTACTGTCGATAATGTGTTCCAATCTTCTCTCTGCTTCCTCTATAATCTAAGCGGTATCTACCCTCGCTTTGATCTTAATATCTTGGAGATTCATTTTCCTGCTTTCGTTCCCTAAAGTTTTGAACACCTTAAGTCCTATAGTGATGTATTCCATTCTTCTACTCTTTGACACATTCCACTTATTTAAGGCTTTGCACGTCTAAAATAGTGTAGCTACACTAAATTCTCATCCATTTTTTATCGCCATCAAAACGCTTCCTTCAAACTAACATGATCTTTACACACAATGGTAACCTCTTACCTCTCTATTTTTAGAACCGTTTTAGAACCCCTGAGATCTCTTCGTTCAAGCTTTGTCACTTTATTGCCCCTATATCGGTATAGTTCTTCTTGGTTTCTCAACCTTTCTCAATTTTCGCTCATTTAAGTGAAATGATTTGCTTACAGCGATGTGAACCTCCACTTCGTTTAGTGCCTCAAAGACCCAACACTTCTCTCAAGCCTATTCTTAGACGGAAACTAGGCACTCTGTTACGTGCAATGACTTCGAAGAGGGCAATAGAAACGTCAGAATAAAATGCATTACACAAAAAAAGCATCTTGCTTTTTCCTCTCAAAAGTAATCATCATGAATTTGAATTTTAATATGAAAAAGATATTTCGTAAATTGGAAGTGTATTCTAAAGCAAAAATAAAATCAAAGCTAATATAAATTTGTCTACACTATTATAATTTGAATTATTAATGTTAAAAGAAGAAACATTTTTCTACCTCGGTAATAAGAAATATATCCTAAATTCTTAGTCTTAAAAGAACAAAAAATGGCTATTTTATAAATCAAGTCTACTGACTTGTGACCGTAAAAGAGCCAGGAATTTAGTGAATGTTAGAGGAATTTGAGGATGTTCATTTTCCAATGAACATTAATGGAACATTTTGGGAAAGGTAACAAATAAATATTTTTAAAACATCATGAAAAAGTCCAATAGTTTGATTATTAATATCCATATGTGCAATAATGATAGAAAAGTTTTCTCGGCGAACCGATTCTGCTGATTTTGTGAGGTATATTAATGTTTCTACATAGTAGTGAGCTAAAAAAGATAGAATAGAAGTAGTAGAAGATCTTAAATCTCTTCCTTATTTATAATTTAGTATATACAACCGTTCTCAATACAAATTACAAATTTACAGATGGCAATGATAAAAGAAACTCTGACAAACTAAGCCAAAAGATTTCGTAGAAAAAGTCGTAGAATACACCTAGACAGAGAATCGCTAAAGCTTACCCCCTTTTTCACCTCTTCAAAAAGAACCTTGCTTCGGTTACGATGTGATCCTTATGCTAGAAAGATTGGGATTACCTATTGCCTACCTAAGTGGCGCAGGTCAATTGACACTTCACCCACCAACGGAAAGGTACTCACGTCATTTGTGTCAATAATGGAAATAAGTAACTATCTTTTGAATCGTCTCATTCGATGGATGGTAAAGAGAGTTATAACACTTTCAATATCTTGTACTTCCCCTAGAAGTATGATGAGCACAGATCTGAGGTCGTCGCATACTTCGAGGTAATGGCATTGCTGGTTCGTACGCAAGGCAATTTTAGCCCATTCGACTGCATTCTTTACCTATGGAGCTATATTCACACCAATACGCAATACTGCAGGTACAACTGGACATAGCTAAACCGAATTATTTATAGAAAGATCAAGGTTAAAAGAGCTGAACTGTTTAAACCACGATTGGTACTAATGTCACCAGCCTTCATCTACCTTGATAACTTCTTCGCAGTTCGTGATTTCCAAAATGATCATGAGGCCGAAAAGTTTTAAAAGATATTTATTACTCCGTGTAAGAACTACCAGACAATGGAATAGAGAATGGTCCCCTAACCCTCCTATCCTTAAGTGTCAGCTTGATGAAATCATGATAAAGGTGTGTATACTTATAGTGGTGAAAAGAGGAAATTACCTTGGGCGCTAAAAACAACGGTAACTTGTAACTCTTCTAAAACTGTCCCTAGTGCTTTTGGTGGGTCATTTCTTGATAAGAAATCTGCAAATATTGAGCACCTAGCTGACTCATTCTAACCATTCCAGCAGAACTTTTTCAAATACAAAAAAAACTTTAATTTCTATAATTTTGTGGATAAATAAATAATTTCAACGTCAAACTTTGAACGCTACAAATAAACCTATTAACATAATATAATTGCATTCTACCAGATTTTGTTATCAGCAGTTAGGCTTGTGAACTATGTGTGATGTGATATTTATATATGCATAAAGAAAGCTCATTATGTAAATGATCTTTGTGAAAAAGGTTGCATAGTGTATATGAGTTAGTAGCAGCTAACATGAAGAGATATATCTCTTTAATTCGATTTTTAATTCAAACCAATATGTCATTTTATACAAATCACTGCTATGGCCGCTTTTGTGTGAAACAGAGAGAGGGACCACTTTCAGTTCCTGGTTTAAACTAGTATTCGCGAAACGTTTCGAATGAAAGGGCTAGTAATTATGCGAAACTTAATGGTGAGCCGCATTTTATAATGATCTATATTAACATTATATATAATTATTTCTAATGAATTTTAATATTCAAGAATTATACGAGGACCGAAGGTCTTATCTAAACTCCTAACAAATGACTATTTGACTTAATGAAACAGAATAAATAAAAATAAAAATTATTTGCGAAAATTCTCCGCTCAGGTGAGGCCGCAGGCCGGAGACCGCTGGTATAAGCCGTTTCGTAACCCAGTTTGAATACAATTAAATAACATTCTTATGTATATACATAACAAATATTGCCCCAGTTTCTTTAACACCTAAGTGCCTTGACATCCTATGCTATTAGTAAACGCCCCCGAAACATTCTTTTCCCTAGTTCAGTATAAAACCCTTAAATAAATTGTTTATAACAGAAAGCTCGGAGAATCAGTCTCGGCTGCAATTTTCAACAGGGTAGGTGGCGCAATCCTTAAAGCGTCCTATTCACCTCAACAATAAAGCAACGCAACGAAGCGACACAAGTTCTTCCCTTAAACGGAATCTTTTGCAATCTCCCTTGACGATACTAGTTATAGTAATACCGAAGTAACGATTTCCCGAGATCCCTCATCTACTCTGGTCCTTTACTATGATTCCTAACCTCTAGATTTGTTGCTTTTCATGAGTACATTCTTACGTTATATTTCGGAAAGATTCTCCCGTCATCTCTCATCCTCTGACGTCTCGCCCTCCTCCTAGATGACACGAATGTTTAGTGTTTACAACCCAAATTCAGCAATGCACCGTCCTGCCGTAAATACCGTCAGCTGGTTTGAGCAGCAAATTTAACATTCCGTTATATGTGTCTGCAAATAACGCCTTCCGTCACAATTCTTATCTCTTCATTGACAGCGCAAGAATAACTTCTCTTCGGTCTATTTTCCGCCGTCACCCAACATGAGTTGAGTATTTTCTCCTCTTGATCAAAGCTTAAACTTCTCACTCGGTTTAGTAGGTACATATTTCCTTATGGCTAATTTGATTTGTATAGATTTTTTATATGGCGTTATATGGTGATAATTATCTCAATCATTGTGTTACTTCCATTCATCTTTGTACCCTTTCAGTCTCAATTATCCTAGACATTTTTTATGGTATCAATTAATGTCTATTTAATATAATTCACGAACGAATTAATCTTGTTTGTATTCCTATTTACCCATTTCTGTAACAAAGATACTATACTTGATTAACTTTATTTAATTTAGAAAATGAAATTTGACTGCTCTCATTGGTCGTCATTTTCAAATGGTGCGATGACCGACTTATACAGGTGAAGTTTCGAGTGAACATTTTTGCCCCCTCCAATTCTCTTCAAATGGTGGGACCTACGTTACAATAGTTTCACTTAATCATAAACCAATTCATCCTCTATTCTTGACCCACAGATATGCACAGTTCATTCCACATGTAAATTTATTCCATTATAAACAAATTTAATGCAATTATACAGCAGAGATACAAGCCCAAAGGTCTTTCTACATTATCCTAACATTAACAAGGTCAACAGACCTAAATCGCATGCTCTTAATTATTCTGACTTATAACCTTGATAAAAGTATTAGTTACATTAGCTTAAATAAATGGATAATTCCTACCTCTCTATTTCCTTTATACTGCATCACATTCAGAGTTAACTATAAATATATACACCTTTGGCCAAAAGTAAAAAGCAGTCCTCAATGATATATATATTTAACATATTTAATCAAACTTTTTAGAATTTATCATATTATTCATAAATATGTATAATATTAATTTGTATTTTTCTATTATGTTTAAATATTTTGTTAATGTGTTTGAATTACTTAGTATTTTACTAAATGGCGTGTAATTAATAAAATGGTTTGTTTTCTAAAATCAGAATTTTACCAATATTTCTTGTTTCAGCTTGAATTTATAACAATTGTATAAGTAATATGGTTAAAAGAAAGAGCATACAAGAGACAGAGAGCACAAACCCAACCAACTTCTCTATAACCAAGGGTAATCACAAGTAGAAATTGCTAAAATTTTCAAGATATGGTGCCCAAACCACTATAAAACAATATCAAAAGATCTACAGCTTTGTGTCAAGGAAACGCCGCACAACACCTAGAGTAGCAGATCTATCATTTGGACTTCACTAAAAATTCGCATAAAAACAACTTATCTTGCTAGGTGTTCATTGAAGTTTCAAGTTAACAAATATCCATCAGAACAGTTAAATAAGACACAAAGATCGAGGGCTAAAAGATAAAAGGCGAGAAAAAACCCATGGATATCTATGGTCAACAGAAAAGTAACGTCTTAAGTAGGACAAATATCATAAAAATTGTACACATGGACAATGGTTGAAAAGGTTATCTGGTCGGATGAAAGTACTTATCAGGTAGGTAGTTTTACCTACATGTAGTTTCATTCAAATATGTCTTCGGAGAAAGGTATTTAAAAATGTAACTTCTGGGCCTACCTTTTTGAGACAAAGAGTTGAAGAGGCCTTTAACCCCTCCATGATTTCACAAGTGTTATAACCATCCATCCAGAAATTGTATCCCACAAAACCAATAAAGCATGTTAAATGAGAATCACCTCTATGTGGGGCCACTGCAGAGAACAGAGTTAAATCCACTAGAACGCTTGTGGGGATTGCTGGAAAAGCAATCAAAAGTACCACAAGTACAAATAAAACGAACTGCATGAAGAATTCCAAGCTGAGTGGGGAATGATGGCGTCATAAATTTGTTAAAATTTCGTGCAATCTATGCCATGTGTGGTATTATGTAATTAAAAAAAACGCAAGTACAAATAACGTATAAAATAAGTTTTAAATAAATAAATATATATCTAATTAATTCATTTAAAATAAATGTCTAATTACATTATATCAATAATTTCATAGGTTGCTCTATACTTTGAAAATAATATACAAGGTTTTCGGGCTAAATGCGACGATAATTAATGTCTCCTTTTTCACGAATGGATTGACATATCAGTGAACAGTCAATGGCGTTAGAGAGATACAGAGTACAGTTGACATTAGGTTAGCTGACATGAATGACTAGATACTATTTAATATTGGAAAAGAGTTATGACTGTAGCTCAATTCTCTTTGAAGACTGTAAAAACTGTAATACGTGGCATAGAGAGCTGCAGCGGAGACTACAGAGCCGTTGACATCGGAAAGGGACACAACAGGCGTTCTGACTGCGTCCGCGCGCCAGAAATTAACTTCAGGAGAAGTTGATGGAAGAACCGAGCAAGGTAATCCGGGCTTTGGCGAGAGAGGTGGGTGGTGTATTCGCCACCATAAATCTGGCCCTGTATGAGGACCTTTGCTCCACTCATATAGGAAGCGCAAGAAAAAATCTGAAAGCTAAAGGAAAAAAAACAACCGCTTGACAAAGTCAAAGATGTTGCTGAAAATGCTTAAGTATCCCGTTGAGCAGGAAACTATCTGGTTCTTATCAGACGAAAGTAAATTCTTCCAGGCCTTGTTGCACAACACCCAGAACAACATTTGGCTTGCGTATAAACCACTTGTTGACATGAATACCAAGTTCCCCCAACTGTGATAGGTTGTGTGTGTGTCTCCAGTCAGGGTGACATAATGCTGCATCACATATTTTACTAGGGTCTTAGTCACAATTGAGACAGCTATGTGGAGCTGCTGGAGATTTTGGTCAAACCCTGACTGGGGATGGTTACTGCTGAAGGCCAGACCTTCGGAAGGAGTCAGAAGTGGTTGTCGTAGAATTTCTACGACTTAACCAGCACCACTTTCTGGTCTCCTAATTCCCATGATTTCAATCCCATGGATTACTATATAGCGATGCGGTTGATAAAAACACCAACTGCTGTGCCTCCAACATCTAGAACGAGCTGGTGGCAAAAATTAAGGAGGTCTTTGAAGATCGGATCAGGAACGCAGTGAAAAATGAATGCGCCAGGTTCCAGGAGAGTCTTGAGAACGTAGTGGAAGCTGAGGGCGGCTAATTTGAATGAACTTTTATCTCAGCCATAATTTTTTTTATATTTTTGAATTTTTAAAATCCTTAAATTTGGGGGCTGAGTTAGAAGTACAAGAGAGAGGGAGAGAAGAAAACAACATATTTATTTATTCTCTTTATAAACCTTATAAAGGAAAACTATATAAAAAACTTGTAAAGGGACGACGGAAAAGTAGGAGTAGAATGAGAGAGAGTTGCTAGAGGAGACAGAGATTATGTGTTAGCGTAGGAGGGAAGAGAGGGGCCGGACTGGGCACTGAGTCCCGTCAGCGCGGGGACCGGGAAAACAAGTCGCTGTGCCCCTTACCGGGCCGCGCAGTATAACGGATATAACGCACCGGATTCTGATCTTTAGCTAATCCTAAGTGTTCTCGGAGCATTGGAATCTCTGCATTCCCTGGCTCCGGGTATGCGTGCCACCATGGTTGCCGCAAGCCGCGCTGATTTCGAGATTATCTTGTGATGGGTTTCTAGACAAGTGGCAATTTCAGGGAATTCGCGCACCGATAAGGGCGCCAAAGAGTCTGAGAGAGTGGACGACCAGACGAGCGCTTCGCTCTTCCTGACACCAAAAAAATACATGGCAGGAATCAGTGAATCCGTCTGGGCTGCCTAGCAAAGAAGATCGGAGATCGCCGAGCAAACCTTAAAGTTGCTTGCCATTGCGTCACGACTGTTCCCATGGACCAATCTCCCATTCCTGCGACGGCTTCAGGTCACTTTCTGTCGTCTTTAAATCATGTACACTCATGGAACGCACCGATATCTGAGGGAGCGCTCCCTTTCACCTTATGACTGCGTTGTTCCTCAGACTGTCCGGCTGATTATTGTTAAGTGTACCACTCTAGGTGGTCTTCGCGCTCGTTAACTGTCCCAGTACCGGTACGAGCACCGTGGCTACCGTTTTTCTTTGGTACTTGGGACGAGTTCGAGCAAACAGACTTGTGGAATATTTGACACTTTGGAGGAGACTATACTCGACGTAGCGAGAAATGGACAATAGGGGTGCGGCAAGCACCATCACAGGTGCCCCATCCCCCACTGTTGCTATATCTCCACAGATCAGCTGCCCCCTTCTCTCTTTATCTCTCTCTCTCTCTCTATCTATCTATCTATCTCTATCTATATATCTCTCTTTCTCTCTATCTATCTATCTCTCTTTTTTCTCTCTCTCTCTCTCTCTCTCTCTAGACTGCGTGGTCAGTTCATCGAAGTTTTCAAAATACTTCGAGGGTTCGACAATGTTGACTACCGGGATATTTTCACACTGAATGAGAACAGAACGCGCAATCACGGCTTTAAACTTGAACTGAAGCGTTACAACCGCAATATGTGTGGAAATTTTTTCACCTTCAGTATCTGAGGTAAGTTTAACGCACTTCCAGTGGAAGTTGTCAACAGTGAATCTGTTGACCAGTTCAAGTCAAGACTACACAAAGTCTTGAAAAGTGGCCGTTTAGGGACGCAAAACAATTGAGCAGTCATGTGCCTGCTCGATTGATAGTCCAAAGGTACCCTCTTTGAATGGACCGTAAGGTCTCCTAGGGTATTTACTTTCCTTGTTACTCCTTGTTCCTCTCTCTCTCTCTCTTTCTCATCCTCCATTTTGTTTGAATCTCTCTGGTAATTGTCGCATTATCATGCGCTGGGACGTGGTTCTTTTTTCTTCTTGCCTCCGTTCTGTTTTTGTTTTTTTTCTTTCTTTGGATGTTGTTTGGTTTTTATTTATTTTGTTTGTTTTTATTGTTAGCTTTGTTTTGTTTTAATTTTAAACTAGACTAGTACCAGGCTGACATTTTAATTGCTAAAAATGAAAAATAAGACAAAAAACTAACTTTTTTTCTTGCCAGAAAACTTAGGAAACACCGCAAAATTCTTGTAAATCGTTCATAGATTTGCTTAAGTGAAAGAATAGCACAATATTTTAAATTTTCTGAAGATTTAGGAACAATTTGCCTCTAACAAAACTCTTGACCTTGATTGTAGATTAAAGATGACAAGAACTTTGAATAAAACGTGCAGCAATTATGCAATGTTGTAACTTGTGTTTATACCACATCTTTAGGAGGTACTTCATCCTTTTTCACCAAAATGTCCAATATTTTAATTAAAAAAATCCATGGACAGAAAATGAGCCCTCTTCCCACCTTATGAAGTCAACGCAAGTTATACTTTACCTTTTTACTAAATTTTCAAAATTTCATTTTGGACATTTCAATAAGTAGAAATACATGATTTAACACTATATATGTTGTTTCCATTCATCTCTCTCCAGGAATTACAGTTTTTAAATTTGCCCTTTTCAGTCACAGGCGACTCTACATCTCATTATGTCTGCGGTCAGTCGGTCCTCGTTTTGCTTTCTTTTATTTTGGCAAAAACATCATAACTATTCGGCCGATTCTAACGAAATATGGAATCCTTGACTTATTTTAGATTTTCTTTCAAATAATATAATTTTCAAAGTCCTTCCATGGTTAGCTTGAGAATTATTCTTTTTGGAAATAACATCATAAATATCCGGCCGATCCTAACGAAATTTGAAACCCTTATTTTTGTTTTACATTCTCTTTCGAAATATAGAATTGCCAAAGTCCTCCAAAAGTTATTCCGGGAATTATTGAAAGTTTTGAAGTTCGTAAGCTCATAAATCAAAATAAGTGATAGAACGCGCCTCTTTGATCAGTAGACCTTGTTATTTATTTACAAAACCACGACCCCCTTTTAAGGCTACGAAGTAAATATCCTGTGTAATCACACGAGAGAGTATCGCTACATGGAAGTAGACAGAAAGAAGATGAAAGGACCGAAAAAAGTACATACTCCCTCAGGGAGTAGGTTCATAAAGAAAGGCAAAGGCGCCTCAACGTAGAAAACTCTATTTCAAAAACTGGGAAAGATAAAGAGAAATGATAGGTAAATATTAAAATTAAGATGAAATAAACCAGAAGGATAAGAGAAAATATGCAAAATGTTTTATCTTTTTTCAAAGGAATTAAAAATCGCATTTCAACGCTACCAGACTTCGTGCCACCGAACACAAATTAAGACGTATTGTATTACTTCGAAATTACCTCAGATTTAGGTAGAACGAGAGCATAGAGAAGTGGGTAATAAAGTTATGTTTTTCCATATGACAGAGGATCAGTCTGCCTTTGAATAATCCATGGATTCGCTAACATAATACTGTAAAAAAATGTCCATTTCCTCTACTGTATCCCATTAAATATAGGAAGAGTTATTTTGTAGTATTTAGAGTTTAAAGAGATAATGTTTCCCTTTAGCTCAGTGTAAAAGGCAATATAAAATCTAATATTGTAAAAGAGTTCTAATTACTCATAGAAAGATAATGGCAGTAAATAAACATATTTTTATTATAATTTGTGAATATACATGTTTTTTCCACATAACTAATATTCGTTTAGTTCGTTTTGAAGACCTTCTCCTAAAAATTTCATTTGTCCTGCCCATTTACGGGTATTATAATTTCCCGGACCTGCTTAAAGGCCTATCAGTGAGGAGATGAGTTTGTTTTTGAGCATCCACCTCGAAAAAATTACTCAATGTCAAATAAAGGACGAAATATTAAAATTATGGAGGGAAATTGGGAATAATGAGGAGCAGCGAAGCAAATCTCTGTAGAAAAAGACTGATTAGTTTGAAAATAGGTTAGTTACCCATTCAATCATTAAATTTGATCAATTTTATCAAATATGATACTTATTTTTCGCACGAATAAATATTTTTGTTAATTCTGAGTTAAATATAAAATATATAGTTTTCAAAATTTCATCATAGTGAAAGGAGGTTTAGATGCACGCTTGGAACACGAAGTGGCAAGCAGAATTTCACGTGAAAAGTCGAAGCTGAGAGCATCTCATTTTTGGAAAAGGAGGAAAAGCCAAAGGCAAGGGAGGCTCAAAACGCCAAACTTTTTTGCCTCATCAGCCTTACGGGGAGAATTCTTTTACGAATTTAATATAGGCACACAGAAGACTTGATGTCGTGCTAACCCCCCCCCCCCTCCCACTACGAAGTCGCGAAGCTGAAATGAACTGATCTGCCACTCATCTAGTCTCGCCACAACTATGTCGGTCCACTTTGATAGACATAATTGGGGACGTAAAGGAAAGCAGGTTTGAGGATTAGCCCACTGTTGAACTCTACGGAAGAGACCGCCCGGTTACGAGGCGATGCTGAAAGCTTTGGGGAAGAGTTCGCTCTAATCTCTAAGGGTAACTTCCGGCCAGGACCACAGGGGGACATACAACCGTCCCTGTGTAAGTTGGAAACAGCATCGATATCCAAACCCCAGATGGGGCGGCACCCCCGGGGGGTGGTAGTTGATTCTATCACCACCCATCATCAAGTCCGCCACTCATCACCCATCTGAGGGGCCTCGCCCGGGTCCACCTTCCATCATTCACCCCCCCCCCCCCATTTGGCAGTTCAGTTCACGTAAGCTTAGTGATGAAGTAGCGGGAGTCACCAACTACCCCAATTAACAACCCAAGAAGAGAGAAGGAGCACCAATTTGAAGACACACCAATCACCCATATCAAGAGCGAACGGAGACAAACTATCAACTGGACTGAAGGGCCACTCTTGTGAAGAGATGGCCCAGGACCACACGACCAGGATTCCTCTGCGGGTTGTCGACGGACAACCCAAACCCAGCAGAGAATCCACTTTTGAGGCCGTGTATGGAGCACTGGGCATAGCCATGGTTAGGCTCCTGGATATCCCCTCAGGTTATATCGCCATTTGCGAGAGGGAGAAGGATATCGAGGAGATAACCAAAGAAAAGGCTGTAGAAGCGCTGCGAACCATTGGACTGCAGCCAGCAGTACCCCCCCAAATTCTGGCCCATAGGAGCGTGGTGTGTCGTCGAATCGACCCATGGATTGGGCAGCATACCGCAGAGGAGATCCGAGAGGAGATTGAGCTTCGGCAAGCCTGGGCCAAGGTAGCCGAAGTAATTAAGTTTCTAAATAGGAGGGACGGCGGTGAGTACACGCATGTGTTCAAGGTGGTCTTCGCGGAGACCTCCATGGCACATAAGGCCAAAGAACAGGGTCTGCTTATGTTCAATGCGAAGATCAGCGGCGAACAGGTAGAAAAGGGGGAATACACCCCAGTACAATTCTGTTTCAAATGCTTCCAGATGGAATCTCACCCCACCAAAGACTGTAAGGAGCCCCAAGAATCCTGTTCCAAGTGCAGTCAGAAGGGCCACAATTGGCGCAACTGCGACAGCAACACGGTAAAGTGTATAAGCTGTGGGCAAGGTCATAGGACTATGGCCATGTCATGCCCCGCCAAGAAAGAAATTATGAGAAGAAAGCAGGAAGCCAAGAAGAATGAGGAGACGCGTAGAGCGAACACGTCCTACGCCCAGGCGGCTAAGGCGGCCATCTCCGAGGTGGACGCCAAGAAGACATATCTGAAGATAGAAAACGAGGGTTCCACCAAAATAATGACATGCATCCTCCATGCACATGTCATGAACTTGGCACGCCCGGGCACATTTGCAAAAGTCCTGAACCAAATGTTGGCTAAGAACGGTATGGATCAAATGTGGTTCCCGGACAACCCACCCTCGGGGGACGTGCTGCACCTGCAGATGGCCCCGAAGGAACAGAAGGAACAGAATTCTGCAACTACGACTCTAACAAACACAACCAAGAAACCTAATAATAAAGCACGGAAAGTAGCAGTCGAGGCAACAACTCCTGCTCCCACCCATGGCAAACAAGTATCGGCTGAAATCGACAACCCAGATAATAGCAGTTCTTCGGAATCCTCAGATTCCTCAGACACTGATACGCCCAAACCCCAGAATAAGAAAGATCAAAAGAAGAGAGTAAAGAAAATAAGGGCGAACTATATCAACCTTAGGATATACGCCTGTGAGCAATTCCCCTTCCCGGAGGAGATGGAAGCCAGGAACATATTCCAGGGCATAAGATCTAAGATCTACAAATGGGAATATGACTCATAAGTAGATCCCGAGATTGTGGAGGAGGCCCTGCTCGCGCAAAATGTGATCCTGCATCACAGCACATGCGAGCAAATCTCCAACGCTGAGTTTAGAAAGAAGAGAAACGGGAGGAAAAAGAACGTTACCCAGAAACACTAAGCCGCAAATAGATGGAGAGAGTAAGCAACAGAATGAGGATTCTGACACTCAACGTGAATGGATGGGAGGAGAAAGCCACGGCATATGGTAACATATTCCGTGTGCACGACCCCGACATCATTCTCATCACGGAGCACGGTATCGACACTACAGCTGGTCGCATTAAAATACCGGGCTACAGAGTGATCATGAAGAACCATTCCCAGGAAAGATTTGATGGTGCTGCAATAGCTGTCAAGAGGAACATCTCCTTCAAACAACTACCAGAACTCGATGAGTCCTTCGTGGCAATCGAGGTACACACCCTGGTCGGAGACCTCGTGATAGCTGCAGCATATCAACCCCCTCGACGAGCATATCTCCCGTTATGCAACTTCTACACACTGTTCGGGCACCGCAGAATGGCATTCTTAGGGGGAGACCTCAATGCCAGATGCCGTGCGGCAGGCTATGGTAGCACCAACGATAGAGGCCGAAACTTGGAATTGATTATGGGAAGGCAAAACATTCAAAGGATAGGGCCGGATTTTCCGACCTATATCACTTCCCGGTCAGCAACTAAGCCTGACATAATCTTAACAAGTGAAGGCTTTCCTTTCAACTACCATAGTGAGCCAGGCCCAGCAGTCCCTAGTGATCACATTGCGATTCTCACTACGATATCTCTCGCACCAATCCAGCTCCCAGCCCCTCTCCGGAAAAACTACGCCATGGCCAACTGGGATCGTTACAAGCAACGACTCAGTGACTATGCGCCAGCTGACCTCAGCACGGCATCGTTAGAGGAGATCGACAGGGAGTTGGAGAGGATAACAACGTCCATACTAAACGCGGACCGCGAGAGCATACCCGTTACAGGGTATAAAACACCTCCTCAGCCCAGATGGACAGAGGAGATGAGAGATATCGCTCGCGTTCACAGGGAAGTGTTCGAGGAAGTACGACGAGAGGGTCCCAGCCGGGAAAGGAGCTTGCTGCTCCGACGCCTAAGCTCAGAGCTTAGAGAGGCTATCAACCTCCAACAGGGGGAAATATGGAACAACTTGATAGCCAAAGTCGACAGCGAACTTAGCCCGGCCAAGTTCTGGCGCCAAGTCAGGAACTTAAAGGGACTTACTCCAAGACCCAAGACTCGGATAAAGGAGAACGGAGACTACATTGAGAACCCGGCGGTTCTCGAGGATATGTTCAGGAACTTCTGGAAAAACGTTTTCAGGATTACACCCGAGGAAAACGTTGAGTTCGACCAGGAATTCGAAGGCCAACTGATTCAACAACTTAATCAGGAAACGCATCGCACACACCCACTACAGCAAGTCAACGAAGGCAGGGAGATGGCGGGTCACGGACGTCCCATAACATCAGAGGACGTCAAGGCCACTGTAAAAGCCTTTCGACAAAAGGCACCAGGCTGGACGGGTATTACCAGAAACAACTTGGTTAACGCCCCACAGCAGATCATTCAGGGAATCGTTAATATCTTCAACGCTTCCCTGAACACGAGCTACTTCCCGGAAGGTCTCAAGATCGCGAAGATGATCTTCATACCCAAGGGAGGCAAGCCCCCTGATCAACTGGTAAACTACAGGCCAATCGCCCTGCTGGAGTTCATTGCAAAAGTCTACGAGAGACTCCTAGCTGACAGGCTTCAACAACAACTTGCCGAGCTGGGAGCCCACAACCCTCAGCAGCACGGGTTCCGCAAGGGTCGAGGAACGGAAACAGCCCTCGCCCTTCTTGCGGAGAAACTCGCTTGCAGTAAAGCTGAGAGGCGGTACGTAGACGTGGTGCTGCGTGATGTTAAGAAGGCCTTCGATAAGGTTTGGCTGAGAGGATTACAACACAAGATCCTCAATCTCCAGCTTAACCCACTCCTGGAAAGGATCCTTTGCAATTACATCTCCGATAGGAGAGCCCGAATCTCAATCGAGGGCTGCAAAGGACCCGAATTCGAACTAGAAGCGGGAGTTCCACAAGGCAGCTGTCTCAGCCCTCTGCTGTACCTCGTGTACACGATAGACCTGCCTGCTCCAGTGAGGTACGATTCGATGTATCTGCAGTATGCAGACGACATCACCCAAATCGTCCTGAGTCCATTCAGGAACTATGGAAGCCAGGCGAGGGCGACAGCTGTCGAAATAGATAATATCAATAGATATGAAAAGAAGTGGAAAATAAAGACTAACCGCCAGAAGTTCACGATCATTCCAATGAACCGCCGAAAAACTGATGACGTCGTCGTCAACATGAACTATATCCGTACTCCAACGAAGGTAATGTCCTGGGCTTACGACTCTTCAAATCTGGTTATAAGACCCACATAAATACCAGAGTCTCCCTAGCCAAACGAGAGCTGAAGAAACTTTACCGCTTCAGAGGCCTCAGCGTGCCTAACATCAAGAAGCTGTATATGGCCCTGGTACGCCCAGACCTGGTGTACCCGGCCGTGATCACGCAGATGGCAAGCTGTACCTCTCTCAGAATGATGCAGAGAGTGCAGAATAAAGCCACGCTGCTGATCACAGGCACGCGAAGGATCGACCGTACTCGGCAAACGACTCTCCACCAGAGAGTCGGTCTAAAGCCGATCAATACGGAGATCCAAAGGCTAGGGAGAAAGGCATGGGACAAGATTGATCAGACAATACTCCCGAATTTAAACCTAAACCTAAACATACGTGCGAACCGAAGACGCGCTATAGGTAGAACTGCCTTGTTCCCAAGCAGTAGAACCTGCGCGAGAGAAGTGGTACTACCCATATTTACGTAGTATTAGTCCACTTCTCTAAATTATGAGAATCCAATATACCAAGACTATAAAGATTGAAGTTAAACAACCAAGTTGACAAATTTTAAGTAAAATATTGAAAAAAGAGGCGTAGTGCCCACGTTAAAAGCCCCCCCCCCCTAAATATAAATAAATATAGCAAAAATTAAATAAAATTAAAACTAAATTTAAATATAAAAGAGGCGAAGTGCCCAAACCTAACAAAAACCCAAAAGTCAAGAATAAAAAGAGGCGAAGTGCCCAACTCCCAATACCCAAGTAAACTAAAAGTCAACAATATTAAAAACTGAGAAAAGAGGCTAAATGCCCACATTAAGAATACTTCAAAACAACCAAAATTGAGAAACATTCAGCATGAAAGTCACTTTGAAAGGCTTGAATGCTTCGAAGGCGAAAATACCTATGAAGAAACATATATAATTATGACGGAGGAAACTGGCTGTCAATGACAGCCAGCTACTTTTTGACGGAGGAATATAAATCTTTTAAATAAAACAAGAAGAATGCTAGTGATGCCCTAACACCAGGGCAAACTAGAAAACTTATTCACACCTTTATATACCTACCACACAATTTCACCACTTTAACCTAATTTGTAATTTGTAATTTGAAGTGGCAAGCGGCGTGGTATGCTGCAGCCACAGCCTATCGCCCACTGAACCCATCCTTCCAGCAGCCCAGAGCGAACGGCGTGCTGCTACAGCGTGTGAGGCTGGGCTACTCCACGCGGGAAGAGCTGCACGCCGACTTTGTGGCAGGGAGGTGCGAACACTGCGGCGGCCGCTCCCGGTGCCCACTGGTGCACTACCTCCTCTCCTGCCCAGCCACCGCCCGCCTCAGGCCAGAGCGAGCGCCAGCCCCTCCCCCTGTAAGAGGCGCCCTACTCAGGGCGCGAGAGGCAAGAGCCGCCCAGGTGGTCCTCTACACCCCAACTAACGAGCTGCTGGAGGTGCTGAGAACAACACCCCCTCCGCGCTGATCGCCGCTCGCGCCCAGCCGGGCGACAGGTGATGAAGACCGACGCCACCCACTTGCAGCAGATAAGAAACGCGTGGGACGCTCCACCACGTCTTACTGCACGCCAACACTGACGGGCTGCCCGTTTTGTGTAATGTGTGCATTTATACATGTATTTATATTATTGTATCATATTATTACTGTATTTGTCTTTTTGTTTTTTTGTTTGTTTTTGTTTTTATTTTATTATTATTTGTATTATGATTATGTATAAATGTACGCTATTGCACAATAAACCTATACAATCAAAACACGAAGTGCCCCGAGCGACAGAGAAGGATGCCACGGGGTCACCGGCGGCAGCAGCAGCAGATGGAACCACGTGCCCCCCCAACCCAAAGAAGAGAGCGTCAGTTCATTGCCGCGCCACCCCCAATCGGGTCGGCGTGGGTTAGCCATCAACCCGCGACTCTCGGCCTGCCCGGCACACGTCTGGGGGGTACACAGGAGGGGGAGCGGCAAAGGCAGGGGGAACCACGTGGGCCTTCCCAGCAACAAGGCAACCGACGCCTTGTTCCAGCGCCACCACCAAACAGGCCGGCGTGGACCTCCCACCCACCCCTTACCCCTCAACAGCCTGGCACAAGTCAGGTCGAGACAGGGGAAGAAGACAGGCAGGGAGCGAGAGAGGGTACCAGTAGCTGCACAGCCAGCAACTCCGCTCACACCTCCACCCAGCAACCCACCCCCTCTGTCCCCAAGCCACAGAGGAGGAAGGGACACAGGCGTCGGGCCCACCGCGCCCGCCCAGACGAGGAGCAGTCCACGGTGCTACACAATGCCCAACCAGCGACGGGGTCTCAACGTGGACCCCCGGGTTATTGCGAGGGACTCAATGAGGAGGGCAGAGCCATCGTGGACGTCATCCTCGCGTGTGTCGTACAGCTGGTGAAGAAGCTGCTCGACCGCCGGCAGGGCACCGCAGCCCCCACCGAGCAGGACCTCGACGCACTCCTCCGCGAAGAGGTGTTAACCGCCATCACAGAGGGAGCCCTCCAGCCCCAACCATCATCTACCACGCCGAGAGGTGCCATCCAACACCCTCTGCACCCACCGCACGCCCACAACCAAGATGGAGGCACGGATTGACAGCCCAGCCCACGCACCGGCGCCCACGCTGAGGGTGCTGCAGTGGAATGTTCAGGGGCTCCGCCCCAAGAAACATGAGTTGCTGCAAGCCGTCTTCCAAGAAGACCTGGACCTGGTTCTCCTACAGGAGACTCTCACGCCCGCCAGCTTTGAATGGCGAGTCGCAGGCTACACCCTCCACTCGCTTCCGGCTGGTGACGGAAATGGGCGTGGCTGTGCAGCCCTCATACGAAACACCATCCCGCACAAGAGGATCGCCGCACCCGTGTACTGTGGGGACGGCGTGGAGGTCCTTGCACTGGAGCTACAGCTGGGGCCGCTCACTCTCACTGTATACAATATATACAGGAGCCAGCGGTTCCCGCTGGATGTTGGGGAGCTGCTCTCCCTCGCATCCCACTCCAGCCTCCTTGTAGCGGGCGACTTCAACGCCCACCACCCCGTGCTGTAGTCTGTGTCACCCACTAACGTGACCGGGCGCCACCTAGCCGACCTGCTCGAAGAAGTTCCTGCCGTTCGACTACTGAACACAGGGGAGGCCACGCACGTCCATGGGGGGCGGCTCGACCTCACGCTGGTGTCGGGCGACCTACAGCCCGGTGCCACCTGGCAGGTCTACCCTACCCTCACCAGCGACCATTACGGGACCCTCACCACCCTCACTGTGGCCCCACCAGCTCCTCCTCTCCCGCCGCCCCAGTGGAACGTCAGGAGGGCGGATTGGGCAAAGTTCCAAGCCTCCCTGGCCGAATGGTGGTCCACGTATGTGCCTCCGGTGGACCTGCACCTGCAGGAGAGGGACCTTACGGCGGCCATAGAGAGTGCAGCTTACGCGGCCATGCCCAGGACAGCCTCAAATCGCCGCCGGCGCCCGGACTGGTGGTTTTATAACGAGGAAGTCCGGGAGGACAATCACCGCGTCAACGTCCACAGGAGGTTGTACGAGAAGCGCCCCACGGCTATCAACCTGCAGCTCCTGCAGGACGTGGTAGCCCGCGCGCGACAGGTGTCCCTAAGCGCCAGGGAGGCAAAGTGGCTGGAGTGGTGCGCCTCTTTCAGCCAACACACCTCCCTCGGCCAGCTGTGGGGGAGTTTCAGGAAGGCCTCAGGCGCCGCCCCGACCCGCCCAGCTGCCCACCCACGCCCACAGCATGAGGCAGATCGGCTGGCGAACTGCTTTACAGCGAGGGGTTCTAGCGAGCAGCTTCCTCCCCACACCAGCTACCTCCAGCAGCAGCTACGCCCACAGCGCGACGAAGAGGTCAGGGAGGCGCGGGGCCAGCCGCACGCGACGGACCAGCCTTTCACGCTCGGGGAGCTGGCCAGGGCGAAACGTCGACGTGACACAGCGGCGGGAGCCGACGGAGTGCGGTACTCTATGCTGGCGCACGCTGGGCCCGCCGGGGACGCCGCGCTGCTAGCCCTTCTGAACGCGTCATGGTTGGCAGGCCGTCTGCCGCCCTCCTGGAAGGACGCCGACATCCAGCCCATCCCCAAGCCGAAGGATCGCACCACCTTCAGGCCAATCTCCCTCCTAAGCTGCACCGGAAAAACGGCGGAGAAGATGGTGCTGACTCGCCTACAGTGGAGCGTGGGAAGCCTTCATCACCACGTGTTCGGCTACACCAGGGGGGTGAGCACTGCGGACTGCCTCATCACCCTCCTGGCTCACGCCAACAACCAGCCCACCATCGTAGTCTTCCTTGACCTCGAGAAGGCTTTCGAGCTGGCTAGCCCCCACGCCATTCTGGCCGCCCTTGTGAGGAAGGGCATCCGAGGGAGACTGCTGGGCTGGCTCCAGGACTACCTTCACCAGCGCCGAGCCCGCGTGAAGTTCCAGGGTCACAAGTCTTCCTACCTTACCTTCGAGAACGGGACACCCCAGGGCGGCATCCTCAGCCCGTTCCTTTTCAACGTGCTGATGGAACAGCTGGTCGCCCTCCCCTATCGGGAAGGAACCATCCTCCTCAGCTACGCCGACGACCTGGCACTCGTCGTCACCGGGCGCGGCGACAAGCTCGCGCGGGCCCAAGAAGCGCTGCACCTCATCACTGCCAAGTGCGAAGAGCTGGGGCTCAAGATCTCGGCAGAGAAGTCCCAGGCCATGGCCATCAAGACTTGCACACCTGCTGGCCAGCAGCTTCGCGTCCAAGGAGTCAGCCTGGCCTGGACCGACTCCTACCAGTACCTCGGAGTGTGGGTGGACAGACGGCTGTCCTTCACGCAGCATGTCACGCACCTGAGGGAGCGGACGCAGGCCCATCTGAATGTGATGAGGGCCATGACGCGGCCGAGCGCTGGTGCAACCTTCCCCGTCCTCCGCCTCTACTACCTCCAGGCAGTGCGCTCCCTAGTGGACTACAGTGCACCGTTCCTTGTAGCGCTGCCCCGGCAGCAGCAACAGCGCCTGGAGGTAATACCCAACACCGCCATGAGGACCAGGTTAGGGGCACCCAGGTGGTGCACTGCCTGTGTCATGCAGAGTGAGGCCAACCTGGTGCCCCTCACCGCCAGGGTGGATTGCATTGTGGCCTGTCGGGTGGCCAGAGTGCTCCAGCGCGACGTGGAAGGTGTTGCGCAGAGGAGACTCCGAATGGCCGTGGCGCAGGGCATCGAGTGCCTGCGTAACAACAGGTGGCTCGTAAACGTCAGCCTAGCAACCAACTCCCTCAACCGGGCAGGGAACTGGCTGTGGCGCGACCCCGACACCCCCAACCCCGCCTACGTTCCACCACCACCATGGGACCCCCCCGCCGCACACTTCACCGCCACACAGTTGCCCGACAGCAAAGCGAACTGCCTCACCGAGGAGCTGCGCCAGCACGCCCTCATGGCCATGTCTGAGGTCACGGAGCCAGGCAGCGCAGTGTACTTCACCGACGGCTCCGTCGACCCCGACAGCGGGAGGTCCGGCGCCGCCTTCGTCACGAGCGGCTTGACGCAGGCGTGGAGGACATCAGACCACTGCTCCACCCTCCAGACGGAGCTGGTAGCAATCCTGCACGCCCTCCAGCACGCTCTGCTCCGCCGGGAGGCCACTGTGGTGATACACACTGACTCTCGGTCGGGACTACAGGTGCTGCAGCACGCTCACGCCCACGCCCACACCCGGGACAACATCAACCTCACCACCACCATCCTGTGCACCCTGCAGGACCTGGCAGCTCAGGGCAGGCGTGTCCGGCTCCACTGGATTCCCAGCCACGTTGGTGTGCGCGGCAACGATGCTGCCGACGAGGCTGCCAAGCGAGCCGCCCACGGCCCCATCATCACCTGGACCGTGCGCCCCAGCCTGCAGCAGCTCAAGGTGCAGGTTAAACGCAGGGCCGCCCACAACACCCACCAGCAGCACCAAGAATGGGAAGCAATGAAGAGGCAAGCGGCGTGGTATGCTGCAGCCACAGCCTATCGCCCACTGAACCCATCCTTCCAGCAGCCCAGAGCGAACGGCGTGCTGCTACAGCGTGTGAGGCTGGGCTACTCCACGCGGGAAGAGCTGCACGCCGACTTTGTGGCAGGGAGGTGCGAACACTGCGGCGGCCGCTCCCGGCGCCCACTGGTGCACTACCTCCTCTCCTGCCCAGCCACCGCCCGCCTCAGGCCAGAGCGAGCGCCAGCCCCTCCCCCTGTAAGAGGCGCCCTACTCAGGGCGCGAGAGGCAAGAGCCGCCCAGGTGGTCCTCTACACCCCAACAAACGAGCTGCTGGATGTGCTGAGAACAGCACCCCCTCCGCGCTGATCGCCGCTCGCGCCCAGCCGGGCGACAGGTGATGAAGACCGACGCCACCCACTTGCAGCAGATAAGAAACGCGTGGGACGCTCCACCACGTCTTACTGCACGCCAACACTGACGGGCTGCCCGCTTTGTGTAATGTGTGCATTTATACATGTATTTATATTATTGTATAATATTATTTCTGTATTTGTCGTTTTTTTTTGTTATTTGTTTGTTTTGTTTTTATTTTATTATTATTTGTATTATGATTATGTATAAATGTACTCTATTGCACAATAAACCTATAAAATCAATCAAAAGAGGACGAAGTGTTCACATGATGAGAACAAACAGAGGCAGTAAGTAAACAAAGTTAGAAAAAGCTAGAAATAATAAAAATAAACATAAAAAGATAAACAAGAAACGGGTATAATAAAATAGAAAGGAGAAAAATTTATACCAGTGAAGGAAAACAACGGTTTGAACGCCACATCACATCAACCATAACACAGATTTAAAAACATAACATAAAGGATAAAACTGATATTCAGGCAACTATTTCTATCCATTTGAATTCTAAACTATAACATTTCTAAATGCCAGAGATTAGTGGGACTTCCACGTATACTTTGAATTCAACTGCACATCTTCTACTTCCTTCTTTTCCATCTACATTTTCTTCTATCCTTCACACTGGGCTTAACACAGCATACGTGGGACAGGGGCACTAGAGATTGAATGAATAGACAGGATATAGTACACACCGTGGTTCGGATTCCACGTAAAGTTGTAGGTCTACCAACCACCTTGGTCTCCTTTTAATCTTCCACACTACTTCAAACGTTGCTATCCCCCTTTTCCTTTCCTTTTCCTCTCCCTTTCCTTCTCCGGGTCTTCCTCTCTCCTATCCAGAAATCCAACAGGATTCTGGAGGAAGAGGGGAGACTGGGAGGGCCTAGTGCCCTCTCCTCCCTCTCTGGTCATCTTAGGATGACCGGAGGGGGAGGGGCTTGGCGATCTATTTTATATCACCTTCCACACCTTTTCTACTTTACTTTACTTTAATATCACTTCAATAGATTATTGAGATACGACTAATTAAATCGTTAGAAGCAATAAAGCCAAGAAACCACACATTTGCCCCACAAAACATTTTAGGCACGAGTGTATTTATGATTTTAAAGTGACTAGAGATAAAAAAAAACTGTGATGATGGGTAAAGATGACCCATCCAAGAAAAGCTATGTATAAACTGAGTGAGCAAAAATTTATCTGTGAATTTGAAAAGGAAAGCCACTTACCCACAGATGGGTGTTAGGTTATGATACGAGTATGGTTTTACTTTTCCTAATTTAGGCGGTTTTGATATGAATGAATAGACATCGTCACATTGCATCGGGCACGCCTGGAGGACACTCCTTATCCACGACAAACAAGTGACTATCCAACGGAACAAACTAATGCCCCCATCACATAAAAAAATTGTATCAAAAGGTTATTTTCACTATCACGTCTGGGGAACGCTATATCTTGGATGTAGTCATTTGCTTGGCGTCGATGAGCAGCGTCCGCCATGCATGCTCGAGGCAGTGTGCCGGAGGCTAAGAGGCAGTGGATGAGAACAAATATCCAATACATACACAGCTGAAGGGTAACTAAATACTACATACACATAACGGCATGAATGCTACAAAAGGGCTTTGTTCGGACTCCACGTTAATCAATAGGTCCAAGCACAATGGAACTATTTCTTGTATTCTTCCTATCCCTCACTAAAAGAAGGAGGTCTCTGAGGTCAACTTCATATTTATCAATATACTTTTTTTTTCAATCCTCTTTCATTTCCACCACCTCTTCTCCTCCCTACATTGACCTACGCCGTTCCTTCTCCATACAGAGCACCAAACATGCTAAGACCTGGAGGAGATGTGAGATGAGGGACCGGGAGCAGTGAACTGAGCGTCTTCTCCCCCCCTGCCCCCTCAGGGGAGGGGAGAAGACGCCCTTCTTACACATTTACATAAGGATCATTTTTGTATGTTTACCTTAGCATGTATGCGAGGTCAACTGTGAAATTTATGGTCATAAAAAGAGTATCGATAAGTCTAATATTTCATGTGTACGCAAGATTCATGTGCATACATACACATAAAATCTACAAAATATTACTCTGAGTGGGCTCCACTAATATTATCCAGATCCTTTTCAAAACGCACACAGGCGCTTACTGATTTAATACGTCACTTTCTTTTACTAAACCATCATGAATGTCAATGATGAAGAATATCACCTCTAATGTCCATGCAATAATTATGAACGTCAACGTTAAGAATTTAACAATTAAATACCGAAGTAATCGGTAATGTTACACAATTACGACCGTAATTATTACTCTGTTAATACTTAATTAGGAACGTCACCATTACTTAGATATAAACGTGTTCTTAATATCTTTATACACAATGCGAACGTCGCCTTATATATGTTAGCACCAGTGCAAACATGACCCTTAATATCGTAATACTTAACTGTGAACGTCGCCTTTAACGTTTTAACACTTAAGTGTAAACTTTGCCCTTTATAAGTTAGCATTTATTTATAAACGTTTTCATTCATATACAAGCATTAAATTGTGAACGTCTACTGTAATATATTAACACTTATGTAAGTACGAACGTCAAAAGTAATTTATTAACACTGACTGACATACTTGACCCTTAACATCTTAACACTTCATTAGTAAGTTCATCCTTAATGTGATTACTTTTAGATAGGCACGTCAATTTTAACGTTTTAATATCTTTAGGAACTTCGCGCTTAATTTTTAAACGTCACCATCAATGTATAAGCAAATAATTACAAAGGTTCCCTATAATATTTTAACATTTACGTACGTTACCCTTTATCTGTTAAAACCTAATTACGAACGTCATCATTAATGCCCTAACAATTAATTGGGAACAATTAATTAATTAAACCCTCATGTGTTAACAATTAAATACGAACGTCACCGTTAATGTATTAACACTTAATTGCAAACATCACCTTTAATCTACTAACAATGATTTTTGATTCTCATCTTTAAAGGTGTAACACTTATTTGTGAACTTGATTAATAATATTTTTATACTTAAGTTAGAACTTCGCTCTATTTGTGTTTCTACCTAAGTTGAAATGTTACTCTTATTGTCTTTAACTTGTTAACATTTATTTACGAAAATCACCCTTTATATGTAGCTTACTAATTTATTTTGAATATCTGCATTTATGTGCTAACAATAAATTTCTAAAATCACTCTTATTGTCTTAAATCTAATTGTGAACGTCTTAATTAATATCTCAACACTTAATTTCACACGTAACTATTCTAAGACTTATTTAGGAATGTTTTCTTTTTTGTGTTTACACTTATGTAACAATGTCAACATTATCTTAAAACTTATTTTCGAATTTCTTACTAAATGTCTTAATCCTTTATACCTAACGATACCTTTAATAAGTTAACATACGAACAACTCTATTATTATCTCATCACTTAATTATGAACCTGGCAATTAATGCCTTAACACATAATTTATGACGTCACCCTAAATATGTTAACACTTAGGAAGGAACATCTTTAATTTTAAGCTTATATACGAATGTAACAATTAATTTCACTTAATTACAAAATTATATTTATATGAGTTAATATTTAATTGCGAACGTTGCATTTAATGTTTAAAGAAGTTAGAACAGCACCATTAATTTATTAAACATTAAATTTCAACGTATTAAATCTTAACCCTTAATTACGAACGTCAACCTTAATATCTCAATAATGATTACAAACTTGGTCCTTAATATAGGGGGTTCCATAAAGGGCGCTGAATTTGAAAGGTAGTTATATTCAGCATATTTCTTATGTGTTGTGTCTCCCGTTTAGGTATGAAACACAATGTAGGCCGTATGTCCACCAGCACTGAGTCAGCATACATTTATGCGCTCCTAGAAATTTCCGATAACTTTCTCACAGATGTGTAATTCGATGCTTCCAATTACACGGCTGGTTCAGGCTTGAGTTCAGAAATTGTGCGTGGTTTGTTAGCGTATACCTGTAACTTCACATACCCCGATGAGAAGAAATCATAAGGGGTAAGATCGCAGGATCTTGGTGGCCATTCCTGGTCACTATGCAGAGATATCACTCGCTGCGGAAACTTTTTGTGGACTAATGCAAGCGTTTGACATGAAGTGTGGCAGGTCGCTCTATCCTCCTGAAACCAGAGGTTGTCAATCTTCATCTCTTCCAAGTTTGGCTATAACTGAATGGATATTATGTCTCGGTAACGTTCTCCATTAATGGTAACTGCATTCTCCTCATCATCTTCAAAGAAGAACGGTCCAAGCACTTCACCTGCCCAAAAACCACACCATACAGTCGCTTTCAGTGGATGCATTTCACTCTCTTGCATTATTCGAGGATTTGCATTTCCCCAAATCCCGCAGTTCTGTTTATTGACAAATTCACTCAAGTAGAAGTGGGCCTCATCGGTGAAAATGACTCTCTTTGCAAAATTTTCGTCGGCTGCAAGTCTCTGCACATCCCAGTCAGCAAATTGCTTCCGCCTCCTGTGGTCAGATGACTGAAGATGTTGCACAAGTTGAATTTTGTACGCATTCATATGGAGATCTTTATGCAGAATTCGATTTAATGAAGTGGTCGGGTAGTCCAACTGCTGCGGAAGGTCGGTGAATCGATTTCCAGGACTCAGTGGCACTCTCGCACAACAGCAATTTGTTGCTCTGTCCGACAAGAACGATTCCGCCAAGGCGAATTCGTTGTTACAACTGAACCAGTTGTTTTAAAATTCGTCATTATTCTGCGAACCGTAAACTCGGATGCTTAATTTCTCCCCCAAATGTTACGAAGTGTCCGACATGTTTGCGTCGCACTTTCTCCGTTTTGGTAAAAAATCTTCATGATGAGAACGCGCTGCTCAGTTGTAAACTGCTCCATGACACACCGCACACAAGTATTCTGAAAAGCAAACAAAAAAACTATTTATTGGAGTGAAGAGAGATAGCAAACATGATAAAAAGGTGCCTTCAAACTTCGAAACACAAAGGCTTCGCCTAATTCCAATTCGGGACTTTTTATGAAACACCTTTATGTTTACAAGTAATTAATAACATCCCCATTAATGAGTAAAATCTTATTTATTTATCACCATTAATATGTAAAAGCTTACTTACTTGTTACTTGTAGTCGTTGTTTAACTGGTCACATTACGCCAAAGGCGCTCTATAGGACCCTCAGATTAATTCACATAAAGATCATGTTTTTATACTGCATAATAGTTGCTTAATGGTTGAATCGTCCAAGTCATAACAGTTAGAGAAGAAAAATGTCTTCAGCTTATTTTTGACCGTTGCGATGTTCTCTAGTTTTTTAATGTTAAGGGGGAGGCTGTTATAAAACCTTGGACTTGCTTATCCAAATTTTATGAATCCAGTACTTAGTAGGACTCTAAGTTCTAATAGTGTGAAACCTGTAGAAACTTGACGAATAGTGATCCCACTTTCTGATGGCTGAACAACATGCAGAGACTCGTTGAAATACGATGGACATCCAGCAAGGAGCACTTAATCGGTTAACATACAAATTTTATATTTAATTCGAGCCTTGATAGGAAGCCAGTGAAGGTCAATTAGTATTTGGGTAATTCGTTCAAGAGGAGAAATTCCTTTGATTATCTTTGCAGCTCTGTTTAACAAATTTTGCTATATTCTAAGCTGAGTCTTGGATAAATTGCAATAAATTGAATTACAATAATCAATTCTACTAATTAGATAATTTATTTTTAATTTCATTAGAGAAATTTAATCTATATATTCTTTTAATAAATACAATATCCTTCAAATGGTAACCGACTTTTTCAGAAATATAAACTGAGGCCTTATTTACAATAAAATTAATATTACCTAAATTCTTAATTTTCTTCTTACTACCCAAATTAATATACTAAGTTTTATTCTGGTTTAATTTTAATTGTTTGTGATCCATCCACTCTTGTACACTTAAAAGAATACCATTTAGTGTTGCCATAGAGTCATCAATATTTTCAATTGCCAAATAAAACTGAGTACCATCAGCGAAAAACATTACACAAAGATCATACGCATCTAGAACCCTTGAAAAACCTATTGTATATACACAAAAAAGAACGGATCATTAAATATATATATATATATATATATATATATATATATATATATATATATATATATATGTTTGTGTGTCACTGACCACTGACCAAATTGCTCTTTCAGTAGAATAACTGTCTCTAGGCTGACTGGCAATCCGGCAGAGCTTTTACTAGTTATAAATGATCTTTTAATTGATCTAGAATTACGTACTCTAATATTTTTGATAAAAAAGATAAATTTGTAACTGGCAAGTATGAACTCAAGATCTGTTGATCAAGGGCACGCTTTAACACTGGCTTTACAATGGCATTTTTATCCGATACTGGAAACTTCCATGTTAAAATACTAGTGTTTACAATCATGAGAATATATCTAACCTATTTGAGAAATTATTGGCATCTAATATATCAGATATTGGCATTGGATCCAAGCCACAATGTGTCTTTTTTGCTCTCTCAATTACCCGAATAAGACAATCTTTTCCAATAGTACTAAAACCCTTCAGATAATGTACAGCACAGCGATCCTCGCCTAACGACGAGGTTTCATCCCAACGACCCCGTCGTTGAACGAACCCCCTATTGACCGACAACTTGGCCGGCGCATATCGTCAGGCCTATTAATGAAGTCACGTGTTATCGGCACTCGGCACTTATTCTCTTTATCTCGACTAATCATATTTTCATGTTATTTCAGTGTTTTTTTTTAAGAATAAATTTTAATTTTATTCTTTTCAGTTAGTTTTTGTATGTATGGTAGTAAAAAACACAAACTTGACAACATTGTTTTATTAAGACAAAGTGACATAAGATGCAGAGCAAACAATAATAATAATGTAATAATAATAAACAATAATACATAATAATAAAATTTTAAAAAACAAACAATTTATAATTCAAATCCTTCAAATATTTCGCCTTGTGGAGTAGAATCGAAAATCTCAGGGTATGTAATCAGGGTCTTCATCGATAGACTCAAACACAGTAGAGGATCCAGGTAAGAGAGAGGCTGCAGGGAAAGGAGTAGCAGTACTCTTGCTGGGGGTCTGGCTTGGAGATGTGTTTTTGTTTGAGAAATTTAGAATAGACGTCTGACTTGTTTGTCTTATTTTCTCATCGTAGATCTCACGATATCATCGGAGTGCTTCATTTATGTTGCGTTCAACTTTTGTAAAGCGTTCTACGTTCGCTTCCATGGCTTCTATGTCCAACATAGCTTCATTTATCTTTGCCAATGCAGTTGCTAAGCCCTTTGCAGTGAACTTCTTTGGTACCTCGTCTGATTTTTCACTTTCACTTTCTTCTAACTCCTCTAATTTTTGCTGTTCTTCTAACTCTAGAAAATTCTCATTACTCAACTCTCCTTCAACATAATCAACAAGTTCCTGCACGTCATCCGGTTCCACTTCTAAATGCAACAATCGTGCAAGGTCAACAATTTTCTTATTTAACACTTCCGAGTTTTCTTCATGACTGAACCCTTCAGAATTATTTGCATATCTTTTCAGGCATTTTTTCCATATGGGGTGCATTCACGTTTCTGTCACTAGCTTCCAAGCTGCATCAATATGCTTGATATTATGCAAAATGTTGGACTCTTTTTAGAATTCCTGAAGAGTCATCTTGTCGGCCTGTATCATTGCTACTGCCTTGGCAAAAGTAATGCGTAAATAATGGGCCTTAAACGCAACTATGGCACCCTGGTCCATAAGCTGCAGGATAGAAGTCGTGTTCTTTGGCAGATAGACTACTTTCACATCTGGATGTAGGTCACTAATTTGCGGGGGGTGTCCTGGAGAATTATTAAGCAGAAGCAGGATCTTGAATGGGATGCCTTTTTCAAGGCAATATCGCCTGGCTTCATATACGAAGCAGTTAATAAACCAATCTTCAAACAAAGCCTGGGTCATCCATGCCTTTGCATTTGCTCGATAATCGACTGGCAATTTGTGTTTATTAATATTCTTTAAATAACGTTTACTTAAAGACCAATATATGAGAAGTGGCTTAAGCTTATACCCTGCAACATTCCCACCTAAAAGCAATGTCACTCGATCTTTAAATACCTTGAAACCAGGCATGCTTTTGGCCTCTTTTCATTTCGACTAATACTGATCGGACTTATATAATAATTTGTACTCGTGTGGAAGATACGAAAACATGTGCGCAAACAAGTCCGACACGACAATCTCGGCACTAGGAAGGTTATGCGCGTAGTAACTTCGAGAGATTTTGTTAAACGAATATCGGACCGGTCGTGTCGGCCGTGGTAACTCCGAGTCGCCGTTAAACGAGTACGTCGTTAAGTGAGGACTTGCTTTATACTACTTGGCTGAGTAACAACCGAAAGAGGCTTATCAACAAAACTATTAATTATGGTAACAATCTTGTTCTTAAAAAAGTCACAAAAGTCAGTTGCTAAATCATTAGCACTATAACCATCTGGAAGTAGCTTCTATTTGGTGTTTCACTTAAATCGTTTAATATCCTGTAAAGCCTCATCATATTAGATCCTGCCTCTTTAATTTTTTTTATAATACAAACTTTTATTTCTTCTTATTAGATAATTTTATTGATATTTTACAGTCTTAAATTCAATTTCAGCATTCTCAGTACCTAACCTAAGCCATTTACTCTCCTTGCGTCTCCTCTCACGCTTCTTATCTAGTATCTCTCCGTCAAATCCTGGAGATCTGTCCTTGATTGATATATTTTTTTCCTGAAAGGGACACCTTACATCATATTTATCTTTGATTCCTTGATTAAAACTACTTACTAGACAACCAGCACAATCAGACTAACAATTGTTCATTATGTATACACTAATGAGAAAGTCCTTCCCTAATTTTATGAACAACCTCAACAATGAATATTTCTGGAGAAATATCTGATTTCATTCTAAAGTAAATCCTTTTAGTAAACCTAGACTTTGGTAACAAAATCTTAAAAGACTTTGGTAACAAAATCTTAAAAGATACTATTTTATGAACAGGATAGAGAGTACAATCAGATTCATATCTTAGGTCACTTATTAAATTTACAGTAGCGTCCCCAATTACAAGATCCAGAGCATGATCAGTTGATCACGTTGAAGTATTTACATTATTCATTAACCGATATGACTCCAATAACTCACAAAATCTGGCCTTAACCCTATTATTAACATCCATCCATATATTAAAATCTCCAACAATAAAAACCTTAAAGAAAGATAATATATCAATCATATCGAGCAATATAGAAAATTCCTCAAAAAATAGATTAATGCTAGAAGGTGGCCTGTAAACTACAATCAAGGACACCCATTTGTTTTTACATTTAAAATTTACTTCCATGAACTCAAAACTACTCACATTATCTCCTCTGATGAGCTTAATATGGGAAAGAGCATTATACAAAAAAACTCCCCCTTCCACCCCAACTCCATCCTCCCTAGGAACATGGAGAAAGGTGTGTGAATGAGGAGCCATTTCATTTATCTTTTCCCTATCTATTTTACTCAACCAAGTTTGTTTCCGTTATAGCCAATATATCAAATGAACTCTTATTCAATAGACCTTTTATATCTAAAGTCTTATTGCCAACAGATTGAACATTTATAAGACCACACTTCAAAAATTCAGCCTCAATGCCCATGGTTAGTGATTGAAGCAATTTTAAAATCTCAGTGTTCAAAGCCCTACAGCACTTAGCATTAACTCTGTGATCCGTGCCAGGTCTTTTCTCCTTAACATAGTTAATACATTTTGAAGTAGTTAATATACAACCTTTAGTTTAATGATTCTCAGAACAGTTACTGATCCTAGGCTGATCCTTATATTTACAATCCTTCTCAGAATGACCATACCTTTGACAGAAGAAACAAGTCAGTAGATGATACCTATCCCTCAAACTGTATCTCCTCCATTGCAATAATACCTTGTCCCCATTATTATGAATAGCTTAACGTACTTCAGGAGTACACTTAAATATATGATGTACAGTACCACCAGTTGCCTGCTTCTTAAGAACAAACTTAATCTTATTCCCTCATAAACAATAGATTTTAATCATAATTTTTTCTATAATAAGGCCTCATTTACACTATCCTCATCACTGTGCACATTGCATATCATAAATTTAGGTTGTAGTTTACCCACCATTTTAGTAACAGCACCTTTAACCGACTTTTGAACACGCTTAACCGCATCATTGCTGATGTCCTCAGTCTCAAAATTAACCACAACATTGCCACTGGCTGAGAATGTTGTATTGATAATTGGAATATCCCTTACTGTCTTTTCCACCCCCTCCTTCTTATTAATTATTTTATCCTTATCATTACCAGATTTAATAATAAGCAAATTCTTTTCCTTCACCTTCTTAGCATATGTGCGACTAGAACAAATAAACCTAGACTTAACTATATTTTCTTGGTCAAGCCGAGATATATTCATGATGGCATCCTGTAAGATATCCAGCTGATTCACACCTAATATCCTCCAATTCAACAATCTTCTTATCACCAGTATCAACTCATTAATAATACGCTGATTTTTTTCTTTTAACAGCTTCAGCTCCTCCTTCGCCTTGTAGAGCTCTTCATAACATATTTTGCAACACCAAAATAAATTCTTCATATTATCTTCCGTTATTCCATTCAGATGTACACATTTCATGTGATATCACCTATCACAGTTGCTACATCCAATCCATTTTATATGCTTCCCAACTATTCATTGCATTTGCTACACCGTGTTTTATTTTTAGAGCCACCCAAGTCATCATCACCAGACGTCATAATTTCATCCAAAGTCTATATCAAGTAAGTAAGTAGCAAGTATAATTTCGACCGAGTTTACTTCGATTTAAATGAATAAAACAATTTTGCAAAAGAATTATAAGTTGATGGAGAACAAGAAAGAAAATTACAAAAAGAATCAAACAAAGAAAAGAAAACTTGGCTTCGCGTCGGTGCCGAACCGATAACAAAAGTTGGAGTTAGGCCTATTGCAAGATGGCCGAGTAAACAAAGTTCAAAATTTTCGTCAACTCATTCTCTAATAATGGTATATTCAACAAAAATTCCACCTCACAAACCTAACTTGATGATTTTGAACTTTAATTTATTCTTACGGAAAACAAATTAAGTATTAAAGGGAATAATTATACGAAATATAATCGTTTTTAACAGAGCTCAGTGTAACACATGTAAGGAAATATGCATTCCCATTACAGAAGTCACTCGAGCAAGGGTAGGTCACAAACCTAGTACTCTTGACCTAGTAATAAGTACGAACGTCCCGTTTAATAACTTTTCAATTAAGTGTTAATGTCATTTAATGTCTTAACACTTACTTATGATCGTCACACTTAATTAAAAACGTCACCCTTATCGGGTGAACGATTAATAAAGAAAGTCACAATTAATCTTTTAACAATCAAAAATTATCAATTTCATTACTTTAAATTAAATTCTGAACGTCAATCATCTTCTGCTAATATTTAATTACAAAACTCACCCCTAATATCTTAATGCTTAATTAAGAACGTCACCCTTGATGTGCAGCATTTAATTTCAAAGCGATTCCTTAATATCTTAATGTTTACCAACTTCAGGTTTGATGCAGTAACACTCGATTATGAATAGATGCCTTTTATCTTAACATATAATATGAACGGCAGTAATTGTATTTTAACAACTAATCACGCATATCACTATTAATGACTAAACAAATAATTAGGAATACATTCATTAATATGTTAACTCTTAATTATGGCCATCGCAGTATTGTTTTAACACTTGATTATGCGCATCCCTGTTAATGTTGTATTGTGTTAACTCTTATGTGCAAACTTCTAACTTAATATGTATGTTAACACATAATTAGGTGTAACATATCCCTATATCTGTTTCACTTAATTACTAAAGTCATCCTTATTGTCTTGACATTTAATTACGAAAGCCACAATTTATGTCAACATTTAATTTCACACCTAACCTTTAATATACTAACACTTAAGAAAGTACTTCATCGTTAATATCTACACAGTTTATTAGTAACGTCATCCTTTAATTTCTTAATACCTAATATTGAACAAAACAATTAACGTTTTACCAATTAATTACGAGAAAGACCCTCAATATCTTATCAGTTCATTTCGAGTGTTAGATTTATGTGTTAATACTTAATTGTGAATGGATCTTTATTATATTGACACTTATTTACGAACGTCAGGATATATATGTTCACAATTAATTTCGAAATTTTTCCTCAAAACGTTATTGAAAAACGTCGCCACTATTGATTAGACAAACATTTACGAACGTCACAGGTAATGATTTAATACTTAATTATGACGTCACTCTTAATGTCTTAACACTAAATTACGAAGTTTAGTATTTATGCCTTAACAAATAAGATTTAAGGTCGTCCTTAATGTATTCAAACTTGAGTGTGAACGTTGACCTTACTATCCTAAACTTTAGAAATGGAGTCACCTTCAATGCGCTAAAACTCAAGAGCGAACCTCAGCCGTATAATCTTCTTGACTTTAGGAAATTTGCGCTTATTTACGCCTGAAACCTTAAATAAACACGTCACAATTATTATGTTACACCCTAATACGAACATCAGTATTAATTTGTTACAACTTAATACGAACGTCACCCTTAATGTGTTAACATTTAATTATTAGCCTTAAAACTGAATTATGAACGTTACCCTTAATGCATTAACCAATAACGAAGAACGTTATAATTAATGCATTAATAACTAATTAAAAACGTCAGCCTTGATGAGTTAAGCCCTTATTACAATGGAAGAACTTAATATCTTATCACTTACTGATAATTACGAGCGTAAGCCTTGATGTGCTTAGGCTTAATTACGAAAAGACCCCTTAATATCTTAACACTTAATTAAGAATGCAACCATTAATCAGTTAACACTTAATTATTATCTTCACCATTAATGTCAAACATTTAAGCGCATTGATGAATCAACACTTAATTCTGAACGTTGCATTTATTGTATTAACACAAGATGGTTACGAACGTAACCATTAAAATCTCAAGAATTAAATACGAACTTTACATTTAAAAATTTTAATTTAAATTACCAACATCCCCATTATTGCATTAGGTTGTCAAGATATTAATGTCACTTTTTTAAAAAAAGAAAGCAAAATAATTTTTAATATACAATAAATAAATTTATTCAGAAAAGTACTTTCCATCCTTTTAATGCACTGATTTCCCATCGTTTAACGAAGCTGTGGTTACATTTCTTGAAGGATTCAATCGATTTTGATTAAATATACTTGTTATTGTTTTTGCTTTTATATTATGGTAACTTTTTCTTTTCAATAGTTTTTTTTTAATTCAGTTCCTGTTTGGTGATACGCTATAGTCATTCCTTTGTAGGATTTGTTCTCCCTCAGTCTTTATCCATAACACTATTTTAAGAGTGCCATTTTTTAATAGTTTTTTTTTTGAGTCATCGAGATTTATTTGAAGCTTTTATCCAGGTTCTTTCTAAGATTTTATTTACAGTTCTAAAAACAGACTGGAGGGTTGATAAATAGGACTCTTCTTTTGATTAATGCTGCCTTTTTGCCTTCAAGTGCTGCATGGAAACGGTCCAACCAAGCATATTAAGCCTCTTTGTTGTTATTTTGATTTGAGTTAAAAAGATAAAATTGGATTATTCCCTTCATATGCCACCAAACATACAAGATATTCTTCAGAGGATTAGGCCGCTGTTTCAGCTGGGTTGTTTTTCCCCAGGACTTATCCATTGTATAGAACGTTTAATATTATTTTCATAAGCCACTTTTCGTCTCCTCTCATATCATTACTAAAAATGGTTAACTTTTTAGTCGAGAGAGTAGAAGAGAACGAATGTTATTCTTAGTTACAAGTTGACCTCTGACAGTTCGTGAGGAACCATTTCACTAATCATATAAAAATGACATCTCCAATAAATGAAGATCCATAGTGAAATGAGTTTCTATGCATATATTATTTACCTAACATATTGTATTATTCGTTTCCCAGAGAGAGCCGTAATTTCAGACGGATTTTTCATTTCGAGTTTAGCTTTAGATAGAACAAGTTTATAAAGTGCATCATTTAATTAATTATGGTTATTCAGTTAATTTATTTTTGCTTTTACAAGCAAAGGTTGTTTTTTTTTAATCTTCAGTTAGACTGCATAGCTGCAGAGGTTACAGTTTAATTAACAATTTTAATTAATAGCGTCCCCAATATGAAATAATAAATTGAAATTTCTTATTCATTCAATTTCTTTTTTGAGATTTTCATTTTCACGACGACTGTGAGACTAACATATGATAAATATTTGATTGGAAATGCTCTTTTGTTTTTATGTGATTCCCGCCCCTTTGTTTGTTTTGCTTTGTCGCTGGTTCTGAATTGTTTATGTCATTGCTGTAAACAGCTTTGGGAAGATGGGTTAATCTTATTTCACTATTTTATTCATTTCTCTTTTCCTTCTAATTAATTTGGGTACTCATTAAGATGTAAATACCTGCTTGCATTTGCAGAAGTTGGGAGTGGGGAGTATAAATCTAATTATTTTATTTTCTGCAGCGCATTTAATGTTGAAACGAAGTTAACATAGGCAATTTTTTTTCAAATATATATATATATACTCCATTACAATAAGCGTTAAATAGTACATAGGATTATATTTACTACAATTATTTTGAGCTTCTGTCTTTCTATTTAGCTTTGAGCGATTCCATAAATTTGTTAGTTATGATTTGTGAATATTCTGTACCTCGCTCATTGGAGATAGGTTTGTGTGCAGTTCTCCGATTCTTTCCTACCTTCCTTCTCAAAAACCAGCACAATTAGAACATAGTCTACAATACTGTTATAGTCTTCTATTTTGTCATTTTAAAAAAAAAAAGACAAACAATACAGCAATTCCTTTGGTTTCAGCTTTTATAATTTTTCTATTTTACATTCATCTCCAAATAATTTGCTATTTCTATGCTTTTAATTTTCGGTAAAATTTCTTTTATTCATTAGTGTTTGTGTTGCTTTACAATTATTTCACTGTTGATATCTTCGTTTGGGGAGCGTTGAGGTCATAAAATTCTTAGCGTATCTCATTGACTCTTTCTATACTTATCTGATTTGGATTAAGTACCTCTTTTTGTTCTTCACATAATGTTGGCATTTTCTGTGGCAAAAATATTTAAGTATTTTTAGATCTGTTTTAGTGCTATGACGTCTCATATTTCGCCTCATATAAAATCTTTTAGTAGCATTGACTAAATTTTACATTGTATCCTTCGGAGAAAGAAAGGTATAAAGTAGAGATTTGTTCTCAGTGAAAATTCGAATAAACAGTTACCAGGTTTTCTCGTAAATTATGATTTATATGTATGGTATTTTAGTATCTGTGTTGACAATATTTGAATTGGAATTTTACATTATTTGAAATCATTTTCTACATATTTATATGCATTCTTGAATGTGTACATGCATGAGGGAAATAAATATTGGAATTCTACAGCAATTTATCAGATTCCACCACGATCGCAACATCTAAAATATTGGTGATGTCCCGCAAACATGAATATTTTAATTGTTGCTTGCTTTATTTTGGTCAACATTTCTTTATTGTTATTTGACTTTCAGATGTATAGGTTTTTGCTTTCAGTAATGGTTTTATCAAAGGTTACCATTCACTCTTTAGTTTTTTTTTAGTCGTATCCTACAACTTTTGTAGGACGCAAGCCATTGTTGTTTGCTTTATTTTCAGTAATGGTTTTATCAAAGATTACCATTCACTTTTTAGGTTTTTTTTAGTCGTATCCTACAACTTTTGTAGGACGCAAGCCATTGTTGCTTGCTTTATTTTCAGTAATGGTTTTATCAAAGATTACCATTCACTTTTTAGGGTTTTTTTAGTCGTATCCTACAACTTTTGTAGGACGCAAGCCCAGAATTTTTTCCACGCAACCTGCATCCGAGTACGTGAGTCTTCCCGTGAGACCAAAAAGAATTTCCGATCGAGCTTCAAATTACCCCCGACAAATGTACCTCTGGAGCTTTGGAATTACCATTTTTGGTCATCAGAGTGTACTCCCACTTAAATGCGTGAATTCCTCGGGTTGATTAACTTAATGCTCTCCTCAAAGGGAAGACTGGGAAAAAGAACTCCCCGCTCATGTGGACGGATGAGGCAAGCAAGGCTTTCATAGAAGTTAACAGCGCTTTGGCTACATACATATGTAGGTTTAGTTTATGTGGTCTCTTTAGGCGAGCTTTCCTTTACAGCGGATGTATCGGAGAATGGCATGGTTGTCGTGTTGTAAAAAAGGAAGAAATGAGCATAGAGTTCCATATAATTTTTCTCCAAGTTGATAAAATCTGCTGATAGACACTACAGCACCCTTGTAAGTGAGCTCCTCGCAGATTTCTCGCGGTGAAATATTTTTGCCACTAAGGCAAAGGGCCCTGCCAGGCACAAAAAGGCACGATATTTTTTGATTTGATTCTAATTTGTTCACTGTGATAAATATATAACAGTAAAATCATTGAAATTTTTAGGAAATAGAAAGAAAACACGAGTTGATGTGTACAAAATATTACGTGTAAAAGAGCTAAATTGTTTAAGTTACTAAATTTTGTATTGTAATGGCCACTCGGCAAATATATATAAAAAGCAATGTTGACACAAATTTATTAAGCACAAACAATGAATGATCATTATACAAAATAAGGTACTAACCACAAATTTACCTAGTAACTGTAAAAACTTTAAAGGGATTTTGATAGGGTAGTCAAATGGCCAGAATGGTGACAAATGTAATTCCACACAAATCTTAAACACAGACAACAAGGAAAATGATTTAAGTGTTTTAATCTCGGATGATTTCAAATTTTCCAAATTATGCACTGTAGCGCCACAAGAACGAATGGACTTCTAGGATGCATAGTTAGACATTTTACATTTAAACCGAAAGTTATAGCGCTTATAAGACCAAATTTGGAGTATGCGGTGTAACTTTATTCTTCATAGATGCGAAAAGACAGCAGCATTGGAACGCGTCGAGCGAGGAAATTAATTTCTGAACAGAAAAAAATAGATCGTAAAAAAAACGACCGAGGCAGCTCAATTTACTTTCAGAGTATGGGGTCAACTTAATGTTCATTTAGTTAGCAAACAATATAAATCTGGTTCACTAATATGAATTATGATTCAATATTAAGGCTAAGATAACCAAGCATCTACTAGAAACTACGATTTCTAGTCAGTAAGCAAACTATAAAAGTGATAAAAAACATAAAATTCTGTTTCTTATAAAATGAACTTAATTTGGAATAACTTAACTAGAAAGGTAAGAGAAAGCAATAGAATAATTATGTATAAAAATAGAATAGATTGATATTACTCTAAATATAACCCTGCAGAAATAAGAGTTTTGTAAGCAATTCTTCACCTCTAACATAAACTCTTTCTCCTTGTGAAGGAACGAACCCTAAGGTCCACCTTGAGCCCCTTCAACTTCAAGAAGAGACCCCGTGGGCCTAAGCTAGATCTCTAAATGCAAGGAGAGAGAACTATTCTGGCGTGGGAAAACTTCAAAGCGACTGGGAACACCTGTGTTTGATCAGTCGGCCTATCTCCCGCTGAGATGCATTTTTCCGATCCTTCCCTGCTTTGAGGCCAGGGTCGACACGAGAAGAAGCTTCCTCGGTTGTCTTATCTTGTCGATGCCTAAATAGACTGGGGCCAATGGTTACTCCCAAGAGACTGCAATGCTTGGAGGCTTTCTAGCGAGGAAGCCAGCGGGGTATTTAACATAAGGTCAACCGTTACTCGTCAGAGAGTACCGTTCGCCCTTTCGCGAAGATACAGCCACTCGGCTCAAGTCGAACCTAGGAGTTAGTTCTCGTCTGCTAGACAGATTGTCATGAGTTTGGCGATAGTCAATCGGCAAATTCGTGAAACGACTTTTTCTTTGGAGAATTATGCGAACCACTCTTCTCATCTCGTCAAAGAAACCTCGCCCCTCTTATTGAGATTAGTCATCCCAATTCGAGAGTGTCTCACTTAGCGTGGAAATTACCTTACTCGTCAAGAGTACAACGCCCCTCGAACCACAAGACTAGCTCGCCTTGTAAGAATTGCTCCTTCACCAAGAGTCAAGGTAAAACCCTTTTACCCCTTTTTTAGGATAATCCCCCCTTTTGCCGTCGCCACCTGAAATCCTCCTCATGACCCTTTAATTAAACTCCCCATTGTTGACCAAAATTTTTTCCTGTCTGTCCAAGTTCCATATTTTGATCACCGTTAAACTGATTAGTATTTGATTTATTATTTTATTGGGAGAGACAATATTATCCCATTCCTTTGCCTTTGTAGACATTTCCATAATTAGCATTATTAGTGTAATTAAAGTTTATTTTTGTTTTTAATCTTTCAATAACCTTGAATGAAACATGGTATTTAAATCTTCCCTTTGGACAACCATTAAAATCTCCTCACGCACTTACCTCTTATTAGCCCTGTGCAGCTGGTATATCCATCTGGCCGCCTGAGACAGAAGTAGACTGCATTCTCTGCAGCGAAGATATCCGCTCACGAACACCCGGACACTTGGGTCCATATCTAAATCGAGAACCCCTGGCGGCTGAAAATAGATGGCTACATGATCACTATCGTATAGATGATATGTGTAAATCTCCGGTAATAACTCTCGTTCATTCCTTATTTTTCAGCGGAAGTGGAGAAGTACCATTTAGTAAAATTGGAATTTCATTATAATAGAAATAAAAATTCTGCTCAAGTTCCATTTTGTAAAAGTTTTCAATCTATCCATCACATGCAATTAAACTTAAGTTCGTTTCTTATTACTAAATTGTTTACTCCTCTCGTTTAATGCCTACATCAATTCAAGTGTATGAATTAAACTAATCTGCTAAGGACGAAAAAAAGCTAAGTGAAGTCCGAAAATTCGCTTCTTTATTTACAAAGATCTAGAGGTTTATGTACTACATTTTGTGCTAGTAATCATTTTAATGAAACGAACTCATCTTCTAACCGTGCTGAAATCTACTGTCTAGCCTCTGGAAACGTTCACAAGCGTTAGTGAATGTCGATCAGTTCAATTTATTCTTCTACAGTGAGAAATTCAATAAAGTATCTCTGCTTTTGAAGCACGTCTATGACAAGGATTGGTTTCTTACACTGTCAAACCGTCAATATCTGCAACAGATAAAATGAAAATTTAAGGTTATTAGCGCAAAGGTTCAGTCATCACAAGAATGCTATAAACATTCCCCCTCGGACCCCTTAGGGCGGAATAAAAAATTTAGAGGCATTATTTTCGGAACACCCCTAGTAATAGTATTGCTACAATTAAAAAAATAATAATCACTCAAATAATTTGCTTAACAAATCAAGGAAACGTGCGATATTTGTGTGCAGGAAATACGAAGTGTTCATACCTAGGATATTAGCTAATAATTAGCATTTTTATTTTTCTCTCTCTCTCTTTCACTCATCATTAAAACTTTAACCTTATAGGTTGTATGCTTATATTTCTTATCACAATGGTATTAATTTTAAATGATAAGATTATAATAGAATCATGTTTCAAAGAAAACGGTTGGAATGGAAATAGAATTTTTGGTGAATTTTCAGATACTAATTGGACTCGTAAAAGTGTTTATAACTTAATTAAAAAGATAAAAACTAGTAATTTGATTGCTCGTGAGAAAGTTAGCGGCAGCCATAATAAAACTGCTACGACAGAGAATAAAATGATTGAAGTAGAAGAACTTATTTTATCTCAGGCGGAAAACCCCAGAACTCATCTATTCCAAAGGAAGATCTTAAGTGAATTAGCTATTTCCTGTTCTTCCGTGCAATTGATTTTAAAACGTAAAATATTCAAAGCTTATAAAAGAATGCGCATTTTCCGTTTTGATATTAATTCGAGACGAAGTAGAAATACAAGTTGTAAGATGCTCTACGATTGCTATTCATCTCAGGATACAAGAAATTTGGGGCTTACCGACGAAACAGATTTCCATTTGGAAGTATCAACACATAAAAAAATTACAGCGTTTATGGCTAAAAAAAATGGACATCTGTCCATCCCTCCTTTCTCATGAATTTTCGAAATTTAGCGAAAAGAAAAAATGGTTTCTGAGGGGATGTCATGGAATGGAAAACGAGGATCCATTTTATCGATAGACAAAATTCCAAAGTTAATTCCGAAAATTATATCAAACTATGTACTATTGATCTGCCTGTTTCCTGATTGCCATCAGCTCTCTCCTAAAAGGGACTTTGTTTACCAGCAAGATGGTGCGCCCTCTTCATTTTACCAAAAAGAGAAATTTTCAGAAAAATTGTCGTCATTTTATGAAAAATTGGAATCGACAACTCAATTGCCTGACTGCAATCCTATGGACTATTCGATATGGAATTTACTTGAAGAAAAAGTTTACAGCAATAAAAAAAATTAGTGAATATGAACTTAAGAAAAGAAAATCTTCTTGCATGGGATAACATAACGCTATGTGATATCAGTAAAACTATTTTTCCCTAAAACGTGATTATGGTCTGTATGTGAGCAAGAAGATGGACATATTGATCAGTTATTTCAATAAAGCTATATTGATTTTTTTTTTTTAGACATTAACCTTTGTTGGCAGCAATCGGTAAGCAAATATTTGAGTAGGTATTCAATTTTTTTAATTGTGGAAATACTTTTATACTTATATTGTTTGAATTTTCAAGGATAATAAAGAATAAATATAAATTGTAAACGAATTTTCATTAATATCCAATTATATATAAGTGAGTTATTCAACTTTGAATTAAGTGAAGTTTTTGCTGGACTAACTGATATAAGGAAAACATGACACAGGCCCCACTTGCACAAACAAATGGGATAATACAGTAAGTGACGATTTTATATATATATATATATATATATATATATATATATATATATATATATATATATATATATATATATATATATATATATATATATATATATATATATATATATTATATATATATATATTTATATATATATATACTTATATATATATATATATATATATATATATATATATATATATATATATATATATATATATTTAGGTAGGAGGCCATGTTGTATGCATGCGTTATTAAAGCCAACAGCTGTGGCAGCGTTATTGATTTTGACTTGCAATTTCTTGATTTGCCTTACAAGTCTCTTAACAGGATCTTCGAGGAGAGAGAAAATAGCCACAAAGGGCATATTTTATCCCTAGACGTCTTTCGACCGCAGTGGGTCATCTTCAGGGAAATATGGTAGTAACTCTTATAATCGATGGTATATTCACTCTTTGAAAATATTGGGATAGCAGTAGACAAAAGTGGGTGAAAGTTTTAAAGTGGGGAGGGGGTTTTGCCCTAGTAGGAGGGCATCGCAATTTCTTTACTTTTGAAATTTTCTTTAGATCTTCATTGAATGGTGTGTTTCCTATGTATTGATTTATTTTCGTGTAGGTAGCGTGTTCTTCTTATTGTTGGTGTGTCTATTGTTATTTTACTTATTTTTTAGTTAAATTCTTGAGCATTCAAGCCTTTGATAGCTTTTGCTCAGCAATTTACCCGTGTTGTTCTGATGATTTGTTTTATGGTTACTCTGTTTTTGTTTCGTTTAGACTGTGTTGATTTTATGGGTAGCTTTTATGTGTATATTGATGTAATGTTTTATTGTGTACAGTGTTTGGTACTTGGGAACTGGTTACGACGTGTGACTTTTTCTAGCAGTCGTGCAGAAATGTTTAGTCTGCCACCTGTTCTCTGTAATTCCGGAATGACATCATTTGTAAGAGTTAACCAGACCTTTTCTTCTTAATTTATGGGTGAAGATGTTAATGGGGTCCAGTTTCTTCCTTGTGTGGAGTTCCCTTTGTCGGCGTTGGTCCCGCCTTCTGACTTTATTGATCAGTAGAGATGCAGAGTTCTGTATTCGCTGCATTTTTCTCATTGAGGTCTTGTTTGCCACTTGAGTCACTACTGCGAGATAGATGAGCTTAGCCCGGACGTACATCAAGTATATCTTCCTAATGTTGGCCTAGCTAAGATCTCTAAACTTGTATAGCTTGGAGATTTCTCTTCTCGCCAGGTTTCGCCTGTGCGTGTAGTGTCTCGAGTATCTGTTGTCGGAGAACTTTAAGTATAGGAAAGAGCCTTTGGCGGAGTAGCCGTATCTCCTCCCCTCAATGATTATGGAGTACGTCAAAGTGCGGCTCAGTGGGACGATTTTGAACTTGTCTCTGTTAGTTCTAATCTACCAGCGTCTCTTGTACTGGTTGATGTTTTTGATTTTCGCTATGGTTCGCGCTGCCTGATCCATCGCCTTCTTCACCGAGCACGGGACGATCTGGGTGATGTCATCTGCGAATTGCAAATACATCGTGTCCCTGTGCACCGGTGTTGGGAATTCGATGGTAAAGACCAAGTAAAGCAGAGGGCTCAGGCAGCTTCCCTGTGGAACACTCGCCTTCAGTCCGAATTCGGGTCCTCTGTGTCCTTCGATCATGAGACATGCCCTTCTGTCCATGACAAACTCACAAAGGATCCTTTCCAACATTGGGTCTAGCTGGAGATTAAGGATCTTCTATTGTAGTCCTTCCAGCCAGACTTTATCGAAGGCCTTCTGCACGTCCCTCAACACAATGTCTACATAGAACCTATTCGCACGGCAATAGGCGATTTTTTTTCTGTCAGGAGCGCTAGGGTTGTATCAGTGATTTTTTTTTGGCGGAACCCATGTTGTTGGTGGTTGTGCGCTCCTGACTCGCTTAGTTGAGCTTGTAGCCTATTTGCTATGATCTTTTCAAAGATCTTGCCGAGCATCTCCAGAAGAGAGATCGAGCGATAGTTTTCCACCTGGTCCGGGGGCTTATTATCTTTCGGGATGAAGATGATTTTAGCTATTTTGTACCCGTCCTGAAAGTAGCATGTATTCAGGGCGGCATTCATGGTATTAACCAGTCCCTGAATGATTTGCCTCGGGGCATTCACGAGGTTGTTTTTCGTAATCCCAGATTAGCCTGGTGCCCTTTGCTTGAAAGACCTTATGGTCTTCGTGGTCTCTTCGAAAGTTATTGGGCATCCGTGGCCAACCATCTTTCTTTCCTGAGATACTTGCCGGTGGAGGTGCGTTCTATGAATCACTGTGCCGAGGTCCTTAAGCAGTTGGTCTTGGAAGTCCTGGTCGAAGTCGTCGTTCTACTCAGGGGTACTATCGAAAATCTTATTCCAGTGCGCCTGAATCTTTTTCGAGAGACTCTGGATCCTCAATAATTTCCTTTCTATCTTTTATTTTTATTCTGGCTTTGGTGGGCAGTCCCCTTAGTCTTGGATTGTATTCCAAAAACTTAATGGACTGATCTCCCTGTCCAGCCTACCTATGATGTCATTTCAGATTTCCTTCTGTTTTTCTGTGATTGAGTGTTTTAGTTCCTCGCTCAGTTGTCCTTTCCCGATTTGGGCCTATCCTGCCTATTTCTTCAAGGATTTCCCTATGTTCCCGAGCGTTATCCCTAATCTCGTTCGTCCACCTAGGTTGTGGGAGCATTTTATAGGAGATCCTGGGGACGCATCTCTCGTCGGCTTAGATGAGGAGATTAGTGATGGTGTTTATCTCCTCGTCCACCTCTTCGAGATTAGCGTCTCTCAGTTCGGCTGGTTTGTATTTGCCGAGTATCTCTCTATATAGCTTCCAGTTAGCTTTCGCATAACTCTTCCTAAGTGGGACTGGCATGAGAATCGGTGCCAGTGAGATAGTTGTTGGTATCGAGATATGGTCGCTCGGTACTACAGGTCCACCTCGTTGCTGATGTTAAAGGGAAAGTGGCGGCTTGACAAGGAGAAGGAGAAGACTCTTCTACGATTAGACCCTTCAATGGACCTGGACCTTGTGATGTGTGTTATACACGCTCACTTTGTTAACATCGCAAAGCCGCCGGGAAGCTACGCTACCGAGCTGAATCGTATGTTGACGCAGAATGGGATGTAACCAATGTGGTTTACTGATAATCCCCCCTCGACCGAACTGTACCAAACCCAGACAGGAAGCAGGCCTATGGCTACTGCAAGAAAACGTTCAAGATCTCGGGATCTAAGACTGAACAAACCCAGCACATATGACACCCCTACAATAATGGAGAATGACCAACCTGAACGAGAGGATACTGATTCCAAAAAAGGTGAGCCAAAAAACCAAGAGCCCCAAGAAGACCAAACAATCCTCGCTAACTTACAAGTCTACCGACTTAAACCTACGAGTATATGCCTCCCCATTAGCCCCACTGCCAAGAACAGCAAAAGTCATAGACATCATTGAAGGAATGATCAAGAGAAAATACAAGTGAGATTACGATTTGGACATCAGTGAGGAAGAAATGATTTCGGCACTCAGGCAAGGCTGGATCGAGATCTACAAGGAGCTACAAGGAAAAAAATTACCCTAGAAGACCTTATGGTCCATACAAGGAGAGTACTTTTGGCCCAATCGTCGAAGGTGTCCGTTGGCAACCTCGAAGATCACTCGCGAGGATCTTAACAGTGATTTCCCCAGACTTTATCTAGTCTTGTGGCGAATCATGTCTCAACCTATCCCACGATCAATTTAAAAAGGAAAAGATCCGCCAGAGTGAGGTCGCCCGCACGAGCTGAGCCAGCAAAAGTATCAAACCTTCACGGGAAATAATATGAACTACGCGACGAGATACATCAATAAACTGAAGATCTGTTCTATAAACGTTAATGGCTGGATGGGTAAAAAAATCATTTACTACAATATAATCCGTGAGGTAGACCTAGATATCGTCCTCATTTCTGAACACGGACTTATTGCAAAAACCGACCCTATAAAACTATATAACTACATCACTATCACAACTAGCCACTCAAATGAAAGATATGACGGCGTCGCTCTTGCAGTGCGAAAGGGCATCAAATTCAAGGAGATAAGTAACTTGGAAGAATCGTACCTAGCGATAAAAATTAGTACGCTTATCGACGATCTAGTTATAGCAGTAGGGTACCAGCTATCAAGAAGATCATATTTGCCCATACCTAATTTCCTCCGCCTATTCAGAAGGAACTGTTCATTAATTCTTATCGGCGACCTAAATGCTCGTTGCAGAGAAACAGACTACACCACGGCGTTTAACGGGGCAGGTACCTCTCTGAGGCTTCTTATGGAACGTGGCATGGTAAATATAGCAGGCCCAGATTTCGTTACATTCCTAACGATGAGATCCTCTACTATTCCCGACATCATACTAACAAATAACAATTTCTCTCTGAACCAAAATACCGTCCCTGGCCCTTATTCTCCACCTGATCACCTTAGTATGATTACCACAGCCTCAGTCTTACCCATCCAGGTCAAAATCCCTTCCAGCAAATGCTTGTCCAAGGCAGACTGGATCGAATACAAGAGAGTCCTCCAAGAATATCGGGTAGAACCGTTGGACGGGTCCACCCTCGTAGACATAGATCGGCACTTCAAAGAGCTTAAGATTAAGGAAGCAGATAGAATAGCTATCCCGATGATTCAATACAAAACTCTCCCTGCTCCACAATGGAATGAGAAGATTACGTCAAGGAAATATAGACTGGAGGAACTTATTACTGAAATAAACGAGAAAGGAAACACGGCGGAACGATACCGTGAACATAGAAATATGCGCATGGAAATTAAATATCTTATCAGCGAGGAATCTAAGACAATCTGGGATAGCATAATTAATTAAATAGACCTGGAAACTGACCCCAAAAAGTTTCACTCACAGCTGAGGAAATAACGATCACCGAGAACCAAGAGATAGAACTCCACTTCAGAGAGCACTGAAAGAGAAAATTCGACATCACGGAGGAGGAAAACGACGATTTTGACTCGGACTATGAGGAAAGAGTCTTGCCATACCTGGAAGAGCGAGGACCAGCTATAACACCATACCACTTCGTCGATAACACTCGACGAGCAGAAGCCGAAGGAAAACTATTCACTCATGAAGAGTTTGAGAGAGCTTTAAAGAACTTCAAGCAGAGGGCTCCTGGCATATCAGGTATCACCAAGGCGCACTTAGTGACTGCCATACCGAAGATCAATGAACCCATAGTAAGTCTCTTCAATGCCTGTTTAAACGTTGGCTACTTCCCAGATCTATTTAAAAGGGTAAGAATGATCTTGAGCGGGCCAAAGATAGTCTCCAGGACCGTTTGCCGGCTTGTCTTTGTCACCCAACTGATGTTACAGAGGAGGATCCATTTGACGTCCATGGCGGGTGGCCCCATGGCCCTCTTCTCGTAACGATGCTCCTCTTTATTTCTGGTATTAGTTTGCTATTCTTAGGATAATTTTCTCCTTTTCCTTTTGAAAGAGAATGTCTGGCAAGGGCATCTTCAGTTATTCACTTAACTTTTCCTTCTTTGCCACTATCAGACATGGTGAACACGACAACATTCACTCTACTCGTACTCTACTCGTACTCGGTACTCTACTCCTCTATAGATATTGATGGTATATTCACTCTTTGGAAATATAGGGATAGTGGTAGATGATAGATGGTGAAAGTGGGGGTAGGGTTGCTCTTGTTTGAGGGGCATCGCAGACGTTTTTATTATTTAGTTATTTATTTTTGCTTTTTGTTTTGTTGTTGTTTGTTGTTTGACTTTGTATTCGTTCTTCTTTTGTGTTCTTCTCTGCATTTGTCTTTTGGTTTTAAGCAATGTCGAGCATTTGAGCCTTTATTATTGCTCAAAGATACTTCGTCACTTCGCATTTTTGTTCTGTTGTGTTTGTTTTTTTGTATTTACTTGAAGGTTTGCTATCTGTCTCTTAGTTGTATGTTTTGGGTTCAGTGATTTTTATGTTTATGTGTATAAGTGTGCTATATTTTCCTCGGAGCAGTGTCTAGTACTTGGGAAACGCCGATTTCGAGCGACCTTCCCGCGTTATCTGGCAGGAATGTTAATACTGCCGCCAGTTCTTCTTAGTTCTGGGATGATATCATTGGCCATTGTAGACCAGACCTTTTTGGCTAGTTTCTGCGTCGCGACATTAATGGGCTTCAGACGTTGTCTGCGGTGCAGTAACCTCTGCCGAATTTGCTCTTTTCGTCTGGTTTTATTGATGCAGAGGGATGCAGAGTTCTGCACTCGCTCGAGACTCTTCATAGTGGTCTTGCTGGCCGCTTAAGTCACTACTGCAGAGTAGATGAGCTTAGCCCGGATGAACATCAGGTATAATTTCCTGATGTTCACCGAGCTAGGATTACGGAACCTATACAGCTTGGGGATTTCTCTCTTCGCCATATTCTGCCTCTCCTTGTAGTGACTCGAGTATCCGTGGTCGGAGATTTTTAGGCCCAGGATGGTGCCTTCGGTGGAGTAACTATATCTCCTCCCATCAATTACAATGGGCCACGTCAACTTGCGGCACAGCGGGTGGATTTGTAATTTCTCCATATTTGTCCGGATTTTCCACTTTTTCTCATATTCGTTGATGTTAGAGATCTCTGCAATTGTGTTGATTGCCTCATCCCTCGCTTTCCTTACCCTACAAGGGACGATCTGCGTGACGTCGTCTGCGTATTGCAGATACATCGTATCCCGGTGTATAGGAGTAGGGAGGTCGATGGTGAAGACCAAGTGAAGCAAAGGACTCAGGCAGCTCCTCTTGGGAACGCTCGCTTTGAGCTTGAATTCTGGTCCTTTGTGCTCTTCTATCATGATACGCACCCTTATGTCCATGATGAACTCACAAAGAATCCTTTCCAGGACCGGGTTTAGCTGGAGGCCTAGGATCTTGTAATGTATTCCACTCAGCCAAACCTTGTCGAAGGCCTTGACCCTTCGCTCGGCAGTGCGCGATCTTTTCATTTAGGAGCGCCAGGGCCGTTTCTGTGCCCCTTTTTGGTATGAACCCATGTTATTGTGAGTTATACGCTCCTAACTCATCTAGCTGATTTTGTAGCCTGTTGGCTATAATCTTCTCAAAGATATTGCCGGGAAATTCTAGGAGAGAGATTGGGCGATAGTTGGCAACTTGGTCTGGGGGCTTGTTTCCCTTCAGGATAAAGATGATTTTAGCCACCTTATACCCGTCAGGAAAGGAGCCTGTATTCAGGGATGCATTCAAGGTGTTCACCATGCCCTGAATAATTTACCGTTTGGCATTCACCAGGTTATTCTTGGTGAGCCCAGACAAGCCGGTTGCTGTTTGTTTGAAGGACCTAATGGTGTTCATGGTCTCTTCAGTGGTGATAGGGCGCCCGTGGTCAACAATCTCTCTTTCTCCAGATACTTGCGGTTGTGGGTCCTATGTAGCATCGTTCTGAGGTCGTCGAGCATTCGGTCTTCGAATTCCTGGTCGAAATCGTCGTTCTCCTCAGGTGATATTACAAAGACCTCTTTCCCAGGCTCCTGAATGTCTTTTCGAGAGAGTCCGGATCCTCTATGAAGATGTCGCCTTCCTTTATTTTTATCCCTGTCCTGGGAGGCAATCCCCTAAGTCTTCGGACGCTGTTCCAAAAACTTACAGGATTTCTCTCCCTGTCTAGTCTGCCTATGATATCCTCCCAAATTTCTTTCTGTTTCTCGAGGATTATGTTTGTTAGTTTCTCGCTTAGCTGTCTCATTTGGGCTGCCCTTTCCCGGTTCGGACCTGTCCTGCCGATTTCCTCGTAAATCTCCCTGTGTTCCCTGGCTATAACCCTCATTTCGTTAGTCCACCTAGATTGCAGGAGCATTTTGTACGAGATTCTGGGTACGCCTCTTTCGTCAGCTAGAATGAGGAGATTAGTAATCTTGTCAATCTCCTCATCAATTTCCTCAAGATTAGCGTCATCCAGGTCAACCGGCTGGTAGGTGCTGAGCATTTATCTGCAATGCTCCCATTTAGCTTTTGCGTAATTTTTACTAAGTGCGACGGGCTTGGGCATTGGCGCAAGCGAAATGGTGATGATAATTGGGATATGATCGCTCGGGACCACACCATAGGGCCTGGGGCGTTGGCTATGTTAAAGGGGAATTCTGGATTGCCCACAAAAGGTCCGGTTTTGTCGCCGAGCATTGTGTTAGGTAAGTTAGAAAGTCTGGTGCAACTCTCTGGAGCTCATTTCTCTCAAATTGTAGCTCCAGGTTTCGTCCCCTTGGGTCTACGCGCCTGTAGCCAGATGCACAGCAACAGGCGTTTAGATTCCCGCCTAGCAACGCTAGCCTTTTGTGCCCGAAGAGGGTGAAGAAATTTTTGATCAGCAGGTATTGTCTCCTGAGCGGCTGGTAGGCTGCTGCCACTGTTACACCTCCAATCAGGGTTGGGATTTCAACAGCCACGAATGATTCGTCTAAGTCCGGAAGCGTTTTGAATTTAGTGTTTTTCTTGATAACGATGGCTGCGCCATCGTATCTTTCTTGTGTGTGATTTTTTTGTATAACTGTATATTTGTGTATTTTTATAGTGTCAGTGTTTGTGTTGATTCCATGTTCTGATATGAGAATGATGTCTTCGTCTTCTTTCCGGAAGATGTTGCCGTAAAGAATAGACTTTCCCTTCCATTCATTTACATTCAGAGTGAGTATTTTAAGAGCGATATTTCTGTTTTCCCTGTTTTCTTGTACTTTTGTTCTAGTTTTAGGTGTGTCTTAGGTGTAGTGTTATTTGCCGTTTCTTATTTTCTTGAATTCTTCATCACTTAGGGTGATGCAGGAGTCTTTATGAAGTTTTATTGTGCCCTCCATCATTGCTTGCTCAATGTCTGTCTCTTTTTCTGATGCTGAGTAGGTCCACTTGAATTTTCTTTAAAGTATACCCTGAAATATCTCCTTGAGGGAGAGCTTCTGTGGGTATGGGGTTAGTGCGCTCGAAATTATCTTGAGGTCAATCTCATCTCCATCGTACTTGTAAGTACCCTTCAAGGTCTTCTACCTACTTCTCGAACTTACAGGGCTCTTGGTCACCCTTTCTTCGACCTCCTCAGCATCAGATTCCCAGGACGATTGACTCGCTAGGTTGCCTTCTGCTTCATTTATTCTTCTAGCTGCTCTTCTTTCCTTCTTCTCATAACGTTTCTGTTCCTCTAGTCTTGGATCTGTCCTAGTAGTGTTTGTTTTCACAGTCCTGGGTTTCGCTTCCTTTGCGGGCTCCGATGTTCTATCTTCTTGGGGAAATGGAGGCGCCGGTGTCTCGAATGCTCCCTTTGCCAGAAACTGCAGCTGCAGCACATCACCCGATGGTGGATCATCCGAAAACCACATTTGTGACATGCCGTATTTCTTCAACATGAGATTTAGCGTCTTTGCGAACGATCCTGGATTTGTGAGATTATTCACGTGCACAAATAATATGCACGTGAGTATCTTCGTCGAATTCTCATTCTCAAGTTTGAGGTAAGTTTTCGACGGCTGTTTTTCTGCAGCTTTTGTTGGTGCTGCTCTAACTGCCTGGGTATACGAGTTGGAGTTTCCTTATTTCTTCAGTTCTCTTTTTTCTGATGATCTCTTTCTTTTGTGGGCAGGACATGGCAATCGCCCCGTGGTTAAGTCCACAGTTTGGGCATCTTTCTGCCGGCGCCTTGCATTTGCGCCATCCATGGCTTTTCCCGCTGTACCTGGAGCAAGTAACAGTCTGTTCTTTGCAATCTTTCGTTGCGTGTTGCTTTATCTTGTAACACCTGAAACACATTTGTATGGGAGTAAACTCTTCCCTTTCAATTTGGTCTGCACACACCCTAGCGTTGAAGAGTAGTAACCCCCCTTTCTTTGACTTTCTGGGCAATCTGTGTGTAGCTGAATATTATTTTGAATACATATTGGTATTCAGTGTTATCCAGCTTATTTCTGAATCTCACTATCTCCACCACGTTAGCCCACGACTGGTTCCTGTTGATCTCCTCTTTAATTTCCTCTTTGTTGTGCTGTTCGATCCATGGATCTAGTTGTCTGCACACCACGCTGCGGTGTGCCTGGATCTGAGTAGGGGTACTGGGTTGGAGGCCTATTTCGTTTAGTACCCGTTATCCTTCCTCGGTCGTAAGCGTTTCCACATCTGCCTTTCTCTCACAGATTGCGGAGTAACCAATTGGGGTATCGATCAGCCCCGGGATCCCCACGCTCAGTTTTCCATAGACCGTCGCAAACACCATGCTTCGGTCCGGTTTAAGGTGCCCACCTATAGTCCTTAATGGGACTCTTGTGGCTAAGGGGGACGGCATTTTGGTGCATTTTCAGCCCCTTTGTCCGGGGGGTGCAAATCCTCTTGGGTTGGTTCTGTTTTTCCTTGGTTGTTTGCACAGCTTTGAATTTATGTGTGTGTGTGCGTGTGTGTTTGCATATATTTACTTTTTGGTTAATTTTCCTTGGGGGATAAGAGAAGCCCCCCCCACGCTCACCGACCGCCTAGATGGAAATGAAAATTGCCTTTTAAATGGATGATAACGATGGATGAGATGAATCCGGGTGGGATCCTTTCAGGGGTGTGATTGTATGGCGGACTTATTGACAACGCCGGCCACCCGAGGGTGCTTTAATCCCGAAAGCATCTCAACATACCATAGAGACGGTTGTATGTCCCTCTATGTCCTGGAAGGGACCTCCACTGTGGTGAGCAGCGGGAGTAGCAGTCCGTCCCGTATCCGGAATAGTTTTTAACATTGTTCTCCACTGTGGGCTAGTCCTCAAACCAGATTCCTCCAATGCCCCCAATTATGGCCAAGCAACTGCCTGATATAGTTGGGACGAAACATGAATGGCAATTTCCCTTCACTGACGGCGGTTGACGCAGGAGGGTAGGCCGGGGACTTAGGCAGTCCTGGGCCTAAAAATCTCCGACCACGGATGCTCGAGTCACAAGGAGACGCAGAATATGGCGAAGAGGGAAATTATACCTTACGTTTATCCTGGCTAAGCTCATCTACCCTGCAATAGTAATTCAAACGGCCAGCAAGACTGCTATGAGGAAGCTCCAACGAGTGCAGAACTCTGAATAGCCAATGATATCATCCCAAAATTAAGAAGAACTGAAGGCAGAATTAATATCCCTGCCAGATTGCACAGGAAGGTCGCTCGAAACCGGCGATTCTTAAGCACTAGACTCTGTTCCGAGGAAAATACATTACCAATTTACAGAAAACATCAACAACACAGAGTATGACACAATAATCTACGAGACAATACTAAACTTACAATCAACAAATAACAAGAAAAAACATCAGCTAAAAACACGAGGTAAAAAAACTAAATTTAAACACTAATAGAGGCTCGAAAGCTAAAAAAAACACTGCACGAATACAAAGTAAACGATACGATGAGACAAATAAACAGAAGAACACAAAGATGAATGCACACTGATACAAACACTTGACAACATAAATAATACAAAAAGGAAAAAATAAGTACTAAAGAATTAAAAGTTCCTGCGATGCCCCTCAAACAAGGGCAACCCTACCTCACTTTCACCACCTATCATCTACCACTATCTAAATCTTCCTCTATTGAGTACACTAAAAAAAATTATAAGATTAGAAGAGAGTACAGTGTTCCGAGTGTTCCGAGTCATCATGTCTGTTCGTGGCAAAGGGGGAAAAGTTCAGTGAAGAATTTCCTTTCAACGTCAGGCAGATAACCCAAAACCCGAACACACAAGTGAAGGCATCTACCTTCCCAAGAAGAAAAAGAATACCAGAAGGGGGAAGAGCAGCACTGCCCGCAGGGGGACTTGGGTCCCCCAGCCTCCAGGACACCAAACGGATCCCACTTTATTAATAGCGGGGCACCAAAAACCTGAAAGACAAACCGTTTTCGAGACAATATTCGGAAAAATAAACATCGATTTCACTCGTCTTCTCGAGACACCAAACGCGTGGGCAGCGATTTGCTGGAGGTCCTTGTTTCGGAAAAGGCGAATGAACCCCTACGCAAGATAGGGCTAGAAGCGATTGCCCCCCCACGAATTACTCGTGAGGCGCACTGTCATATTAAGAAAAGTTGATTCCTTTTTCCGGGATAACTCCACCGAGGATATCAAGGCTGAGCTGATCTCCAAACAGTCATGGGCCAAAATAGACAAGGTGGAAAAAATCGAGAAGTCACATATCAAAATCATCTTTATTAGCTGTGAAATGGCACATAGAGCGATGAGGGATGGCCTTCTGGGGTTCTACCTAGTGGTGGTTCCAGAGCAGATTGAGGCAGAAGAATATATTTATTTGGAAAAATGCCAAAACTGCCTCGCGCTCGCAAGCCAGGCAACTAAAGATTGCCCGAAGAAAGAGCAAACTTGTGCGACATGCTCTTGAACCGGCCACGGTTGGAGAGACTGCAGAGAAGAACGAAAGAAATGCACGAATTGCGGAGGGGAACATCGGGTTCTGGCCATGAGATGCCCCCTGCGCAAAGAAATGATAAGGGCAAAGAGAGAAAAAATGAAAAAGGAAAAGGAGGCAAAGACCAACGAGGATCCTACCCCACAGCGGCATCGGCACCAACAACCACGTCAACAGCGGAAAGAGCTACTCCGAAACTCGTCATGCCGGTTGGGTGCAAGGAAATAATGACTATGATCATCGTCGCCCACCTGGCGAACCTTGCGCGCCCCGGCAGCTTCTCGGAAGAGCTAAACAACATGCTCCAACACAATGGAGTTAAAAAGAAGCTGTGGTTTCCGCCGAACCAGGCATCTCAGGATGTGCTGAACATCAAATTCGTTGATGAAGCACCGACTGAGACCGCCAAAAAAGCAGCAACTCCAAACAAAGAACAACAAAACCAAGCTGCAAACAATAAAGAAGACGTAAGCCACAAAATGGAAAAAAAAGGAGGAGAAGAAAGAAAAGAAAACTCAGTAACCGCAAAAAATTGCCCGAAGGAAAAACGAACGAAAAAGAAAAGGAACACGAGAGCAACAGCGAAATTAGAGGAAGAAGAAAAACAAGCACAATCAGACGACTGCTCGGATGATGACGAAAGTTACCCAGGAGTGGCAATTACCGAAAAAATTGAAGTCCTGGAAAAAGGACACTTTTTCGACGGGGAACAGAAGAACCTAAAAGTCTTCGGAATTATTGGACGTCGACCTGAGAAGAACAACCAGGTGAAGCTAGTGCAAAGAATTAGAAGCAGGGAATTCAAGTGGACCTTTGAGGGGCCGTGGTCCCCAAAGGAAATTGAAAGCCTCTTGTGCAGTGGAACAATGTATATTCCGGAATCGAGTTTATCCACAGTGAACGGGACATCTTACACGAATATAAAGGGCGGAATGAGGACATCGGGAATAAACTAGTCGTAAAAAAGTGACAAACAATGAAAAGTGAAGTTCGAAAAAATTAAAAGTGTATAAACATGAAATGTATAAAGTGACAATAGTGAATTGTGAATCTAGAAAGTAATAGAACAGTGTACTCAATAATTTAAAAATAAGTGCTCATTAAATGAAGTCTTAAATAAATGATAATCTGAAAAGTTATATAGAAATATTAAGGTAAATAGTAGCAATAGTAAAAACCAGGGAATAATAGCTATATAGTAGCAATAGTAAAAAAAAGTGAAGAATAGTTAATAATAAGAATAGAGTTATAAGAACAAAATAAGGGAACAGTGATAAATAAAAGATATTAGAAGATACTAATAAAAATAAGAAGTGAAATCTAATCGTGTCAAGTATAACATAGTAAAAACAAGTGAACAATAGCTAACTAAATAAGAATAGAGAAATAAGAACAAAATAAACAGTGATAACTAAAAGTGTAATTAGATAGAAATAATTAAAGACAACATGTGAAACTTAGTCTAAAGTGCGAAGTGGTGAACAAACAAAACAAACAAAAATTGTCATAACAAACTCGAATAATAATTTAAATACAAAACCCTATTAGTGGGTAAAAATAAAATGTTAAAACTTTGTAAATTAACAAAAAGCTGCCCCTCAAGACGCCAAGTCAACATGGCCGCCCCTGTTGTTCAGAAAGCGAACAACTTTAGAACAGCCATTGTTCTTCAAGCCCGTTTGACAAGAACCGGTTCTCACCCTTCCTGTTGTTCAGAAAGAGAACTACTTCAGAACAGTCATTGTTCTTCGAGCCCGTTGGAAAAGAAACGGTTGTCGTTCCCAAGAAATCACGTCAGTGGTAATTTAATTCCCCCCTTTTTAACTTTCTTCAAGAGAACGCTTGGTTGCACCAATAACCTCCATTGTTCATCTAGAACATCTCCGATATCCTGTCTCAAGGATCACTCGTACTTTCGAGCCCCACTTCGCTCTCACTTCCGGAAGTCAGTCCTTCCACTTCGTTAAGGACAAGCCCCCTGAAGAACCCCTTCTCCTGGAAAAGAAATCGCCAGTTGGACCGAAGATTCCTTTCCATCGCCTTCCTCTGCAACCACAACCTTATAATTAAGTAAGCTACGCATTACATTTAACTATTTTACTTTGTGCCAACGCAATTCTGTGCTTTAAACGGATTTTAGCCAACCATTTGCTTTCTTGTTTGTTTTGTCGCTTTAAATCCCTCCAAATCTTGATCCTCCGCTTAGTCAAATATTCCCATGACCTTTGTCGTTTCCTGTGTATCTCCCATTTTAATCCCCAGTCATGTAAGTATTTTCCGTGTGTTGTTTTATTAGATTAATTAATAAAATTCTATTTTATTAATGGTTGCAATATTATTTATCCTTGGGCTCCGTTCCACTTCTTAAGTATATTGAAGATAAATAAGCCCTCTCCAGGCCCCCTTTTGACCTATTCTCGGCCATCTGATGACCACGCACTCGAATATAGAATAATCCCCACAAAGAATAAATATATATAGTATATCATCGGGAGCCTATTCTACGACAGACAGTGAATTACGAGAATACCGTCCAAGGAAGAAGCCTAGGCTTACACAAACCATGATACAGGCACGTCAAGTCTGGGCTAATGTTCATGCTAATTGGACTTATGAGCAATGGGAAGAGGTAAGAGTGGTATATTTACCAGTTATTTTCTTTATTAAGTATAAGAGAACATACTGTAACTACTGTAGTAGGTATATTCTGGTTTACCAACCAGCTAGGCGTTCATGCTGCATAAAATAATTTTAAGTCATGATTTGCCTGGCTGTTTAACTGCTGCCACTAGCATCTCAGGTTTTTTCAGTACTGCTATAGTATTTTATATCGTTGCAGCTTGTGTTTTCGCACAAGTCAACTATTGCAGTACTTGATGATCGTGTCAGAGAGTAAGGAGACGGTCAGGTGAGGAGTTTATGCATGGGTGTCTTAAAAAGACTGTAAAATATTCCGAGAAAATCATCGTGTGGGGATCAATTTTTATACATCAGACAAGTCGCTTGAAGATCGCTGAAGATATAATGAATCAGTATAAGTATATTGAACTACTGAAAAACCGTTTGGTACCTGAAATAAGGGAATGTTTCGGTGACAGGTGATGCATATTTTAGTAAGACTCGGCTCCTTGTCAAATGGTGTGACCAGTAAAGACATGGTATGCCCAAAATGGCATTGAACTGCTATCATTTGCTTGAAATTTCCCAGATCTGAACCTTATTGAGAGTTTATGGTATATTCTACATAGAACGTCTTATCTACGTTTGGTTTTACTCTGACAGAATCAAGCAATTATGTAGAACTCTAACTAATGCCATGTTAGAGCGTGTTAAAGCAATTAAGGCGGCTAAAGGAGGTCAAACCAAGTATTAATCAATGAAAGAAAGGATAATTTTGCCATATGTATTAAAATATATTGATTATTTATTAATAAGATAACTTTATATAACCTTTTCCCCCCCAAATTACGAATTTTCAATAAATCGATAATAATTTTATCACCTCTGTATATATATATATATATTTATATATATATATATATATATATATATATATATATATATATATATATATATATATATATATATATATATATATATATATATATATATGTTAAAACTACAGTAATATGACTAATTTTATATGCGAAACCAAGTTTCGACGGATGCATCCGTCATCGTCAGTAGCTAGTGAACAAGTGAGATACAGAAGTTGCTTAACGTACAAACACACAAATCAGTGTCGCTAATGTGGAAGATGCGAGAATGTGTCGGCATTTTTGAGAAACGGAAGTATGAATTTCTTGCTTATTAATGTATGAGTAATGAATTGGCCGTCAGAAGTATTAAAGTTGGAAATTTCTTTTATACGTACCGATTCAATTAAGTGTCGATGTATATAATTGTGAGACTTATAAACTATTTTAGTTAGCATAATCAATATCAATTTGATGATTTTCATTTGACATATGTAGAAATAAACTCACCACCGATTTGTATGTTTGTACGTTAAGCAACTTCTGTATCTCACTTGTGCACTAGCGACTGATGTTTCCGTCGAAACTTGGTTTCGCATATAAAATTAGTCCTATTACTGTGGTTTTGGTTTTATTCCTATAGTTACACGTGCGCTACTGTACTTTTTTATATATATATATATATATATATATATATATATATATATATATATATATATATATATATATATATATATATATATATATTATATATATATATATATATATATATATATATATATATATATATATATATATATATATATATATATATATATATATATATATATATACCTTTTCAAAGAATGACCAGGAGGCTGGACATACATTGTCTTAAATAGTGGAAGGGGGGATTAGACTACCCACCTCTGAACCTTAATTAGTAGGTACAAAATCTGGGAACAACTTTATGTCAGATTTTATGTATGTAGTGATAATGGGGTCTAGCATGAACAAATCAGGGCTAAGGTTGAAATTTGGGAACGCGTTAATGGAGATATATTCTAATATATTTCTTTAAATATAATTAAAATAGTAATATAAAGAAGTGAAGTTATAACATAAACTGACTTGAATATCAAATATTAAAGGTAACTGGAGTAAACAATATAATAATCTATGTCGTGGTATGACATTACATCATATCAATACCATATTATATCTATGAGGGAGGGACCAATAACTTGAAAGCGAACCAACAAAAGGGACGAAAAACTACAAGTTTAGACGAGCTGAATAGCGAGAGAGTGCAACGAGGTCAGGTAAATTATGGACAATGACAAAGCTCAAGGTTATTTAAAGTGGCACGTACAAAAATGTAATTTTATTTACACTAAAATAATGAGAGAAATGATGGGTAAAATTACCTCAGAGAATTAACGGACAAAATCACATCAGTAACGAAGGAAGGAGGGGGGATGTAGTAGTATAATTCAGACTATGACGTTAGAACTTAAGGTATTACAGAAGGAGACTATTTAAATAGGGGGGGGAATTAACTTAATTGAGTTACTGAAGGGGAGAGGGGGGTTGGCTTACACATGTCTTCGGCACGTGGGGTGAGGCCACTCGGAACTTCTGAGCGAGGACGTGAAGTGATGACGGTTCTCCCAAAACAGGAAGGGGGGGGCGGTACCTTCCGGTCCAGAGGAGAGTATTTCGGCCCCTCGAAATAACGGGCGAACGAAGGAGGGCTTCGACAGGAGTTGGCGATTGAAGCCGGAAAACCACTAATCACTAGTTGGCGATCGTTAAGTAGAACTGCCTCACTGGCTGGGGCTAAATCCAAATACACAAAATAGTTCATCTGTCACTTTGCTTTGTTGTTAGCACCTGACTTGGAACTATGAGGAATCTTCTGGGGTCCACGCGAGACTTCTCAACTATGTCTCCTCATTGGAGTCGAACAGTATTTATGTTCGAGGCTCTCCCCAAGGGGGTTAGAGGGAAACAGCTCTACTCTCGAATGGCCTCGAATCTTCTTGCCGAGGCTATTCTAGTCCGCGTAAAGGTGAATCGTGAGGGACGCGGTTCGAGGCTACCGCTTGTGGAATGTGGGGGTTAGGCTTACCAATTTAGGCCTAACCGGGCCGTCTGCAGCACATGGAAGTTCCGTATGCTCAAAAGATTTCCCGTTGGGTTCCTTCCCAATTAATTATATTAAATTATAAAAAAAACGAAAACAAATTAGAATGAGTTAAACAGAGTGACTAACCTTTATCGTGGGAGTTGAGAAATCAACTAACTAAAGATATAAAAACTACTAATGAAATTTGTTCGGTTGGTCGGTCGGCTAGTTAATGTATTCAAGTGTTGGTTGGTTATATAGTGAATAGTTTAATTGAGGAGGAGTAATTATTTAGGTTTAGATTTATTTTATTGATGTACAGTGACTCTAAGATTTTCAAATTGAGAGAAGTTAAGGCTGAAGATAAGATGGTAAATGAATTAGAATTAAGAAAATGATGATGATACTCAGAGTGTTGCCTGATGGAAGAGGCTTCAAGTTTAGAAATGGAAATACTAGTCTTATGAGACACACCTAAGTGCTTTGCGATCTTGCATTTGAGTTCTAAGCCAGTTAGCCTACATAACGTCTGTGGCAGGTCGTACATGTATAAATGTAAATTGGTATTCTCATTTGAATAACTTGTTACCATTGCCAGGGCCAAAGCCCCCCCCCCCCATAAATTAATCTAATATTAAATTCAGCTCTATGACTAATTCTGGTTAGACAACACTTACCTTTGGCAATATTAAAAGCTTAAACTTAAATAATGAACATCATATCAAGAACACGCCTTTCTCCCATCAAAATTCCACGCAATAGTAAAAAATATCAAAATAGTTGCACGATTATGACACTTTGTCAAGGTCGAAGTTTTTTTGCCTTGCCAGGCATTACTATAATAATTCATATATATATATATATATATATATATATATATATATATATATATATATATATATATATATATATGCAGATTTCGTTAAAGGCCCTAGTATATTTCGCCTTTATCTACTTTTTGAAAACTTTCCATTTTTCTTATTATTTTTTTTAGTTCATCTTGTAGGTGGTAAACAACTCCTACGTTCATTTATTTTTTAAATGAAATGTGTTTGGTAAACACCAAACTTAACTTTAATTGCTGAGCTTTCGATCTATGCGATCACATTCGGTGAAGAATATGGAGTCAGAATGAAAATGGGAATGAAAAGAAAACGGATTTTAGGGGATACTTATTCCTCCTTGCTTGAACCTTATGTCAAGGGAACGGTCCACCCCGGTGTGAGCGGAATTTTAAAAAGAAGAATCGGAATTTAAGGAAGGAGAAAGGTATTTAATATACGTGGATTCAAGAATCCTTAATGATATGGGATCAGGGGTGGTTTTTAACATTTTAAAATCGTCTGTTGTGATTTCAGTTTTACACTTAATAGAGTGAAGCCTAACAGGTGAGAATTCTTACGAAGAGTGAACCTTTCGTGTCCTATGGCTAACACCCAAATGTGAACAGAACCTCGCCCTCAGCGAGCGCACCGTACTACCTATGTATCTCCCCAGTTTATAATTGAGGCAAGTAAACTCGTAAATAACTAAATAACAGAGCACTTCGTTTCAGGGCAAATGTTACGAGAGAGATTCCTAACCTCAGCTCAAAAGGTAGGCCCTTCGAGGGTGTACTTTTAAACAATCCATTCAAAAGTGCAAACTGCCGATCCCGTATTACTTTCTCTCCGATCTACAAGATACCAAGCGCGGAAGCCCACCCCAGGTCTCACCTTGCGAGTCTCCCCCTCCACCTTCCCATTACCCCCATGGGAGTAATTTGTGTATATAACAGGTTGACCCGAGGAAACGAGGCTTTTTGTTCGTTCTAACGGAAGAGACAAGTAAGTCACCAGTTGAGAGATTTTTCAAGTTCGCGAAGCAAACAGAAAGATCACCGGTAGAAAGTTTTCTGCAAGTTAAGGAGAACTTTGCAGTCCTTGTACTAAACCAGATCGTACCAAGGAAGCTCGGCGCCGTTTGAGCCCCCAAGATATTGAGTATCAAGCTAGCCAGTTTGAGGACTCTAAATCTTACTCTATCTGAATTGGATAAACCCCAACTACATAGAAAAAATATAAAGAAGACAACGATTTCATCTCGTCCGGAAGCAAAGTAGAAGGGCTAAGTTTTAGCTTGAAGTCGCCTCCCCCTAAGATCCCTCGTGACGTCACTCGTCAAATCAACAGGCAGGTTGACGAACGCCATCGAGGGAACAAACAACAAACAACTCGAGCAACGCCTCGCCGGATCAAAATCTCCGGGGATAGTCTGACTGGTGGCGAGTATTTAATCTCCATTACCTTATGTAAGTAAAGAATAATAATGTTGTTTATGTCCCCGTGCATAATAATTAGTTTATTAGATGTCTGGCCAAGGACAAAGATATTAACTTAAATTGTTTCCCTCGTAAAACTATTTTACGAATCGAGCTTCGAGAGCTTGCCCAGCAATCCCATTTTCTTTTTTAAGTGTATTAGATCTGTATTTGTTTTATATTATTAAGTGAGATGGTTTATGTTCATTAAAGTCTATTTTTTTTAGTAAAACCCCTGTTTTAATTATCCTCGAACGAGTTAAAGTGGCAATAATTGATAAAGTCAAGAAAGAAACCGCTTTTATTCATTCACTAGAATAAAAATAACGATTAGCACTCTTAGAGCATGATCTTCAAGCGGTCACCGAGGCACGAACCTACGCCTCATTTCAAAGTTTATTTGGTTAATTAAAAATTAATAAAACTAATAAATATATATATATATATATGTATATAATCCCAGCTAAGCCTACGACACCCTGTCGTGGTTGTTACCATCCGCAGAGATTGCATTTGCTCTTTCTTTGTATGTGACATGGATAATGAGTCTTTGAATTGTGAGCTGGTAGGAAGATATGCTATAAAATAAAGACGAAGAATCGTTTTTCACTTTTCCATTGTGCGTGTATCTGCATAACTTTGTGTCACGTGCACTTTGTGAGCTTTATATAAATATATATATATATATATATATATATATATATATATATATATATATATATATATATATATATATATAAGTATATATATATGTATATATATATATATTTATATATATATACATATATATATTTATATATATATATATATATATATATCTATATATATATATATATATATATATATATATATATATATGCTATTATGATGCTGAAAATAAAAATGTATATAAGAGTCTATAGCTTTGGGTTTCCTATATATGTCATATTTGAAACATTAGTTTCTCCGATGAGTTAGAATATTTGAAACCACTGGTTCAAATAGGAAATATATAGAAAACCCAGAGCTATAGACTCTTATATATATTTTTATTCTAACCACCATAATAGCATCAAACAAAGTGTTTTCTCCTTTATTTTTTTGCGTGCCCTAAGAATTGTCTCACCAGAATACTTAGACAAAGAAGTCGATAGAATATATAAAATATGCAAGAATTTGTGCTACCCTCTGTACTTTCTCGACTATTGTTATAAGTCTGCCAAGCGTTCCTATTCTAAAACTATTGTTAATATCCCTAAGTTTCAGGCCCAAAACTTATTAATTTTACCCCATAACCATATTTTCATTAAATTACCTCGTTTCATTGGGCCTCTTAACATAAATGTTATTTTTAAGTACAAGACTATAATTTATTGCATCTTTATAAAATATTCACCCCTCCGACCTGGCATTGTTTATTATGGACAAACGGGGAAAGAACTAGATGTCCGGGTTAAGCAACATCAAGCCAATGTACGTAATCACAGTGAACAATGGCGCTTTTTCTACATATGTACAATCTCAACCATAACATTAACTGGAACAGTGCCAAACCAGTCATGAAATGCAATAATTATATTTGGAGAAATATATTAGAAGGTATCTCCATTAACGCGTTCCCAAATTTCAATCTTAGCCCTGGTTTATTCACGCTAGGCCCCATTATCACTATATACTTAAAATCTCAAATAAAGTTGTTTCAGGATTTTGTACCCCTTAATTAAGGTTCAGAGTTGAGTAGTCTAATCTTCCCTTCCAATATTTAAGGCAATGTATGTCCAGCCTTATGTTCATTCCTTTAAAAGGTCTTTAAGAACATAGACGAAAGCGCTCGGAATCGTTCTCACTTTTCCTTTGTAGGTGTATCTGCATAACTTTGACTCACATGCATTTCGTGAGATTTTTCATTATATATATATATATATATATATATATATATATATATATAGCAGGAATATGGAGACCCAGGTGATTATACTAATCATTTATTGGCCGGACGTTTCGAACCTTTACTAGGACCATCTTCAGCGACTATATCGTCTAATGAGAAGGTTAAGGAACATTAATTGATAACACTTAAAAGAGTGCAGAAAAAAAGCGAAAGAAGGTAAGTTAAAATAATAAAATTGAAAATAATTAAAATTAAAGTAAAAACACTAATAATATATAGAATTAAATAATATTACCCAGTAGAATTAAAAAAAATAAAAAATAGAAAGTGAAATTATAAGACACTGACTTGATTATCACGTATTAAAAGTTACTGAAGTAAACAAAAAATAACATTATATTAAATTGTAAAAACACACACCATATAAAATTACTGACGAAATTTATTCGGTTGGTCGGTTGGCTAGTTAATCTATTGAAGTGTTGATTGGTTATATTGTGAGGAAGGACTTCGTCCGCAACGTTTGCGTGGCCTTAAAGTCTCGCCGCCGAGGGTGGCCGCATTGATTAATATTACAATTTAAACACATATTTATATGTTAAAACAATAAAACGTAACTAACCGCATCAAAACTACTAGTCTGTCCTTTGTTGAGAGCGCCGTAATGAGCGTAACGGGACTTTTGCAATACCAGGTATATGATGCAACAAATCAGGAAAACTCAAGGATGAGCCTTTCATGACTGACGGGGAAGCTTTTAGTCAGTTACACGGGTAAGGAGTATATTTTTAAGTACGCTGTACCTAACGCAAGAAACCTTACCATTTTATAAGCCAACACCTTCAAAGCTTTCACGTTAAATTCAATCGTTAGTTTTCCTTTTTCGTAAAAAACACAAACACATGAGTGCAGAGTAAAGAGTTAATAAACAAAGACACAGTAGTAAAAAAATAAATTAAATATACAGAATGAGTCTGACATCAAAAACAATCCCCCTAAACACTCACGAACTACACTATTATGACCCTTTACGAAACAAGTTTATGCCAAGAGCAGCAGGACTTAAAATTACTATCTCGCAAGCAAGAACCTCAATTCAAGCGTGAAAATGTGAAATTGCGGAATTTGACATACTACCGAAATATTTGACATTGGTTTTGGAGTGTTGAGTGATTTTATTTATAAATAAATCACCACTCATTGCTATTGGAGAAATAACACAAAAATAAATCTGGCTTTTATCGTAGTTCTATGATCTTGCACTTTCTTGCAGCTGTGTAAGATTCGCTCGGATGAGAACTATCCATCTCTCTAAGGAAAGATGCCCTTCATTAATGGATATACGTTGTCTTTATTGTAATTCATTTCAGTCATTTTTGTTACTATTAAAACCTATGTAATTCGTTTTGTGAACTATAGATACAGGGTTCGGACAAAACAATGGAAAAACATTTCAAATGCAATTTTATTATTTAATATCGAGTTCTTCCCCTTCAGGAGCAATAATTGCTCCATTCCGTCGAGGAATCGAGTCATACAAGTTTCGGAATGAGGCTATGGACTTCTAATCGATTCATGAAGCAGAACATTTTCTAGCTCTTTAAGAGAAGTAGGCGGGGGAGAACGATTCCTTAATTTCTGCTCCAAAACACACCAGAGATCTTATATTATGTTAAGATCCGGTGATTGGTGTCAGGTTATCAGAATTAAAGACTTTTGCAGGCGTGAAGGATTATTCTGGAGGTAAATGACATTCTTCCACTAGTTCGTTTGTGATTATTGTGGTTTTTGTACCATTTTAAGCGTTTTTAAAATTGCTAAGTAAAAAAAATGTTTATAAACGGCAGCCCGGCCATAGTATCCAGCTGCATTTGAGCTCAAGACAAACTGTTTTGGTTGATATTGGTTTAAGAAGATGCTGGTTAAGGTCTGTAGTCACTTTAGTAATTATATAATGCATTTGAATGTTTTTTACAGTCTTTGTTACTGAATTTCGCTTTTATAATAATTTACGCACCCAAGAATTTGACCTCTTTGAAAGTCAGAGAATTCATTTTTCTCATATACTGATGAAAAGATGCGTAAAAAAGAAACGTCTTGGTTATTACATCAAGTAAAGATTGTATGCAGTGCATATACATAAGTTTCATATACCATTTGAATTCCTATTTATGGCTTAACGTCAAAAATATATAGTTTGAAATATCATCTTTTTCCTTTCTTTTATCTAGTCCCTCTATGTGTCTCTGTCTTAACATTTACCCACTTGCGTTCCTCCTTTATTTGTGATAACATAATTCAATTTTCTTTCAGAATTACCTGATTTCTCCCGGCTTATTAAATTGTCCGTTTAAGACGCAATATTTATATTTAACAATAGCCTAAAAAAACAAAGGGATATGATGACAATGGGCTCACCTCTGGGCCCATCGTTTACAAATGCCTTTCTGTGTTTACTATAACAGGACTGGATGTCAAATTGTCCACAACAGTTCAAACTTATACTCTATAAAAGATACATTGACGATTGCTTCGTTCTCTTTAAAAATAAGAATCATGCCTCCCAGTTTCAAAAGTATATGAATTCCCAGCATCATAACATCAAATTTACACAGGAGGATGAAACTAATAACTCTCTTTCATTTTTAGGCACTAAGATTACCCCGTCAGACAACAAAAATTCCACTTCAGTATAGAGAAAACCTACATCCACTGCGCTTTACACTAATTATTTCTCGAGTTTACCAAACTGCTTCAAAATATCATCTGTAAGCTGCAGAATAAAGCGATGCTTTCAGAATATGATCTGACTGGAACAATTTTCATAGAGATGTCGTATCTCAAACAATTTTGTAAATTTAATTTATTCCTAGCATTGATTAAAAGTTTCTTAAATCAAATACACGTGATTCCTCTCGTCAAATCTTATGTATCAGAACAGAAAATGTATCACAAAAATACCCTACATTGGCTCGCTGACCAACAAACTCATCTTAGACTTACAACAATTATTATCTAAAGTTTATCCACAAATCAAATTCTACTATATACCAATCAATACTATCTCTCTTAAAACTTACTTGTCTCATAAGGAGAAAATACCCTTGCTACTCAGGTCCTCACTTGTGTATCAATTTATGCGTGCGAGTTGCCAAACTCGCTATCTAGGTAAAACTACGCTACAATTGAAACTGAGGATTTACAAACATAATGGGGGTTTCCCACTTCCCAGACAGACCCATTACTAAACCTGAATTCTCTGTAATAAGGAATCATTCGGATGCCTGCACCTCATTATTATCCCCCTTAAAGTTTAAGGTTTGGGGTTTTGCGGATAAATCCGTAGATCTCAACATTTTTAAATCGCTATTTATTCAAATGCTTAATCCAGAATTAAATTCGAGTCAGTAATCCACACCAGTTTACATCTATTAATTTAAATTATCTAAATTTTAATTTGATTTATAATTAATTTTCACCTAAAATGTAATAACAACTCGCTCAATGACCCGATATTTATAATGTTCTATTAGTTGGTTAACCATATTTCAGTTATTTTAAACAACTACCATGTTCAGCTCAATTCAAATTCTCCACATATTAAATCATTCGATTGCTGTTCTTCTCTCAAGTTGGTAAGTGTTCATTCATTTATTTAATTTTAATTTTTGCTTTGTTTTTGCAGTTTGTTTTTATAATTTTGCAGTGTTTTTCTTTCTAATTTCGCATTGTCCTCTTGGCAATTTTTTGCATTGTTTTCTTGAAAATTTACTAAACTCTAAATTTATTCATTATTACATTGTCGCATTATTTTCTTTCAAATTCAAAGAACTTGAAACTTATTATCAGTCATTAATACTCTTTATAAATTCTAAGCTTGCTTGCTTTCATATTGCTTTACTTCATTATAGCCTGAAGATGAACATAGCTAATGTTCGAAACGTTCCAAATTATATACATATGTTCCGAATACTGGTTTTGGCTTTAACCTACGTATATATATGTATATATATATATATATATATATATATATATATATATATATATATATATATATATACCATGGGCAGTCAATAAGTTTTGAGAATCGGTAGGGCAAAACAGAGGAAGGGGAATGGCTATTTTTGGGGGGGGTTAGGACAAGTTATGACAAATCAGGACCTGCAGCCAGCCACTCGCTCCTACCTCGTCTATTTAATAAGCAGTAGCTGATCGTAGATCGTCAGTCACAAATTTTTCAACAATGGATAAGGTTGAGCACCACGCAGTGATCAAATTTTTGACCAAGGAAGGCAAGAGGGCAAAAGAGATCCATGAACGCATGATTGCAGTGTATACTGACACCGCCCCTTCCTATGCAACCATTGTTAGCTGGAATAGGGAGTTTCACCATGGTCGTGAGTCCCATGAAGATGACCCCGTCCAGGACACCCGTCACACGTGACCAACGAGGACAATGTGGCCCGTGTGGAGAGGATCATCCTCGAAAATCAACGGATGAAGGTCGAAGAAATCGAGCGAGAACATGGAATATCACATGAAAGTGTTATCAACATCATCCATGACAATTTGCCCATGACCAAGGTCTCTGCCCGTTGGGTCCCTAGAAACCACACGCCCCATGATCGACTTCAACGTCATCAAAGTCCACAAGGCCAGAGTTTCACAAGCTGCCCTGCACGAGTCCGGATTCGAGGAGCTCAACCACCTCCCCTACAGTTCAGATTTGGCCCCTAGCGACTACTTTTTATTACGTTAACTCAAGGCTGCACTGCGTGGACGCCGGTTTGGGGACGATGAAGATGTCCAGCTCGCCGTCCAGGAGTGGTTTGAACTGCAGTCGGGAGATTTCTGGTTGTCAGGAATTCGAAGCCTCAGGGACAAGTGGCGCAAGTGCATTCAAGTCGAGGGTAGTTATATTGAAAAATAATAAAACACTATTCCTCATAACTGGTTTCCTTATATCCGAATGGCAAAACTTATTGACCGCCCCTCGTATATATATATATATATATATATATATATATATATATATATATATATAAAGAAATAGCAATTACAATTTCTGCGGTAACAACCACCACAGGGGTTTCGCCATATTTAATTTTGCCTTTCAAAATCCTTTTGAAGACAGAAAGAAAGATGCAGAAACCTTCTACGGCAGACCGTATAACAATAAAGTACAAGAGAAAGGGAAATTTAACGGAAATGAGGAATAAGACAAGAAATAGGAATTTTTTTGAAGGCAAGAGAAAGGGACATTAGAAGAACACAAGGATCAAAGAGAGAAGAGGACGGCACAGTGAGGACAATTCATACTAACAAGACAAAAATAACGCCAGATGAAATAAGTTTGAAGTTCCTGGCCATGTTCGACCCCAGGTCTACTGATTTCCAGTCAGATGCTCTACCGCTAAGCTACCAGTCACAGTGACTCAATCCACCCAAATTTTCCTTTCTCTTATATATATATATATATATATATATATATATATATATATATATATATATATATATATATATATATATATATATATATATATATATAAATCTAAAAAAAGCAGCCATGGTTAAATTTGTATAAATTTTCTGAACTTCGCCAATTATAATATTTTTAAAAAGGAACTCTAAATTAAATTTCCCCCCTTTCAAAAAATCACGTTGCTAAAATATAGTTATAGAAGAAGATATATAAAAATAAATTTTCTGCTCTAAACCATTTGTAATTCTTTAGGTTTAAAAAAAATTTCGATACTTATATCTATTTCTGAACTTTGATAAAAAACATAAGTCATAACCAAACTATGATGAAATTATTATTCAAATACGCAAAAAAATCTCCTTAAATTATAGAGTTAGTGAATATATATATATATATATATATATATATATATATATATATATATATGAAAATTAACCCACAGGAAAATGAAAAGTTTAATCCAAGCACTTTCGAACTATATTTGCAAGTTCATTTTCAAGGAAAAGCATGAAAATGGAGAAGACAACCTTATATAGGGTACAAAGATACGAAGGGAACGCCTATCACATAGTACCAACCAATGGAAAAACACAAAAATAAGAGATAAAAATACCAATAAAGAGAACAATAGGTAAGTAATAACAGACATATGCATCCCTAAAACGATATACATACAACTACGCCGTGTATATGAATGAAAATAGTAGGTAAAAAAACAAGAAAACATTATAAAGGATTATCATAAGAACGAAAACATTTAGCGCTAAGAGTTAATCCACGATCATAGCAGACACGTGGGGGGGGGGCAATTCGAATGATATTGCACTAATAAAGAGTGACAACCTGCTGCATTATGAAGTTATTTCATTTTGTACAAGTTTTTTTTTAAACAGGGTCGAGTTCAAATAAGCCAAGGGAAATATTTAAATTAGGTAAGATGCCAATTAATGAACACTTGACAATATTTCTTTATGTGAAATCAGCGGAATGATAAAGGAATTTTGCACAATTCCAGTCAATGGGGTGGTTATTTTTTGATAAATGTAAAAATAAAGCGATGTTTATTTCACCTCTTCTAATATTATACTTATGTTGGTGAATTCTTGTAGATTAAGATTTACCAGTTTGCCCGAAGTAAGGTAAATTGCAAATAGAACATTCTATAGAATATACTTCACCTTTTTCTTTGTATTATTGTGGACTAACATTTTTTATAAAGTGGATTCATATCTAATATTTACAGAGATACTAAGTTACTTAAAAATATGGGTGAGACCAAAAAATGGTTCAAAGTATGGCAAGATAAGACAATTTTTGTAATTGAAAACCAGTGGGTTATAAGTTCTATAAAAAGTTCTCAGCAAAGTTTAATGAAATGTGCAAAAATTGACGAGGGTAACAAACTTTTTTATCTATTTCTAAGATATTGGACAATTCCTTATCCAAAAACTCCGGACTAACAAGGCATAATGCACGCAGAAACATAGAAGTGACTACAGACTGTTTAATTTTAACACCGTGATAAGAATAAAATATAAACTGGAGTTGGACGGTTTGCGATAAACAGAGAATTTAAAACCTGACGGCGTCCTATGTACAGGGGCGGTCAATAAGTTTTGCGATCGGTAGGGCAAAACAGAGGAAGGCGATGGCTGTTTGTGGGGGTGCTAGGACAAGTTATGACAAGTCAGGACCTGCAGCCGCACGCTCCTGCCTCGTCTATTTAAGAAGCAGTAGCTGATCACAGATCGTCAGTCACAAATTTTTCAACAATGGATAAGGTTGAGCACCGCGCAGTGATCAAATTTTTGACCAAGGAAGGCAAGAATGCAAAAGAGATCCATGAACGCATGGTTGCAGTGTACACCGCCACCGCCCATTCCTATGCAATTATTGCTCGCTGGAATAGGGAGTTCCGCCATGGTCGTGAGTCCCTTGAAGATGACCCCCGTCCAGGACGCCCGTCACACGTGACCAACGAGGACAATGTGGCTCATGTGAAGAGGGTGATCCTCGTAAATTGACGGGTGAAGGTCGAAGAAATCGAGCGAGAACTAAGAATATCACATGGAAGTGCTATAAACATCATCCACGACAATTTGGCCATGACCAAGGTCTCTGCCCGTTGGGTCCCTAGAAACCTCACGCCCCATGATCAACTTCAACGTCATCAAAGTCCACAAGGCCAGAGTTTCACAAGCTGCCCTGCACGAGTCCGAATTCGAGGAGCTCAACCATCCCCCCTACAGTTCAGATCTGGCCCCTAGCGACTACTTTTTATTACGTTAACTCAAGGCTGCACTGCGTGGACGCCGGTTTGGGGACGATGAAGATGTCCAGCTCGCCGTCCAGGAGTGGTTTGAACTGCAGTCGGGAGATTTCTGGTTGTCGGGAATTCGAAGCCTCAGGGACAAGTGGCGCAAGTGCATTCAAGTCAAGGGTAGTTATATTGAAAAATAATAAAACACTCTTCCTCATTTCTCGTTTCCTTATATCCGAATTGCAAAACCTATTGACCGCCCCTCGTATTAAGAGGTCAAGAAAAGGAAGAGTTTGATTTTCCTCAATTTCAAGGGTAAATTTAATAGAACGGACTAGAGAATTAAGATTATATAAAAAAATGGTGAATATCTTTTAAGGAAGGCCAAAGGCATATAATATCATCAATGTAACGGTACCATACAATAGGAAAATCGAGGATTTGGGGCAAGAATAACGTCTCAAAGAATTCCATATATAAATTAGAGAGTATTGGAGATAGACAACCCCCCATCGGATGACCAAATTTTTGAAGGTAAAATTTATTATTGAACGAAAATTTACAATTTTTAGCACAAAGAGAAATAAGCCTTAGGAAAGCATTGACCAGTACAGGAAGATCTATATGTATTATATAATTTATCACAAAGGAGAGGAAGAAGATCGTCTAAAGGAACTTTAGTAAACAAAGAACAAACATAGAAGCTAATAACAATGAAATTGTTGAAGTAAGGTATTGTATTAAGCTTTTAAATAAGTTCACAACTATTTTTAATATGAGATTGGGAGATGGACCCCACAAGCGGGGATAAGTGATTCACAAGCCATTTTGATCAGGAATATGAGGCAGAGCCTAACCAACTTATAATGGGGCACATAGGATTATTTGGTTTATGAGTTTCTACCAAACCATACATATATGGAAGAGAAGCGTTGCTAGATATAAATTTATGAATTAAATCGGGAATTTTTTTTAAAAGGGATCGAATGTTTTTTAGAAAATTCATTGTTAGTAGTTAATGTAGGGTCTTTTTGTAGGACATCATAAGTAGATTCATCTTCTAATAATAAGTTCATTTTTTCAATATAGTTCACTTTGTCCATAATAACAACGTCGCCAGATTTGTCTGCTTTCGTAATATGTATAGAGGGATTTTTTCGAAGATTAGATATAGCACGGTGAAAACGCAGAGGATAATTTAAATGGGTAGACCTAGATAAGCACTGATAAATACAACCCTTGGCGGTCGAAATTAAATCACTAGGGACATCACAATATTTTTCCAAATGAGCAAAGCTTTGAGCAATAGACACAGCAGATGGTATAAAAGGAATGGAGAATGTCAACCCAAATCCAAGGACGGCAGTAGTAGTTGCGTCGAGCGCTTGATTGGAGAGGTTGACGACTGTTTCTGGTCGACTATTCTTGGTCTAACTACTATTCAATATGAGACGTTGTAGTTTGCGATCCAATTTATCCTCTAAATTAAAATAGCTTCTTCGAAAGGTACCAAAGATGGAATCTTGGATCACTCCAGACCAAAGACAAGGAATATTAGAAGTAAAACTATGACGTCGTGAATTGACGTATTTGAATGCAATCGAAGTTTCGTATTTTAAGAGTGAAATGCGTTTAGAGAGAAGAGTGCGTTCAATTTCTCCGAAGGACAAGCCACCAATCCATGTATATGTTCCCAAAGAAAGAAGTAGGAATGACTTTTTCACTTAGACACTTCTTGAGGAAAATAAGTTTTAGTTTTAATAAAAATCCTTTAAAGTGTTTTTTGTTTTTCACCCACCATTTCCATTCATATACACGGCGTTGTTGTTTGTATGTCGTTTTAGGGATGCGTATGTCTGTTATTAGCTGCCTATTGTTCTTTTAATTGGTAGTTTTCTGTCTTGTTTTTGTGTTTTTCCATTGGTTTGTACTATATGATCGGCGTTCCCTTCGTATCTGTGTACCCTATATAAAGTTGTCTTCTCCATTTTCATGCTATTCCTTGAAAATGAACTGGCAAATATAGTTCGAAAGTGCTTGGATTCATCTTCTCATTTTCCTGTAGATTAATTTACATATTATTGCTTTCCTCACGTGCTACTTTGTGATTTTTTTTCATTATATATATATGCAGATGACCATTAGACGCGTGACTTTAAATGAAGAGAAACCCTTTGCAAAAAACATTACACCCAAGTTCTTTCGCTTTCGTTTTTAACTGAGGCGAACAAGCAGGTCTATGGGTCATGCAAATATCGTGTCAAGTCGCTGGCTGAATGTAGCCAGCTAAAACCAATGCTACTAGAGGTAATTGGGGTCGCTTAGTTTAAATATGGTATAAGTTGACTATCAGAAGGCGCCACCTAGTGGCTAGAGGTGCTAAATCGGCATTATGAGAGATATAAAGATTAAACTAATATCACTAGGGGTTAAATGAGGCTTCTGAGTCTAAATCTGATGTCAGCTGAGCACCAACTGGAGCCACCTACTGTTTAGGTATCTAATATGGCTTTTTTTTATATCAAGGTTAAACCAAGGTCAATGAGTAATTGAGGTCATTGAGTAAAGTTTGAGGTCAGCTGGCCATTAGGTGGCGCCACTTGTGGCTAGATTACCTAAATTACTTATGTTAATAGATATTAAGATGAAACCAATTTGACAAAGTTAAATGAGCGTTTAATTTCAGGGTTTATGTATCTTATATCAAACAATGTTAAAGAAACCCAGTATCTACCAGTTCTTACGTATATTAATGCTTAAGAAACCCAGTTCCCATCAATTACTTTCATTAAATCATGTTTAAGAAATCTATTTCTTAGTTGAAACAATATTTATAAACCCAGTTTCTTAGTTGAAACAATATTTAAGAAATTCAGTTTCTTAGTTGCAACAATGTTTAAGAATCCCAGTAATTTTTTGATTAAATCAAGAATGAGAAAGGAATTCTCCCTTTCCTAAAATATCATCTTTAGGAGACCAGTGTGGTTGCAGTTTCTTAGATGAACTAATAATGTTCAACAGATCAAGTTTCTTCCAATTACTTGAAATGGAATATATCTATAAGAAACTGGGTTTCTAACATTTCCAAGCAGTTTCTGAGTTGATGCCTCTATCTAACCGGTCTCTTTCTTCTGTTTCAGATATCATGGCAAGTCCGCATGACTTCCGAAGGGAGGTCCAGGCAAAGCTCGATGAGTTTGGCCTTCCCTTCAAATTTAATTATAGACTAGTATTCTTTTTCATTTCATTCATGTCTTTTTAATAACATATTATTTTTAACAGCATGGATACCCACCACCTAATAGGTCGATCCAAATGCTCATAGATCTATTAAGTACTTAGACCCAGGGCTAATTACATCAATTAATTACCTCTATAAATCCCCATGCATGTTTAGGTTATCTGAGATACATGCATGAACATCCAAAGATGCCATAAGAGGATTCTTTATTTAAAGGATTCCATTGTGGATAAGTGTGATGGTAGAAATATTAATTGTCTCACTAGTTTGTCTTTGAAATCTTCATTTTAAAAGTAATTAAACCACTTGATAACCTTCAGTGATTTTCACCGCAGGTTCACTCGATCATGTCCCTATAGTAATTAAAACTTCTTCAAAATGCAGTTAAAAGAATTACGACATCTACATAGAGATACGAGAGCAGTCAATCTCTGAGACAGAAACAAATGACTGTGGCAAATAAATAACAATTTAGGAACGATAGTTTTAACCGTGTTAAATGTTTTTAACGATATATACATATACATTATACACACATATGACAAATGCATGCTAGATACTCATGTATATAAAGAATAATATATATATAAACAAAAGTTGAAATGTATAATTGTTAAACGCTATTCTAGTGAATTAATAGGGCCACGTTTGGTTTGTGCATAAAACAAACATAGCCTTACCCTGTTGTGCTTCAGATCTAGTGTAAGGTAAACAGTTTAGCATTTTCGGGCAATCCTATTCTTCTTCTAGCCATCATTTTCCTTTTAATCTCGATCCACCATTTAACTTTCAGAATCGGGTACAGTCGATGGCAGAAGTTAGTCACACTGCCTCAAGCGTGCCTGCTAATCAAATTGCCTTTGTCTAAAGAAAGTGACATTTTTGTTTGAAATGTTAGAAATTAGAACTTTTGCTATCAAACGGCTTTTTTTCTTAGAGCAAATATAAAAACTTCTCCGATACCATCTACGAATATGTAAGTAGCCTTTTATGTCAAGGTTTGTACCGTATCCCCTTGAAAATGAAGATGGATTAATAAAACGGAATTAAAATACGTTTTCATTCCATATTCATTACCTTCTGGCTATACTGCTAGGCTTGACTTATAAGGGTACTTGAAACATTCATAATTTTGGGTGGTTGGAGTCGAATGTGATGGTAGCAGAGTGGTTTAAAGTATTGGCTTTGAGAAAAGCGAGCGTTTGACAGCACAGTTCCAAGTCCTGATCATGTTTAACTGTTATCATTTTTTTTATAATCTTTTAACGCATTGCTCATTTCTTCATATTATTATCCCGTTTAATTATTCCATTTTCCTATCACCATACCGAAGTTTCCTCTTTCTCGTCTGCTGCTTTTGGCATTGTGCCACTCAAGTCGAAAGAAATAGAATAGCGATAGTGTCCTCCTGGACTATATTGTCTTTGCTCTTTGTGTAAAAAAAATAGTTTTCACAAAGGGAGAATATGGTAGTACCTAAAATAACGATATTTCTTTTAATTTGGGCTCTTGTTCACCTTTTTTCTATTATTATGTATAAATAAATTCATGTTTGCACCTTCATGGCATCTTAACCTATTTATTGATGGGGATAGTCCACAGAATACACTACTAAACAGAAATACCTCCCCCCCACAAAAAATTCATAAATAAAAAATTCATTCATAAAATAGTCAAATTCTTATAGATCAACTTTAATGCAAACAGGAAGAACGTAATAAAAGATACATATTCAGAGAACAATAACGTTATATTTTTTACTTATCAAAATATCATCTCTTTGTTTCGATAATTGCAGAGCAAATTTTTGGCGACTTATTTACCAAAGAAACCAAATATTCTTGTTGAATATCATTCCAATATTCAAACAGAGTCCACAATGTATGTACATATGTTGGTTTATTCTCTCTCCTTCTCTCTTCTGTCGAGGGAATCCAACAAATGATGGATAGGATTGTTTTTTTCTTCTCCCTTGCAACACTTTGGAGGTGAGCTAAATATCATTACCGTGCTGAAAAAAAATTAGCGATAAAACTGTTTCCTTATGGTATGGCATTTTGCTTCAAAATTAAATGTTAGTCATACGAGGAAATTTATTTAATATTATAAAGATCTCTCCCTAAATCTCAATTATTGCAATGGGTCATAATACATTTAATGCACTCTCAGAAGCCTAGATTTGACACTTTGCGATTTTTTTTAGGGCGTTATTTGAAGAATAAATTTTATTCATCATGTCTTTTAAATTTAGATGATGTGAAAATCGAATCACAAAGTAAATTTGTATCTCAAAAGCCAAGGCGGTTGTTATCGAAAGAGCGATGGGCTTGATGTGAAAAAGAGCTCAGATTTGTTAGTGATAGGAGTAGCGATCATATTTACGAACTATCTACATATTATTAATATCAGAAATAAAGGACTGGTATAATTACCAACTGATATTAATGTGCATGTTTATATTTATTAAATCAATATCAAAGTTATTGTTGCTTATTAACACAAAATCCATGCGAATCAGTTTTAGGAACCTTGCACTTAAAATATGGCTCTTAAATACTAATAGGTTTAAATCCAAACCCTTTCATAATTATTCTGAAACTGATTTTCGCACCCAAAAAATAACTTTGAAATATCTCAACTTTTAGTCACCTGCAATTCTATAATTACTAGGGCGGTTCGTAGGTCGGTCGGTTGGATGGTAACCATTTCACATTTCAATGAGTGTTTTGGCAATAACATCGTAACTATTCAGCCGATTCTAACGAAATTTGAAATCCTTATGTTGTTTTACATTCTATTTCAAATGATATAATTTCCAAGCTCCTCGCAAGGTTAGTCCGGTAATTATTTAAGGTTTTGAAAGTCGTAAGGTCATAGGGTCATAAGGTCATAAGGTCATAAGTCAGAATAATTGAGAGCACGCGACTTAGGTCAGCTGACCTTGTTTTTAAATAACATGCACTATCTCACCCATGTTATGATTGGAGCAAGAAAGTTTTGGGTGATTTTCACCAAAGTTATGTTAAGTACTTGAATAATGATGGTACTGTTTTCTTATTTCAGAAGCTTTTACTTATTTTATTACATTAGCAACATGCGTTATGCATTTCGAAGAAAAGAAGGCCTGTAGAAATACCCACCTACAGTAAAGGAAAGTCCTGAGAAGAAATTTTCTGATATTTATCATTAACCTGCTACAAATTGGTTGAACAACAAATTAGAACTGCCAACTCTAACAAATTTTCTTTTAGAAAAGATAAATATATGTAGTGTATGTATCAAATCCATTTCCATGAGTTAAAAGATAAAAGAAAGTGGAAAAACTTAAAAATTTGGCCTCAGGAAACCATCAAAAGCAAGATACTCTTTGCTTCGAGTGTCGCCAATTTGCAATGATTAGTGTTTGTTTTGAATCCATTGATAACTAATTAAACAAGAAAATTAGTTATTTTTTTATGTCGGTCCGTAAGTTAGTCGGTCGGATGCTAACCATTTTACTGTTCAATGTTTTTTTGAAATAACATAGCATATATATATATATATATATATATATATATATATATATATATATATATACATATATATATATATATATATATATATATATATATATATATATATATATATATATATATATATATATATATATATATATATATATATATATATGTATATATATATGTATATATATATATATATATATATATATATATATATATATATATATATATATATATATATATATATATATATATATATATATATATATATATATATATATATATATATATATATATATATATATATATATATATATATATATATATATGTATATATATATATATATATATATATATATATATATATATATATATATATATATATATATATGTATATATATATATATATATATATATATATATATATATATATATATATATAAGTAGCGGCAATATGTGTGTGGCTTATTTTCGCTGTTGTCAAATAAGCTCTCTTCAAGTTGACCCATATAGTAGTTGGCGGAGTTAAGCCCCATGGGGCCGACTACTACCCTCGTGAACAACGGTTTCCGGAACAGCATGATTGAAAAACAACTTCAATCATTTTTACTATGCAATACAAAGATACGGCTAAAACGAAAAGTAATCAGGAAGCAGTAAATAACATCAAACTGCATTACATAAATCCCTTGTCTACGGCCTATAAAATAGACGACAAAACATCGAGGAGATTGTTAACCCTAACATCAAGGCTAAGAATTAAATGGACAAAGTTCAACTTATTATATACTATAAAACGACAAAACATAACATTTGCTTTATGAAAAACAACAGTTGTCAAAACTCCTCGAATCTAAAGTCAACCAACATAGTTTACGAGTTTAAATGCCCACATGAAGAATGCAAGCTTCATAATAACTCAAAATATGTTGCATGACAACCACCACCCTTTCGAGGTGTTTAACCATGCATCTGCAAAGCCGAGGGCCCCAAAATCATATGGAGAGCGCACATAACATCAACCACAATTAAAAGAAAAGAGGAAAATAAAGCTAGTCGGAACATCTTAGAAGCTATATTAATAAACGAAGAAAAGCCGGCCCTCAACGTCCAGGCTACGAGCTGGAATCAAATATTAAAGTTATTTTAAAAATTCCACTCACCGGATTGGCTCGTTTCCCTTGACTTTACGCAAAAGTGAGGAGGAATAAATATCTCCTAAAACCCATTTTCTTTTCATTCAACCTGATTCAGACTCCACCATACTTTATCGGTAAAGGGAGAAAGAATACCTAAAGACGCTCCGAAGATGATCGAATAGATCGAAAGCTCTGCAATTTAAGTTTGGTTTTTACCGAACGCATTTATTAAAAAGAGCTATGAACATAGGACAAGTTATCTACCATCTACAAGATGGATTAAAAAAGACAGTAAAAAAATAGAAAGTAGAAATAGAAAATAGAAATATACCATGGTCTTCAACAAAATTTGCATATATATATATATATATATATATATATATATATATATATATATATATATATATATATATATATATATATATATATATGTGTGTGTGTGTGTGTGTGTGTAATCACGAAACCTTGTAGCTCATGAGACATAATATAGGGAGAAGATGTACGACACATCTTTAATCTTCGGCTTTACGCTAAAACTCCTCAGCAGAGCATCTGGCAGAGCGAGGTTATCATGCTCTAAATGCAAAATTGCTAATAATTTAAAAACTAACTAGGGAGGGGATCTGAATAACAAGAATGGCATCTTATGAAAAATGTATATTTATAAATGGAGGATAAATATATATTTTAATTATCATAATATAAATACTACTGATCAAATGATACTAATTTTGCTAATGGCATCACTACTTATAAGAAATATTAATAAGGAGAACATTATTTCTATAAAAGAATGGTTATCTCAGTTCGTTATAACAGTTATCAATTTTGATATATGTTAATATGGTGATTGTCCGAGTTCGAAGCTTTCAAAAACTTCCGATGAATTCTGTTTCTTGACACTGAATCTCGGTGACTCAACCGTGCAATGGCATGCAATTGCAGAGAGCAGATCATTTCTTCTAACGGCTCGTTGGTGTTCTTTTATTCGTGTTTTCAGTTTTTACGGTTTTCCATCGTAGTGACGATCCAGACTATATGCTGAAGTTAAATTAACATTTTGTGAATGTTTTTACCGGGAAAGATAAAATTAACTTACCTTCGATCAAAAACGTAATAATTTTTGGAGAAGACTGCCTTATTAAATATTGACATAACAAAAAATGCAAAACTTTAAGATTTCCATTCATTCCTTCGTCACCTCCTCCTTTTACTGCACTTTCCTTCTTGCTCGATCACAACTGGTTAAACAGGTACAAATATTTAGTGTCCGCTCTTTTTTCCGCCGGAGATCTTCTTCTCGTGCATTCTCATGGCGCGCGAATCCCACAATTTTCCCCTTCGAAAAATAATTACATGTATTGTCCATCTTACATATTACCTTAAATGCAGCTATTCCCTTCTACCTGTCCTCCTCAGTAACTTTATCCCATCCCCCCAAGAACCCTGCGTTCTCGCTCTGCACCCCTTTATATTGTTTTTCATATTCGTCTCTACTGCATCATTGGCGATCGTTCTATTACTATATTTGCCCCGAGAATGTGGAAGGGGCTGAATGCTACGTTTCATTTGTGCCCTTACCTTGGGTCATTTATACGTCCATAGAAAAACAGTTGATAGTTGGGCGCTCTGTGAAAGTCCTTCGCCTTGAAGAGTGTTATACAAAAATCTACATTATTATTATTATTACTAATTAAGAGAAAAGTCAAAGAAATGAGTGAAAACAAATGGTCATAAACCCAGATGAATGAGGTTAAAAAAATGTTCATTGTTATAATGTTAAACCTCTTTTAACACGTCCTATATATTTTAGTAGCGCATAAGAATTGAATGAATACTTCTATAAATTGGATGATCTGATTTGAGACATGAAATCAATCTCTCAATTTGTGATATTTTTAGTAAAGAAATTTAATCCATATGTATATTTCTGGTTCAGTTGTCTTTATTTTAATTTATTTTTATATCTATTTAGCTTTTTCAATCTTTTCACTACTATAAATTGGTCACAGCTACTATTTTCTTCTTAAAGAATAGTATATTTTGCTCAGAAGACCTTTCTCTCTGAACGAGACGAGAAAAATAGTTCGACATAAGATAAGATGAAAATATCTTGAATATACTAATGGAACCAATTGAAGTCCATTTCTTTCTGAATGACAGTTAGGAAATTAGTTTTAAGGAAAGGCGATAAGAAATTTTCTATTTTCGTTGACATTTTCAGACCTCTTAGGAAATTCAATGGTTGTGGAAAAAGGACTCGTATGGTTGGAGTCCGGAAATTGAGGCCGTTTGCATAAAATGTTGGGATCGCCTTCTACACATTTCAATAGTAGGATATTATCATTGTTGATGCGGTTAAGTTAATATAGATGTATATCAAAGCTGGCTAAATGGAGTCAAAGCAAATTTACACACACACACACACACATATATATATATATATATATATATATATATATATATATATATATATATATATATATATATATATATTCGTGAAAATCCATTATAACAGTGGTTAAAAGGTTTCTTGTAGGTGCCAATGAAAACAAAACGTTTGTATTATCTTTTCTTTGATCATCTTTTCTAACTCGTATGATAGTGTTTTATGGGTTTTGTTTATTAGTAGTTATTAAGAGAGTAGGGTAAAAAGGTGGTCTATCTGCTTTTAAAAAAGGAAAAATAGTGTATGTCCTTTTAGAAGGAGTATGTCTAACCATATTAAACTATTATTGTGTTAACAAAGCATGGAAAATATTAACTCTTTGAAAGCACAATGGGCAAATGCCTACACTGAAGGACAAAGACTGAACATTTCAAAGATTTGGGTCCAAATAATAGGATCATTCACATTGGGACTTGTACTTGTTGTATTTTAGACCTTTTTAGTGGGTGCCTAATTAAAGTTTAACTCAGAATACAAACCACAGGGCGCAACAGTAAATCAGAGCAGTTAGAAGATCGAGATGAATCCAGAAACAACCCGGCTGCTACTACAACTACAATAAATTCGCTAAACGGTTATATATACTTCATATATATATACGAAAGTTAGTAAAACTAATCGAGCGTTGCATTTTGTTTTAGTATGTTTGTAGCATAATTTGAAGGCGAAATGTACAAATATTTAGGAACCAACCCCATTTTACTAAAAAATACGGTCAATTGATGCGCGCAGTCCATATTTACAATGACTTTCCTTGTTCTTTAGGAGTGCTTGAATTCGTTTTGTCACGCTGGAGACCAAATTTGTGATGATATCTCGACTAATATTCCTCCATTAATGTTCAATAAACATCAGTAACTGCTCACAATTGGATGGCTTCTATTCATCAACCGCCAGTTTCATTATCGCCCATAAATTCTCTCTTTAGTTAAAATATGGGGAATTTCCGGGCCAAGGTCCTAGAGATTTGATGTATTTTCAGGCAAAAACCTTGTTATTGATTTTTTTATGACAAGGTGCGCCATCATGCTGAAAAACACAGTTATCATTTTCAAATTGATAATGAGCTGTTGGGAAAAGGTGGTGATGAAACAAGTTTTGGTATAATTTTGAGTTAATGGCAGTGTTCTTAGGAAAAAATTGTTAGTGCTGCAGCTCCCTTAGATGAGAAGCAGCTCCAGCCATAAAGAGTATCCTTTTGCCTCAATCTGGGCACGACACCGCTCGTGAAAGCGCTCTTCTATTCTTTTCACAACGAGGGGATCTTCCAGAAACTACGAACTAGCGTGATGGAGCTTCATTATAGAAATCACTTTGCCCTAGTTTTCAAAAGTACATTTTTTATATTTTCTCCAAAAGTGGACGCTATGTGTAAGGTACTTCTTGGTAAGATGAGGCTTCTTTGCAGCCTTTCTCAACTTGAAGCATTCACACTTGTTTCATTCGAATGGTGAGCAAGTTTTATATTGAAAGCGACCCAATTCTTGAGCTGGAACCTTACAGGCAGACGATCTTGGCGTACCTTTGAAGCCCTTGGGCGTCCAGAAGACTTATTCATAGGAGTGCAACTAGTTTTTTAAAATCATTAATGATACTAAAAATGGTGCTCCTTGAAGCAATATACGTAACAAATATCTCCTTCCATTTCAGGCCATTTTGGTTAAGAACAACAAAGGTTGCAGGCTTTTCTTTGGAAAGAACTATTCTGGAATTGAAAAAAGATTTAAAGATTTATTTTTACCAAAAAATTCTCAAAAAATAGATTACATTAGGTGTCGTAGAATGACCCCCCTTTTTGTTCTATTCTAAGAGTGCTAAGAGTGTCTAATATATATTGATATCTGAATATCTTAACGAACAGAGCCGTTCCGATATCGAGAGAAACGCAAAATAATCCCAAAATAAACTTATATTTTAACTTTAACCATTGAATACACAACATCTAAACATTAATTACAGCAATACTCTGAATATTATCATAAACAATAATTAATTAAATTAGTTTACCCACAAAAATTGGTTAATTTCTCTATACACAACAATAATATAAGAATTAGGCTTACGGACTCATGTGGAGTTTAAAAGGCCTCAGGAATGATATTGACTCACGACGCGTGCCGTCTTGCCAGATGTAGCTGGGCGAAATCACACGGTTGTTTTGGCAAGGGTGGCAGCTGGGGGATCCACACGTTCTTCCGGGGGGGGTTCTTCAAGGACGAGAACAAATACGGTGCTTTATGCATTTATGCAACACCTAGGCAGTCGAGGTCTCTCTGGCGAGAGTGAGTCAAACTTGGTTCTTAAATCAAGTTAACTTGGAGTGCGGTGGGACCACCGAGTAACGAGCTCGAGGAGGAGCTTTTCTCCTTCGTTACTTATTTCCTTATGGACGAGGACTGAACTCGGGTAGGGTCTTCTTCAAGGGCGAGGATCGATGATACGGGGTTTCTCTGACAAGAATAAGTTACTTAAAGTTCGGTTTGGTAACCGGGAACTAGCTCGAGGCTGAGCTTTTTCTTAGTTCCAGTCTTCCTCAAGGGCGAGTATAACGGAGGGGGATTTCTCTGACAAAAACAAGTTGAACTTGGTTCCTCACCAAGTTAACTAAGAGTTCGGTGTGGTTACCGAGTAACGGGCTCGAGGAGGAAGCCTTTTCCTTCTTCTTTTCTTAATTCGTCAAGGACGAGAAATACCTCTGGTGTTTAAGGTGCACCAGGATATGAGGACTCTCTCTGGTGAGAGTAAGTTGAACTTAACAAAGTTAACTTATCGTTTGGTTTGATAACCCAAGACTAGCTCGAGGATGAGCTTCTTCTTAGCCCCTTAAGGTAGGTAGCCTTGCCTCTCTTGCAGGGTACTTCTTTGTCTGGCGACCCAAGTAAACTACCTCTCCAGTCTCGGTAGCTCGGTTTGATCCGAAGACTTCGTCACCTAGAGACTGACGTATACTACCTCGATTTTCCTCAGAGTTCCTCATTTATACCTCGTCATCCCACTGGGGAAGTGGTAAGAGGGGGAGGGGCTTGAGGACGGCCCCGGGAGAGTTCTTTTTCCAAACGGTTTTTCCCACGAAGTCAAACATCGGCTCCTCGTTAGCCTTCGAGATTGGGAGAAACACGTCATCAATTTCTTATTTGACGTGAAACTGGATCTCACTCTCCTGGGGGAGATCTTACATTTTGACTTTAAGGGTCTTTCATGGCACCGAGTTGTGCCACGCTGTGGTTACGCTTTTGACTCGCCGATGCCTGGGCCAGATGTCTTTGCGGTAACCGCCTTGTGACTCCACCAAGAGTGAACGGGGTGGGGGGGGGGGGGGAAGTGACGATTTCCCTATATTAGGTAATAAATTTCAAATTACTTTGTTACAGACACATGAACGGCAAATTTCTCTATTACGTGCCACTTTTTATGCTAAGCATACATAAATAAGTATTGAACAGGGATGTCTTTCCTCCTTTATTCTGGATTAGATCAGACAGCGGAATTACCATCTGTAGATAGCTTAGTATAGGAAAGGTGCAAATAAAAATAAAGAAAAGTAGCGAAATGAGTTTCGAATGCGCTTCCCGCGTCGTTGGACAGCCGTTAGCGACTATTTTAAACCAATCGGCCACCCTGAGTCCCAAAAAAGACTCATTCGAGCAAAGCATTTAAGACGCTCGCCTGAAGTTCTCGAACGCTACACATCCACCCAAAGCGTATTAGTATTTTGTTGTTACTACTGAGAGGCAAATTCTTGTTCTTAAGTGAAACTTTTGTGTGTAGTTTTCCTTTGTCGCTTGTAAGATAACGAGCTCCACTTCTGCAGGAACCAAAACTAATCCCCCATTCTATTTGGGTCAAAATTATATTGGTACCTGTTTTCCGTAACTGAGATATATTAGTGGAAGCGATTACCATTTTAGTTACCTACAGCTCCAAGGTTAGCCAAAAAAGAAGAAATCAAGATAAGAATGTTAAAAAAGAATTTTTCAATGCATTCTACATCCCATTATTTCATAAAATATAAGCATATTTTCTACGAATTTGCGGTGGTTTTCAGCTTTGTGGTTTCCAAGAACATTTTTTGCCAACACAACGAAAGCTGACCTCGCTCCTAGTTCATTCTCACTTAGGTTAGATGGGGAGGATAAGTCGTGGACGACACTTCATATTTATGATCCAGTGAAAAGTCCATCTTGGACTTAGTATCTGTCAATATTCTTTTAAATTTATTCTTCAAATAATGGAAATCATTACCTTGGAGATCCCTACCCATCACGAAATTTTTCATTAGGCCAAGTTTAATATGAAGTTGTGGAAATTGTACATTATATGGGTCTATAAGTGCTGGGTGTTTTATATTGTATTGACCAGCAACATATTCAGTTCTAGATGACTAATCATGTTTTTTGCATTGGCTTTTGTCACCTCTGCTGTTCCAATGACACAAAAGGCACATATGCTTTTTGTAGCTCATCTGTAACACAAGAAGAAATGATGCAACTTTAAGGTCGTTACAAATATTTCATGTGTGTTCCTTATACTTGATGAGTACTAGCTGCAGTTTCACTGATTAATAAGTCTCAATAAGGACAGTAGCATGTGCTAAAGGTACTTTAGTTTTCTCAGTGGCATTGTGTTGCAATACAGCCTTAAGGCTAGCTTTAATGGAATAAATGAAAAGTCGTCATTCTTTTGGATCATAGCGAGACCCAATCCCGGACATTAGACCACCGATATCGTGGCAGAAAATCTTTTTCTTACAATAAGTAAAATGATGAAAACTGCAAATAGTGATGGTGCAAATGATAAACTTTAGTGTTTGTTTGGAGAAAATTAAATCCTTGAAGTTTGAAACCAAGCAACTCTACCTTTTCTTGCGGCAATTTAAATCACCCTCAAAGTCATTTAACTCTGGTTGACTTAACAAATGTAGGAAACTTTTTTCATCTGTAACATAAATGTCATTCGTCTTTCCGTTTCTGTATCACTAGCAGAGTTTTTAGATGAACTGTTGTGTGTTACCGTTGCTTGTGTAACTGATGGTGGATTTGTTAGATCATGCGGTACTGGTTTCATTGCTGATTTCATTGCTTTTAGGAGGTTAAGCTGGTTTAATCTGGATCCCATAACTTCAGCCTTTTCTTTGGACAAGTCTAGGTCCCTGATGAGATGAGATCATGAAGCGCTTCTTAAGTAAAGAGTTTAGGCCTGACATTTTTAGTCATCCTGGTAGTCGTCTTTATTTGAGTTAGAATTAGAATCGGAATCACTCAGCAATTCTTATTCAGTCGTTGGATTTAGGACTGGGAGTTCAGCGCTGTGCGGAACAGGTCGGATTGCAGAAGCAGTATTGGGGTACTGTACCTTGCCTCGTGTTTAGATGGTTATTCCCTTCATGTTTGTGAGACAAAAGTAGCAGTCACTGCTGTGGTCTTTGGATTCACGCCATATCATTGGTACAACAAATTGCATTCCTGAGCTTAGCTTACCATACATCCACTCGCTCAGGTGGTTGAAACAAGACTTACATGTTATATGAGGTGCCCATTTCTTGTCTTGGTCACCCAAAGGACATTTGAAGTAACTTTTGTAGTTCAGTCGAACGGCTTTTGTGATTGGTTTCTTGAGGCTACCAGAAGTGAAGGCGCCACATATGTAACAACAACGATCAGCATCGTTTACGCACTTGCCACGTTCCATGTTTTTTTAAGTTCAGAGTCATTATAAATTAGGCAGTTGTAGATATGCTCTATCATAAACCAGCGATCTGAAACGAACAAAAAAATTATTGCATAAGTGGAACCAATGAACAGATAAATTAGTGTATGAATAACATGGTGCACCAAATATATAGATATGCTGGTTCAGGAAAACTGAGCCCAATAAAGCTATGCGAATGTCATTATTGAATTCAACACATGTAATTACCCTAGAATCAGACTATTTTAATCCAGAACCACGAGAAACGTTTTTTGGTGACCAGTGTTATATGTAAACTAAATCTTCCCCCAATTTTGTCCTCCATTAGGATTTTCACTCAATTCCATCCTCTCAGCCATCTCTCGAACATCCATCTGGTGCCTATTTAAATCCAATTTATTTAAATTTCGAGTCTTGCATCCAATTTCGCACTCAAATTCTAGTGTCTCTTCCCTCTCCTTTCCTTCAGTGTTCTTACTTCTGTATTAAACACTTTGTAAAGTATCTTTGTTGAAACTTTTGGAAGAGATTTAAGTTCATAAGGACTTGAGTGTTATGAACGAACAAAGTGTTTTAGAAATAACATATTTTAGGGGACTATGAAACCATGATATATTTAGTGGTCGGAGCATTCCTTTTTACTCTCTTTTCGTTTTTATTTCATTCTTCTTTTTGCGCTATTTGGTCTTTCCGTTCTTTTTAAACTAAGAGAGCTGTTTTAGATGTACTGAGTCAATTAACCATCGGTTTTTCGGAAATGCACGTCCCCTGAGTGCTCCAAGATAAGGACACATCTCGTTCGTTCGAGAATTGGCTTTGTGAGAATTACGTTCCCCCTAAATTCAATAATTCGCTTCTCAATGCAGTTGATTTATCAACTAATCTTCTGTTCTCTGAAAAAAACAGACATTTTCGGTGGTAATTAATCGATTTTTAAAAAAAAAAATAAATAAATACAAAAAAGCTCATTAATATAAAGTTGGATTTCCTTAAAACAGCCACTAGAAATAATGCCTTCAACCTTTTTAGAGTATTTAGCACTACGAGACCATATAATTTTTTCTGGTATAAAATTAAACAGATACTAAAGAGCTTAACAATTTGTTAAAAGTATTTGTTATTAAAAAGCAGAACTACCTTTAAAATGTACGTCTTCCGCTCACTACCGAGCTTCCTGTATGAGCAAACAAGGTCAACAGACCTAGGTTGCGCGCTCTCAATTGTTCTGACTTATGACCTTATGACCATATGACCTTACGACCTCTAAAACTTTCAACAAGTGTAGCAATCTAACCCATAGTTGATTCTCTATAATAATTCCAAGACTAACTTTGGGAGGACCTTGGCAATTATATCATTCGACAAAAAATGTAAAACAACATAAGGGTTTCAAATTTCGTTAAAATCGGCCGAATAGTTACGATGTAAGTGCCAAAAAACTCATTGAAAAGTAAAATGGTTGCCATCCGACAGACAGACCGACCGACTTACGGACCGACATACTAACTTATAAATTCGCGTCACGCGACTAAAAAGACGCAATTTAACAGAAAACTTTATTCCATCGATTGCCTCAGGAAGTGAATGGTTTCTATCTTCAGCCCACAGACAATGAAGAGGGAAACCAGTCAGTTCCATCTTCAGGGCAAATACTTCGAAGATAGAAACCACTTACTTTCTGTCTTCATTCCAATGACATTGAGATGGAAACTAGTCACTTCCATCTACAGTCTAAAGTTATTTAAGATAGAAAGCAGTCATTCTAGCTTCCATTTCAAAGACATTGAAGATAGAAACCAGTCAATTCCATCTTCAGAGTGAAGACATTGTAGATAGGAACCACTTATTTCTACCTTCAATCCAAACACAATTAAGAGGAAAACTAATCACTCCTATCTTCAGATTAAAGACATTGGAGATGGAAACACCTCATTTCTGTCTTCAGTTCAAAGACGATGAAGATGGAGGAAACCAGTCACTTTCATCTTCAGTCCAAAAGCAAATAAGATTGAAACAAATCAATTCCATCTTCAGTCCAAAAACAATGATGACAAAGGTCAATGTGTCGACTCTATATAGGGTCGTTGTAAACATAAGAAAGGAGATATTAAACATGAGAGATAATAAGGAGAAGAGGCAACCAAGTGTCATAGAGTAAAAGTGTAGGTGGGAAACAAATATGAAAAGTATAAAAGAGATAGAAAGATCTCTTTTGAAATGGTATCCCTATATATAATCATTGATTTCAACTTTGCTAATTTATTTTTGTTTTTTGGTGTGTTTTTTTATGATGAACGGAATTCCATCATTTTAAGTGGTTTTACCTAGTAATATTGCCTGTACTCAGAAATAATGGACTTAAAGTTGTGGACATGATTCAGTAGCCGAAATCACGATATCAATACATAAGCCGGAAGAATTTCTTATGCAATCGGAGACTTGCACCTTCTCAGTCGTTTGTCGTCTTGTGATTTAAACGGGGCCGAGTCTAGATAAAAGTTTCTCCTACACTTTAATCGCATGAGTCTTTAGGTCTAAATTCAGTGGGTTGTGTTCAACTTGTGTATGCAGATCTCTTTTTTGGTTATGTTCTTCCTAAATGTCTTACTCATTATTTCGATAGATTTATTCTGGATTCTATTTGAGATTTCCCACTTTCTCTCAAACTGGTTGATGTTTTCTATTTCAAAGGCTGTAGTACATGCTATAACATCTTGTCTTTCATAAGGTGACCCAATCAACTTAGAGATGTCATCGATAAAATGCACATAAACAGTGTCTTCCGTAATTGGAGTTGGCAGGTCTAGGATGAAGATTAATTAAAAGGAAATCTACTCAAGTATTCCCCTTGGGAAACGCCTTCTATTAGCTCGAACAATGGGCCAATAAAATCGTGGATTCCGTCCCATTATATAATCACATTTAATTTTATGTTCAAACTAATCCTAAGAATATTTTACTGCAATCCAAGTGATCAAACTTAATTAAATGCCTTTTGAACGTCCCGGGAGACTAAGTCGCCGTATTTTCTTTCTCGCCCGAGCTTTGCTAGTTTTTCGATTATTACAAAGAGAGCTTTCTCGGTGCCTCGTTTTTCTGAAACTATGCGGTTGGTTATTAGCAAATAGTAAAAATAAAGGAAATCATGGACACGATTGACAAAAATTTTCCTCCCTCCAAAAATTCAACCAAATTCAAGAGGGAAATTGGACGTAAATTTCCATGCCTTTTAAGAAGTCAAACTGCTTTGGAAGAGAAAACTTTCGATATTTTATAGGCATCCCAAAAGTAGAAAACATTTAGGGATGCATTTAGGATGATAGAAAAGCTTTTATCATGGTAAGTTAAGCATTAATGTAGTTGGCTCTAATCAGACCTGTATTGTCAAGGGATCTCTGTCGAAAAGATTTATTAATCGCGCCAAGTTCAACTGCAGAAAGATTTGCGTCCTATCCCTTATTAGGTGGGCGGATTGCATACTATCCTGGAATAATCTAGCGCCAGGGTATGATGATAATAATATGCGATCATTAACCCCACTCGTTCGTGCACCTGCTTATCTTTACTTATCTTCATTACATACCATCCTACCCCCTTCCTAACTTGCTCCTGTATCCACAGAGGTGTTGGCACCTCAACGGACTTTCATAGTCTTAACAACCTTTAGTCAATTGACAATGTATACTGTGAGGTCCCTTCATACTGCGAAGCCCGGAAGTCCGCTTTCTGAGCGAAGTATTAGGCACGAGGTAGGCTGGGCCGTCAACTCTGCTGACTACCTTCCAGTACACATATAAGGTCGCTACGTTGGCACCATTCTGTATGGTCAAAGCTCGAGGAGCAATTTTCCTAAATGGCGCGTTGAGTTGTCAACGAGCATCTTATTTTGAACCCGTGGGCCGAGTATGTGTGAATGATCTCATTTTGAAATTTATAATCCTATATAGAGACTTTTCTCTTAACCACACAAAGCATTGGCAGGTCAGAGTATTTATCTTTCATACAACTCTTGGCGTTTTTTTAAAACTATGATTACAACAGAAGGAAATATTGGGCGACTGCAGTGGCATGGAAGTCTCCAGGCACGGCCTTGCCCTACCTAGGTGTCTGGGAGGGTGAGGTAACACGAGACACTTCTTCTACCTGTGGAGTGGCTTCACTATCACCATTTGTATGTGGCAAAAGAACTAACCTTTTGCCTTATCCCAAATCGAAGGATGAGGTGGCTTCCCCTTGTCCCTTTCTTTGGAGTTGCCTTTAGTTTTTTGTTTGGTTTGGTGTGGTGTTAAAATATCCGCTGTAGCTACAATATATTCTTGACTGGTCAAACGCACTATGGACGAGATGAGCCAAAATATATTCTACAAAAGACTGATGAATATAATACCTATAAACCAAATTTGCACTTGTGATAAATGAGTTATCTTATTTAGACAGATGCTCTCAGTTAATGGCGATCTCTTATTCGAAGATCTCTTATTCGAGTGACAATTATAGACTACCTAAAGTGTGAAGATATCTTTATATTGTTAAATTTTTTTATCAATAATTATGATGTTAAATTTAGGGATATAATTTGCGATTACACTGAAGGGTCCCCAATAATGCTGGGAATTACAGCCACGGCCTAAAGTTTTCGGACACCGGGGATTTTTCTTATTTCTTATTCCTATGAATATATTGGTGTAGGTTTGCATTCAAGTGCTCGATAAATTTGATATGTTTAAGATGGCTATATTATTGAGAATTTAAAAATTCCTGGTATCAGTCTGCGGTATGTTACAGTTTAATATTTTCCCTATGACATATCATATTTGTTGATTAATATGATATTCGATATCAACAGAATCTGATAATGATATATGATAATAGCGAAAACGCGTAGGTATACTGTGGAAGAAAAAGGTCATGCGCACGCCTCACGAGGAAGCCCTCATCTGTTGACAAATCACCCAGGTAGTCGACGGGTCATATTCTGTTATTGCAGAAATGGGACCCGAGAGAGTGGGATCATCTAAGACTGAACTCGTTCTATGCGTCTTAGGGTCAGTACGCAATGTTACAACAGATCCCTGCGTTGCATAAGCCTTCTTGATCGTAAGAAAGCCGCAGTCCAGCTGCAACATAAATGAACAAAGGGTGGCCAGATTAATGTTTCCGTAAGAAAACTCCGTCGCAAATTAGTTGCACAAGGACTGAAACACCTGACCAACATTAAGCACAAGCGACGTCGCCTGGCTTGAGCACTTACTCACCGCAACTGGACCATCTGTCAGTGAAGAGGTGTCCTATGGTCCGACGTGTGCACGTTCCAAATTTCATCAAATCCGCATGAGGGCAAGAGAGCAACTAGAATTGAAAGTGCATAGTAGTGCCAACAGTATAACATGATGCTCGCTCTGTAATGGTATGGGGATACATGTTAAGTTCAGAGCTGATGGCACCAAAATTTCAGAGAAGTGCAAGTTTTTCTCAGAGATTACATGCTGTACTTAGCCCGAGAGTTCTCAGGATATGCCTGAAATGTGATTTTTCAGCAGAACAATGCCACATGTTATAGTCTGCGTCCACCACACATTGGTTACGGGACAACAATATCTCGGTGATACACTGGCTACCTCAGTTACGGGATATGAAGAGAATGGAAAACCTCTAGCAGCAGCTGAAAAAGACCATAAGACGTCGTCAGCCAGCCTCCATTGAGCCACGGAAAGCACTCATCACCAATGAGTATCCAATCATCATACCACTCAGGTGTAGCACCCTCATGGACGGCATGCCTCTACGAATAAATGCTCTCAACTCTGCCAAGGGACATTCGACACGCTACTAAGCTCCCTGGATCAGTGTTGCAGTAATATTCATCGAGCTTCATAAGCTTATCGGAAATATGTTACTGTTGTTATATGTTTTGTAAAATTTTGTTATTATTCACTCTTGTTGATTTTTTTAGGCATATATAATTTATTGTTATTTATTCTTCTTTATTTCACTGTTATATTCATATTAATATGCAAATAAAATTTTATGACTCTGCATTTATCAACTTTCCCCAAATTTCCGCGGATTCTCAGGTCTATTCCCTGCGTATATTTCTTAATTTAAATTTTAATCCGATAAGTCTCATCATGCAAAACTTTATTCACACATAGCATAATACATCCATGTGCGCTTAGGGAAGAGGATGCGACATTTGAATTGTTTACTTTTCCAAATGGTTAAAACCATGACAAATATTCAAATTTTGAGGGATCTGTTCAGTAAATTAATATATATATTCAACGCTCTGGTACTACTCAGAGAACTACGCATATTAATCATTGGAAGAGTCCTTAATAGAATGGTCAATAATAACCTTCCTTGCTTTTAGAGATATAATGAGTGTAAGGCCAGGCACACGACTCAGCTTTCCCTTGAAATACCAGAGACACTTTCCCAAGAAGCGCCCACGACTCAGCTTTCCCTTGAAATACCAGAGACACTCTGTAAAGAAGCGTCCACGACTCAGCTTTCCCTTGAAATACCAGAGACACTTTCCCAAGAAGTGCCCACGACTCAGCTTTGCCTAGAAATACCAGAGACACTTTCCCAAGAAGTGCCCACGACTCAGCTTCCCCTTGAAATACCAGAGACACTTTCCCAAGAAGCGCCCACGACTCAGCTTTCCCTTGAAATACCAGAAACACTTTCCCAAGAAGCGCCCACGACTCAGCTTTCCCTTGAAATACCAGAGACACTTTTCCAAGAAGCGCCCACGACTCAGCTCTTCCCTGAAATACCAGAGACACTTTCCCAAGAAGAGCGCACGGCTCAGCTTTCCCTTGAAATACCAGAAACACTTTCCCAAGAAGCGCCCACGACTCAGCTTTTTTTTGAAATACCAGAAACACTTTCTCAAGAAGCGCCCACGACTCAGCTTTCCCTTGAAATACCAGAAACACTTTCTCAAGAAGCGCCCACGACTCAGCTTTCCCTTGAAATACCAGAAACACTTTCCCAAGAAGCGCCCACGACTCAGCTTTCTTTTGAAATACCAGAAACACTTTCCCAAGAAGCGCCCACGACTCCGCTTTCCCTTGAAATACCAGAGACACTTTCCCAAGAAGAGCGCACGGCTCAGCTTTCCCTTGAAATACCAGAAACACTTTTCCAAGAAGCGCCCACGACTCAGCTTTCTTTTGAAATACCAGAAACACTTTCTCAAGAAGCGCCCACGACTCAGCTTTCCCTTGAAATACCAGAAACACTTTCTCAAGAAGCGCCCACGACTCAGCTTTCCCTTGAAATACCAGAAACACTTTCCCAAGAAGCGCCCACGACTCAGCTTTCTTTTGAAATACCAGAAACACTTTCCCAAGAAGCGCCCACGACTCAGCTTTCCCTTTAAATACCAGAGACACTTTTCCAAGAAGCGCCCACGACTCAGCTCTTCCCTTGAAATACCAGAGACACTTTGCCAAGAAGCGCCCACGACTCAGCTTTCCCTTGAAATACCAGAGACACTTTCCCAAGAAGTGCCCACGACTCAGCTTTCCCTTGAAATACCAGAGACACTTTCCCAAGAAGTGCCCACGACTCAGCTTTCCCTTGAAATACCAGAGACACTTTCCCAAGAAGCGCCCACGACTCAGCTTTCCCTTGAAATACCAGAAACACTTTCCCAAGAAGCGCCCACGACTCAGCTTTCCATTGAAATACCAGAGACACTTTTCCAAGAAGCGCCCACGACTCAGCTCTTCCCTGAAATACCAAAGACACTTTCCCAAGAAGAGCGCACGGCTCAGCTTTCCCTTGAAATACCAGAAACACTTTCCCAAGAAGCGCCCACGACTCAGCTTTCTTTTGAAATACCAGAAACACTTTCTCAAGAAGCGCCCACGACTCAGCTTTCCCTTGAAATACCAGAAACACTTTCTCAAGAAGCGCCCACGACTCAGCTTTCCCTTGAAATACCAGAAACACTTTCCCAAGAAGCGCCCACGACTCAGCTTTCTTTTGAAATACCAGAAACACTTTCCCAAGAAGCGCCCACGACTCAGCTTTTCCTTGAAATACCAGAGACACTTTCCCAAGAAGAGCGCACGGCTCAGCTTTCCCTTGAAATACCAGAAACACTTTCCCAAGAAGCGCCCACGACTCAGCTTTCTTTTGAAATACCAGAAACACTTACTCAAGAAGCGCCCACGACTCAGCTTTCCCTTGAAATACCAGAAACACTTTCTCAAGAAGCGCCCACGACTCAGCTTTCCCTTGAAATACCAGAAAAACTTTCCCAAGAAGCGCCCACGACTCAGCTTTCTTTTGAAATACCAGAAACACTTTCCCAAGAAGCGCCCACGACTCAGCTTTCCCTTGAAATACCAGAGACACTTTTCCAAGAAGCGCCCACGACTCAGCTCTTCCCTGAAATACCAGAGACACTTTCCCAAGAAGAGCGCACGGCTCAGCTTTCCCTTGAAATACCAGAAACACTTTCCCAAGAAGCGCCCACGACTCAGCTTTTTTTTGAAATACCAGAAACACTTTCTCAAGAAGCGCCCACGACTCAGCTTTCCCTTGAAATACCAGAGACACTTTCCCAAGAAGCGCCCACGACTCAGCTTTTCCTTGAAATACCAGAAACACTTTCCCAAGAAGCGCCCACGACTCAGCTTTCTTTTGAAATACCAGAAACACTTTCTCAAGAAGCGCCCACGACTCAGCTTTCCCTTGAAATACCAGAGACATTTTCCCAAGAAGCGCCCACGACTCAGCTTTCCCTTGAAATACCAGAAACACTTTCATAAGAAGCGCCCACGACTCAGCTTTCTTTTGAAATACCAGAAACACTTTCTCAAGAAGCGCCCACGACTCAGCTTTCCCTTGAAATACCAGAAACACTTTCTCAAGAAGCGCCCACGACTCAGCTTTCCCTTGAAATACCAGAGACACTTTCCCAAGAAGAGCGCACGGCTCAGCTTTCCCTTGAAATACCAGAAACACTTTCCCAAGAAGCGCCCACGACTCAGCTTTCTTTTGAAATACCAGAAACACTTTCCCAAGAAGCGCCCACGACTCAGCTTTCCATTGAACTACCAGAGACACTTTCCCAAGAAGCGCCCACGACTCAGCTTTCCCTTGAAATACCAGAAACACTTTCATAAGAAGCGCCCACGACTCAGCTTTCTTTTGAAATACCAGAAACACTTTCTCAAGAAGCGCCCACGACTCAGCTTTCCCTTGAAATACCAGAAACACTTTCTCAAGAAGCGCCCACGACTCAGCTTTCCCTTGAAATACCAGACACTTTCCCAAGAAGAGCGCACGGCTCAGCTTTCCCTTGAAATACCAGAAACACTTTCCCAAGAAGCGCCCACGACTCAGCTTTCTTTTGAAATACCAGAAACACTTTCCCAAGAAGCGCCCACGACTCAGCTTTCCATTGAACTACCAGAGACACTTTCCCAAGAAGCGCTCAGTAGCGTTCCTGCTTCCGCGCGAGATTTTTTTTTTTCTAAAAGGTATTTCAGTTATCAAACTCTTTCCTTCCTCCATATTTTTTTTATTTATGAAAGTATATAAACATACAATTTAATTTAAAATAATATTTTTAAAAATTGTGAAATGTACCATCTGTGGTACATGTGGCATTTGGAAGGAATTCTGTCTGTACCACCGGTGGCGCATGTGGCTTTGAACGTGTTAAAGATTGCTTAATTGGCTGATGCTTTCAACGAGATTAATCACATGTCGAATTAACAGAAAAAGAGGTTAGACTTATAATTAACCAAAACGAAATAGCTAGTTTTATTGAAAATATGAATTTCTTTGAGTACTATGCACGTTTAAGTGTCGTTTAAATGTTCCCTTCTATGTGTTTCATGATAAAAACAACCAAAATCACATTCTTTTTATTTAGACCTATTTTAATTTTAGAACTCATCAACGTTCGGAAGTAGCTATTGAAGTACTTTCCATATACTCTTTAATCTGAAGAAAGAATGTATGGATGATGATGTTCTCGGTCTTTGAGATCCTCGTCTTTACCCGACTGCTGTCTCTGCAACGCCAAATGGAAGAGATTGATAAAATTGAATTTAAATATTAACGTAGGTTCAATTTGGATAAAATAAATGAATACTATACTTGAGACGAGAAAAAACGTCGACTAGTAAAGCATTTGAGTTTTATAAGTGGTTTCTTTTCTCATTCCCTCTATAAAATTTGTTGCAGGACGTGATCATCAGGGACGATGGGTGTTTGGTCCTAGACACGTAGCGGACTCCGTAGACGTCCGGCCCGAAGCTTATCACTCGGTCGTTCTGCTTGTTGATGGCTGGATCGATCATGAAAGTTTATTTCATCAATAAAAAATGACAATTCGATTTTCATAACTCTTCAAATAGTTGAAAAGGCGAATACAGCGCTCCTGACGTTGTTCTCGCATACGGTCGGTGAACAAAGTCCTTCCACGCAGCTCAACCTATTCCCGCCCTTATCCTTGACGGCTCTTGACACCGTAGCCACTGAAATTTCTTCGTGAGCGCTGTTATTTTTACCTTCGAATCACTTTCGAAGGCCTTCCTCACAGCCAAACAGTTGATAACTTGAGTTCTGCATGAACGAAGTCGATCTTTGAGGTCTTCCACGTTTTTGAGCTTCTCCGGGACTCTGTGAAGGGTGATCTGGCTGACGTTGAGCCGCTTGGCGATGTCACACATGTGACCCGCGCGCGTTAGAGCAGAGATCTCGATTCTTTTCACCTCTAGCTTGACACAGCTGCACACAATGGAAAAAAAAACTTATTAATGACACATACTGAAAAAAGAGAACTTTAATTTTGTTCGACGGAACTTTTTCTATCACACACGTAAACCTCTCGAAAGATAAAAAACGAGTGCAACAGAACCTTTGTAAAACCCCATACATCAATGAAGTGAATTATTTTTATACATTTATATTAATTCTTTTATCTCTTGATATTATTATACAGGCTGTCCCCTAATTATGAGCCACCAAAGAAAATTCAATAAAATTTTAAGCAAAAAGGTTAAAAAAATTTCAAAGAGATAGAAGGTGGGGGGGGGAAGTAAAATTATCTAGAGGAGGTCAAATTATCTATAGGAGTTAAAATTATCTAGACTAGAGTGATAAATATAGTTTTCAGGAGACGATCTTCAAGTTTTTAGCAAAATACCGTATTTTTGTTGTAGGCTTTTTTCAGTTGTATGTAATTACATACGCATATTTTTAATTAGTTTTATGCTTTTATGGATTCACTCATGCAATATTTAAATTTATATAATATTCGCTGTTGATAATTATTTAAAACACTTTCGTTAATTAATATATAACTCTATGTGATTGCTTATAGCTATTAATGATATTTATAATTAGATCCTCTATACTTCATCTTATCTCATTATGTTAGTTTGATTTTGCTAAATTACATTTCTAATATATATTTTATTACACCATTATTACTAGTGGTCGTAGATGCAATTAATTATCACTTCAATTATTCTTTATTGTGCGATTTTAAATAATATTGAGATTAACGTTTGTATATTAAAAAAAAAATCACTTTTAGCTTATGTTTCCTCGCTAATGTAATTTTATTACGACTCTATTAACTCGTTCAGGTAGGTTATTAACACTTTTTAATATAACTTATATGAATATTTTTAATACTAATTTGGACGGTTGTTATTCGCGTGCGAATCTAGTCGCGGGCGCCTCTACATCTCATTATATTGGTCGGTCCGTTTTGCTTTTTCTGTATTTTTGTAATAACATTGTAACTATTAGGCCGATCCCAACGAAATTTGAAACCCTTATGTTGTTTTACATTCTCTTTCGAATGATATAATTGCCAAAGTCCTCCCAAAGTTATCCCATGAATTAATTTATTTTAGCAATAACATCATAACTATTCAGCCGATTCTAACGAAATTTGAAACCTTTATGTTGTTTCACATTCCCCTTTAAATTATATAACTCCCAAAGTTCCCCTAAAGTTATTCTTTGAATTATTGAGGGTTCTTAATGTCGTAAAGTCATAAATCAAAATAAGTGAGAGCGCGTGACTTTTTGGTCAGCACACCTTGTTTTTATCACTTCCAACTTATTTTATACATGCTTGTTTATGTTATGCCTGTTTTATTTTGGGTTTATGGTATTAACTTGATGCCCGCGGTCTTCTAGCCATTCGTGACTATCTTTAACACTTTGACTGCGGCAGTTATAATTCAAGGCATTATTCTCAGTGCTAGAGGTTTAAAAAAATAATTAAATTATCTTCTACTAAAATTTTATTTAATACAGTCAACATATATCTATTTATCATAGAGAGGAACTGACTTGGTATAGAGCAAGAGAGAAGGCAGAACCCATATTTGGATCGGGAGCAATCAATCGCTGTTTCTGAGAGAGACCATATAGAGACCAGGATCAGCCAAAGAGTTAATATCTCAACGTTAATGGTGTCCATGGTGTTATCGGAAAAGAAGTTCTCCCCCTCTAGTAGGAATTTTTCAAATTCCTGCATTTAGCTTTACTAAATCCATGAATCATTTTACTGACGTTTTCTTCCACTGGGATTTTGCACATCGGGTGGTACGCGAAGAATTTGAGGCCCATATCCGCTACGTTTAACAGATATTCATGGTCTAGAATGTACGGTGCTTCTTTGTCTTCTTTGGAGGCTGTTTGTTTGTTGTTGTTTTAGCTTTGTGAATTCCTTTTCTATTGTCCTTCTTCGTTCATCCTTATTTGATGGAATTTTCTCGGGGAATTCTTTTGTCTACTGGATTCATGCTATTTTTACTCCTCTTCTTTCGTTCCTTCATCTTCTTCTGTTACCTTTTCTTCCTCCGTTACCTAATCTACCAGGGATATTTTCATTATTTCTTCTGATGGTAGATTTTAGGAGAACCAAAGCTTTCTTTTGAAAACCATTTTTGTATTAAGTTGTTCAGGAGTTTCTTAATACTTCCAAGTTATGCCAGGTTTGCCATGTGCACTTAGAGTATAAGGGTCATTATTTCCTTGTTTTATGATGCTATTAGTAGCTTCGCCGTGTCTATTATCAGCGTTGGTTGGGCCGCAATAGGTGCTGTTTCCGCGTATGTGTTTTTGTTTTCTTTGTTCAAGTTGCTTATTTGTGTGTATATTTCTACTTTCGTAACTTTTCCACTCATCTCCAGTGCACTTTTTCTGCTGTCGGACATTCTCTGGTGGACATTCGCTCTCTCCCGTGTAGCACCTGTAGCGCATATCCAGAAGAATGTACTCCTCTCCTTCTATATGGTGAGGTGCTACTCTTAGGCAGAATCATAAAGAGTCCCTTGATTTGGCTTTCCTGGTCATCTCGGTCTCCTTGAAGATGGTTTTAATAATGCTATTATTTTTCCAAAACCTTTCCACCTTCCTTTTTTTACTTCCAGGACTGGATTTCCTCGAGTTCTTTTTGGGTTTCGTCAGAGGTATTTCGACGCCGGCAAGAAAGAAAGCCTGAAAGATATGACGTCACACTCTATGACGTAGACCAAGGAAGAGATATTCCTCAATACTCATTCCTCACTGTGACTAACTACTCGTGTTCCATTGCCTTTGACCTCCTAAGATCACGCTTTGATATATTTATATTATATGCATAATTTTATCATTATTTGGCACTGTTCCGCTTTGCATATGATACATACACCATGAAACACTTTTGTGTTGTGCATACCTGCAGAAGAAATTGTAAAGCAAGGCAAAAAGTGGACGTGTTTCCGTTTCCTAAAGAGGGTGAAGCAGAACGAAACTGGATGCGTCCCATCAAACAAGAGCAATTTACTCATGCAAAATATGGACAAGTATTAATAAACCGCTGCCTTAAATATATTACACGATTTTTCAGCATTAGATTAGTTATTGTAAGCGTTGATCGTATGAATATTATACGGAAAATTAAAATATTTATAATAAAGTGTCCTATTCACTTTCAGAGTATCGTTCACATTATTCATTTCTAATGTAGGAAAGCTTGAAGTTTATTTACCTTCAGAAAGTAAGTAATTATAGAGGTAGAACATATTGGCTTCATTATAATATGTCTGTTAACGGACAATAATACCCTGAATAAGAGAGAGAGATTCTCTTCTGATCTACTGAAATTTTCAATTGTCTTTGCACACCCAGTAGAAAACTCTATACCCTCTTCTTTATCTTTGATTCTGTACACTAAGAGGCATAAGGAATAAATAGCTATGTGATAAAAATGAGAATAAATGAATGATCTTTTCCAAGTTCTGTTATGAAAGAATGAACAACCTCTGTAAAACTTCTGTAGCTCCCCTTTGCAGAAACTTTCTCTGCTATAATTTGAAGATTTGCAGAATATAGAAAACTCCTTTATATTTGGTGGACTATAACTTGTACCCACTAACCAATGACTATAAAGATGCTAATTTTATATTTCTGAATACTTTCTACAACTGGTTAGAAATCTGGGATGATAAGAAAGAATCAAGGGCAAACTAACTGACGAAACGTTCACTGCTTTGAAACATATGTACCACTTATGCTATGGTAGACCGTAATGAATTATTGTATAAACGAGTTGAGGATGAAATTCATACCCCCAGGTAAATTTAAAACATCTTGAAGCAAGGTTTAGCCAGAAGCGATAACTTACAGCTACTTAGTATAATAAGTCAGCGTACCAAGTATATGAATGTGAGAAAACCTAAGAATGATTTTTGCTTTAAAGAAAAGTCTGTCTACATTGCCAAAAAGTAGACTTGAAGAATTTCAAAGAAACAAACTGGGTAAAAATAGAAAATAATTATAAATTAGACCTCCCTAAAATAAACCTAAATGTGATACATAGTGAAGTGGGAGATTTAATGATTTCCTTCCACTTATTACCTACATATTTAGCAAGTTACTGCTGTCATGTTGTTTTATAAAGACAACTCTTTATAATACCCCATGACCTAAGAATCAATACTGAGATATATCTATATAATAGGAACAAATTTGTATAGTATCTTTTTTTCTTTAAATCAACTCAAAGAAATTTAGCTATGGATGAATCATTAAGAGCATTAGAAGATGATGGTGCTCTTTCTCTCAGCGATATTTAATGTAACCATAAATAATTATTGTGCTATGGTAAACAACTCTGTTTTTGTGAGCTGATGTTGGGCTAGAAAAGAAAGTTGCAGCCATTATGCTAAACCTGATAACCATTATAAATTGATAGGATGTTTACGACTTGTTAATCATTATTATTATTATTATTATTGTACAATAAAATGTAGAAAAAAAACTAAATATTGGTAATATTTCAGCTTATTGATATTTATTTCTCCTTATTCTTTATAACAATACCAGTACAGAAGTAAAATAAGGATACTAAATAGTATTAATAACACCATATACTCACAATGAGAGGTAATGTTTTCGAGGAAAGCATTCTTCCATTGATGACGTCAGAGATATGCGAGAGGCCGTCTTCCTGCTGGTCTCTGCTAGGTATTCTCGAAATAAAACGGGAGAAGCCTGCGAAGAATGATCGGACGAAGTATACCTCCAAATTGGCAGACCTTAAATAGCTGTTGTACGGTAGGTAAAGTAGCACTCACCATGAATAAGAAGAAAAACCCGGGCCAGGGGGTGCCAAAATGAAAAAAATTGTAGAGAAAATCGCAGCTTATGAACTTACAAATAATAATAGGTAGCTAAAGTATCGAGAAAATGCTGGAAAATCGAACATAGGCTTAAAATAAAACAAGTGTAGCTAGATAAATAAAGACTAAAAAAAAATAAAGCCAAATTCGATTTCAGACAGTTGTATACATTGGTAATATCTATATGTCTGTTGATGCAGTTTCCTTTTGTTATAAAAGCTTCAAGAAATTTTCTGGGGGTTTTATTTGTTCCTCCCCCGATGAGTCTCATTCGTTTCCAATCTATTTTGTGTGCTTCAGAAGTGCACTGCGATGCAATAGCTTTAAGAGGATCGTTCCTTCGAGTGGCTTTCCTGTGCTCGTCGATCCTGGCCTGGAGCCAATTCCACGTTTGTCCAAAGTATTTTGCTGGGCAATCGCTGCACACTATCTTGTATACAATGCCCGACTTTTCCTTGTCTTTCGCTTTGTCCTTTACACTCGAAAGTTGGTTCCGTAGTGTGTTGGTGGGTTTATGAGCCACTTCAATGCCATGCGATGTAATCGCTGTCTGTTTGTTTCTGTCTGTGTATCTAGGTATGTGTATGTATGTATGTATGTCTGTTTGCCTTTCTATCTCTCTTTTCTCGATTAATCGGAACTAGATTTGAATTCTTCCGCTCCGTGTCCTTCTTCGATTGGAAATTCCTAAGTCATATCGAGCATTTAATCATATAAGCGGGTTTGAAACATGGCTGAACCCAATCGAAGAGTTTAGAAAAACAATACGAGGCAAAGAGGTTAAGGAATAAGAAAATATTCTTGCCATTCTCAGGTATAGCTGGTAAATAGATTCTCGTTTTATTACAGGATAATTTTAACTTTGAGTATTATTATCATGGGTAAGAGAAGCTTCTTTGCAGTTATTAGTGAACTACGACAGGCCTTCCTACTCATAATGAATTTGGGGTATTTGGGGCATTTTTGTGGGTTAGAAAACAACTGTGCACACTTTCAAGTCATTATGTGTTCTGAGCGGATGTATGTGGGCAATAAATACTCTCACTATTGATTATTACCTCAAAAAATTACAGGTAAATCCAATCATCCTAAACACGTGACAAGGAAATGGAAAGACGATTCCGAATGCTTTCTCCTATATTAACAAGCTTGAAGATATCTTTTAAAAATAAAAGTGCTGGGAAATTCTTTTCCTATGGTTTTCCTTATGGTTAATTCAGCAAGTACTCTCAAATTCGGCTTAAAGTAATAAAAATTCAGGATATTTTCGATATCATCTTAAAGGAAATGTTTAAGAGGGTATATAATCCAGCTTTTTAAGATGTTTAGCGGTAAAATAGATCAGAAATAAGGAATATTCAGTTGTAGGAGGAGGATAGGACACGAGATTATTAAATGGAAATTAAGAACGAAAAACAAAGTGTAAGAAGCTAGATTTGGTAAAGTATTTTTCAACAATTGAGTTATCATCATCATCATCACTAACACTATAATTTAAGAAGGGGATTTTTTTTTAGTATTTGAATGTGAGGGTATGGAACGTACATACTCACATGCCGCCAGACAATCGTGGGAACGAAATAAATTTGTCGTTTGAGTTGACCTTCGTCTCCTCTTTCTCTCCCCCCACCCTACCCCCGACTGGCGATAGGAAGTCGGACGAAAAGAACGCCTATCTCCCAAAGAAGCTTAAATCTTATTTGCATTCTTTATGATAGCATGGAGATTGTCCAGAAGGCACTGCGATAAGCGAATTGTCGTGAATGGAATCTCTCTCTTGATTTCCCACAATCCTCAGTATAAATAATATCGCTGTCCATCTCTCTAGAGCAGTGTTCGAAATCTACTCGTGTAATCCTCACGTTGAACGAGAGTCGTTGCCGTAACGTATCGACTATCAACGCGCCGACGAGTCAACTTGGTCGCTGTCTAAAAAATTGTTCCTGGAAGTAAATCCCGCGCCGCAGAGTATGTGACTAGAAGAGTACGCTCTGTTGCTCAACGTAACTTGAGTAAGAAAAGGAACATCCAAATAGTTACTGGAAGATACTATTTGTTAGTGTCACATCCAGTTAGGAGTGAACTAACCAAAACTGCAGCCAGCAGCCTCGAACCCGTCGTCTTATCCCCCCCTCTCCCCGAGAACTCGTGTTAACGCAACCCGAACCACCCCGTCTGGACCTGAGTAGTCGTCTCTCCAATCCATCACAATTAATGGTAATCGGTAAACCCAATGTCCCTCTATTATTAAATTACCTAGTTAATTAACCGTGATTGATACTCCCATTGAGTCATTATAAATCTAGACGCTTAACGTCAGTGTTTAATATTTAATCCTTAATTTTGCCCGTTTAACTATTACTAATTATTATATTTTTGTAAAGTAAAGTTTATTTTCTGTACGTGTGTTTATTTGTGGCTCCTCTCTTTTGACGTACCCTTGGCAAGACTTTAATTAAGCATCCCTTCGGCTAATTTATTCAACCTGTATTTTTCACTCTTAGAATTCAACAATCACAAACCTCCCCCTAGTAACAAGTGGGACTTTTATAGTGAGAATCCTGGCTACGGCACAACACGCCTCTAACCAGCTTTCGCACGTTCAGTAGGAATTAAAGTCTACCTATATATATATATATATATATATATATATATATATATATATATATATATATATATATGATCGTAGGATTGAGTCATAGGGTCAATACCACCGACTAAAACAAAAGCGGTGTGTCCAGATCAAGGACTAGAATAATTATTGGACCAGACTATGAGCAATTCTACGACATTGAATAATAATTTCATCTTAGTTTGGTAAGGACTTGTTTTTTTATTAAAGTTATTTCTAATAATTCTTTTATAATATGAAAAAACAAAATGGTGAAGTTCAGAAATAAATATAGGTATCGAAATTTTGTGAATTTTTTAAAACCCACAGAATTACAAATGGTGAAGTTAAGAAAATTTATTTTTATATATCTTCTTCTATAACTATATTTTACCAACGTGATATTTTGAAAGGGGGAAAATTTAATTAAGAATTCTTTTTTAAAATTATTATAATTGGCGAAGTTCAGAAAATTTAAAAAAATTTAACTATGGCTGCATTTTATAGATTTTAAATTTTAATCTTAGTAGTGTAGCGCATGCTCCCCCCGTAGGGGGGAGTGGTGGAGCCATTGCCTGGTAGATTTATTAATAAATTACAAAAAAGTTCTTTCAAATCACATAAATTTATATTAGATGGCATACGGATCTATTGATTGATTGGAGGAAGTATTCTGTCATCTATAAAGTGGTAGATTCTTGGAATGCAATGGCAAGGATGCAAATAATAGCTCTTTTTTGAGGTTATTCTAACGAAAGTTAACTAACATAGGAGTGAAGAGCTAATAAAATGGAAAGCAACACTTTTTTGGAAAAATTCAAATATATGAAGGTATTATATAGCTAAGTTTTTTGTAATAGTTATAGTTGCTATTTTTAAAACTTCAAATATTTCGAGATTTCTTGGACTGTTTAAAGATGCAGTTCTACAGTACCGTCTGTCGTAGAATGGGCTCTCGACGATATACCATATATTACTATTCGTTGAGGGAACTTTTCATTTATATTTAGAGTGCGGGGTGTCTGGTCGACCGAGGTTATTTATCTTGAATATGCTTAAGAAGTGGAACTGAGCTCAAGGATAATAATATGGCTATCATTAATAAAATAGAGTTTTATTAATAAAAACTATCAACAACACACAAGATGGAAAATATTGACATAAACAGAGAATGGAAAGGGTCGTGGGAAATCTAGCTAATCCGAGGATTAAGATTCGGAAGAGATTTAAAAAGGTAAAACAAATAAAAATTAAAGGGATGGGATGGTTCGCTAAACCATTTAAAGCACAGGATAGGGTTGACAAAAGGGTTAAATACTCAAAGGTAACGTTCAGCTTACGTAATTACACGTGTTGTGCAGAGGAAGGTGACGTGAAGGAATCTTCGGTCCGCTGGCGAGTTCCAGCCGAAGGGGGAGGGGGAAATTAAATGATCCTGACGTGGCGTCTTGGGAATGAGAACCGTTTCTTGGCAAACAGGCTTGAATAAAAAGGGCTGTTCTACGTTTTTCTCTCCTAAACAATAGGGGGGTGATAACCGTCTCTTGTCTACAGACTCAAAGAACAATGGCTGTTCTAATGTTGTTCTTTTTCTGAACAACAGGGCGGAAGGGTGAGAACCGTTTCTTGTCAACGGGCTCAAGAACAATGGCTGTTTTAATGTTGTTCTCTTTCTGAACAACAGGGGGGAAGAGTGAGAACCGTTTCTTGTCAACGGGCTCAAAGAACAATGGCTGTTCTAACGTTGTTCTCTTTCTGAACAACAGGGGAAGTCTTGTGGACTTGGCGTCTTGAAGGGTCGAACCTTGGCACTTAAGGGGTATTGTCCTCTTCTGGACAATGATGGTGGATCTCTAGGTATAAGGCTCTTGGTGCACAAGGTGAGACTGGATCGTAGTGATGTCTCGCGAAGAAAATCTGGATCTCGAATCTCCTCTTAGTGGTAAAGTTTCCATATAAATAGTCGAGACATCCCCTTGGCGTAGGAGACAATGGAGTGGGGCTTCGAGGGAATGCACAGCCGCGCCTGAGAACAATACCTTATCTGCCCATAAGACTAACTCAACCTGGCGTGATCGGCGCATGAGGCAAACGGGGGGGGGGGGGATGATAAACCTCCTTGGTTCAATATTGACTCAGGTGGCGGCGATAATGCGCCCGGCTTCAAGGCGAAGATGCACGTGGGTAGCATCGTGTTTCTAAACAACATGTGATAACGGTTAAAATTAAGCGGCCTCAAACCGTTCTATCACACCGTCCAAATATATCATAACGCTTGTATTTCTATCTCAATACCTTTCATAACACTTAACAGTACAAAACCCATAATTTCTAAAAAATTTGTACGATAACCTACAATTATAAACAACGTATGAATAAAGGTAATTTAAATTAAGATGAATAAAATGGAAGTATTCAGCAGAAAAGCCATTTCAAAAATGACCTGAACGACAGCGGAAACAAATTTTGTATTCTAATATGACGATTTTTATATGAATGGAAAACATTTGTACAAGTTAAATAGAATCAATATTTATTATGTATGTTTTTATTCTTAATAATGCCATGGCATCTCCTACCACATAAATGAATCAATTGTTGACACTCTTGCGCATTAATCTTGCTCCAATCTTCATGAACACTTTCCCAAAATCTGGACTCTGTGCAGGCTAGCTCAAAATAGCGATGCGCTCGTCATCCAGGAAGGTCTTATTCGACTTGGCTGTGTTGCAGAGGTCGTTATCCTAGATGCAAATTGCTAGTTGGGCTTTGGAAGCTCGAAATGGAGTAAAGCATACTGCCTCAACCTTTCCTTATACACTTCTGCATTCACTCTTCCCCCTAAGCGCCCAAGGTGACCCAGCACTGTCTAATGAAATCACACTGATTACGCAAAAATTTACACTCTATTCAGTGCAAGCGACAAACAATCATTCGGCTACCCTGTGACAAACGAACCTCCTGTCATAGGATCCGAATTAATTGAACTTACACTTATCTCTAAAGTGACTTGGCTCCGTTGGTCATCCCTCCACGCTGCGTGCTCAGTTTCGAATGCAAGCCGAGCAATTTTTTTCTTGGGGCTCATTAATAGTTTGAGTGCGGGTATGCGAGCGTTGAGGTTGTCTTCCTCCAGGTAGCGTGACAGAGTCTGATAGTAAATTGATGACCAAAGTCTCACTAATCTCTCGAAAAACTGCTGCAGCTGTCTTGAAGCTCTCCTTTTTCACAATTTTGGTAATGATTCGGTCCTCCCGTTTCGAGGTTTGATTTGGCCTTTTGGTTAATTTTCCTAACTTACATAAATCAGTTTTGTCATGGGTTGGCTATAATATTATGGACTAGCATTTTGAGCTCTTGGCTGTCTCTGCAATGGCTCCAATTAAAAGACCATTTTGTTAGTGGCGCTGCTAGACGATCAGCACGCGGACTTAGAAAGGGTTGAGAATTTTCTTAGGAATGTTACGTGGACGACACCTAGCAAAAGGATGATGACCTAATGTACACGAGATTGAGCAAAATTTAGTTGGTATAAAGACAATGCCAGATCTTTCAACAAGAAACCTAATCGTTTAGGTCATTTTTGACACTTTAATTTTTCTAGTAAAATGCTTATCTGCTGAATAATTTCGTTTTATTTACCCAAATATACCTAGGTTTTTCCCATAAATAGATTCAACCTTTATTGTACATCAATTTTGGATACCTTGGATTTTACTAGGTAACAATGCTTTTGTTTATATTATCTCAGTTTTGGTATACAATTAACATTTTTAGAAATTATCTTAGTATTAAATTTGGTCTTTATGTAAGCAATCTTCCTTTATGACGATATGTCTAGTTAGATTTATTCCAATTTTTTAAGAATATTAAGACAGTAACATGTGTATTTTTACCTATTAAAACTTATTTACGAGGTGTAAAGAGAATAAGAAAAGAAATAATGAAAAATATTTTATTAATAGATTTGAAGATCGTGTTCTTCTAGTGTGAACACTTTTATTTGTTCTGACTATAGATCATATATATTCTCCCTTCATGGCAACATCCCATCTCACTCGGTATCATATCTATTGTTACGAATCCTGTTGGAAATCACTCACCTAATTCCTTACTGACATCGCCCAAGGTTTTAAGAAAGTAAACTAGATGTGAATGCAAAAACTACATCTTCAAAAACATACGACAGTCCAAGTCCTTGAAGCTCTCAACTTAACTTTGCTACCAGCTGCTTAAAGTTTCTATCTTTTTGATTTCATAAAATAGATGAAATGCACTATGACGTGCACACCATGCTTCTATTTCAACTTTAATTATCCCTCCTCGAAGTTTCTTTCACTTCACTTTTACCTTTACTTGTGATCCCACAAATATACCATCCTTGATCTTTGCCTCAAAAAGCTTTAAAAACATGAGGCATTTCTTGAAAGGCTTCTCTTCCAAAAAATAAGGATTTCACAAATTGTTTATATGAAATATGGATAATAAAACATGGCAGCCTCCACAAGAGGCTTTCTTAAAAGATTTGACTTTCTTGGTTGTAAATCTAGTCGCGGGGTTCATTAAACTATCCCGGAATGATGATCATCATGAATATTTTGTGTATCCACCTTGCAAGCCAAGAAAGAATGCAAGGCATCTTGAAGTCTCACGCGAACATCCCACATAAGTTCAGCATATTTGATTTTGTCAAGAAGCTATTAACATGCTCATAGTTTTTTACCTCTGTACGGAGTGTGGCCAAAGTAAAAATGGATATTGCTTTCCATTGTGTAGTAATATTGTTTGAAATTTCGCATTGACCTCTCTATGAACAGTCTTAATTCCGCAGGATCATGCTTCAAGTCAACAGCAGTAAACAAACGATTCCCATCTGTACAGAAACACAGAGTTCCACTAACATCAGCCGACAACTAGTAGGCTTGTAAAATTGAGTTTGTAATACAAGATCCCAGACATTCAAATAATAATAACCACTTGGCTATGCACTCCAAGAATCAGTGACTATATTAGTGAAATAATATTTGCTCAAGTTTCTCTTAAATATCGATATTTTTCCTTTTCAAACAGTGATCCTTCTCTTATCATCAGTTCCCAGCCCAAATTATTTCCTCCTTCTATTTATCAACGTGTTAAACATCTTAAAAAGTTGTAGTATCATTTTTAGTGTTCTTCACTTTACTTCCTTCAGAATATTAATATCCTACCTGCAATCTCTGAACCATGTCTGAAATCAATAGTTCAGGTGATGCCTAACATCACTAGCATTTCTATTGATAAATACTAATATCATGTTTGCCTTATTTCTAGCCGCTAAATACTGCTTATAAAATCTCAACGAGCGATTTATTACTACTCCTAATTGCTTTTATCTTCAATGTAGAGTAACCAGCAACATTCCATTTCATAGGTAAATTCCCTAAATATGGTCGTCAATGAGAATAACTTGGCATTTTTGCAGGAAGAATGTCGTCTGACATTTGTGTACCATGGACTAATATATTTAAACCACTTTGACCTGAGAAATTTCTGTGGATTTCCTTTCCACTGCTTGCTAACTTCGTATTATCAGCAAATATTATAAACTTTCTTCTAACTCTTACCTCTGGATCTTTAATATAAACAAAAAATAATAATGGGACCCAAACACATCCTTAAGTAACCCCACTAATAACATCTATCCATTTTAATTTGGCATCATTTAGTACTACTCTCTGCTTTTTATTCTTCATCCACTCTATCACACAATTTAAAACATTTTCAAAAACACCATTCTTTCTCAATTTATACACTAGTCTCCAAGAAGGGCCGTTATCAAAGGCTTTAATGAAACATAAGTACACTGTATATATCTATGTCAATTCTTTTATCAATTCTTTTGTGACATAACCTAGAAATTACAGCAGATTTAGCAGGCATCATTTGCATGCCCTGAATCTATGCTGATTATAATATTCTTGTCTTAGAATCGAACGTCGATGCTAGCCGAGGATTGACTTTGCGTTGACGCGCGAAGGGAGTACGCCAGAAAATTGGGATATAGATGCCAGGCGAGGGTTAAAAGATCAAAATCGAGTGCGGTTAAAATAAATAATCAATTCTTAGAAGGTCCAGGTTTAGGGAAACTGATTCTAGAAAAATAACTTTACTATATACAAAGAAAATATTATTAGCAAAAGTAAATAAATGACAATATATAAGATGAGACCCGGTGTACCAAACGGTGGGAGAGATACAAATGACCCGACGGGGACGAGAGTCCGAGAGAGGATTTACGATGTTTGCTTCCAGGGAAAGGGACGAGAGAGTGCAAATGACGGAGAGACCCACGTAAATCCTAATTGATTGGAGGCTTTGGATACGAGGGGTAAATGGGGCGCTGCATACTTCCACTTGCAAAGTTGCTCCTTTTTTAACTGATAGAGGCATGTCCGTGTCTATCGTCTTTCGGGCGTGAGCTCAGGCGTTCGGTAAGAGCGAGGCCTGGTATAGAGGTGACTCGTTCGTAGCTGGAAGCCGTTGGGAGGCGAAGCAGAGCGTACAAGACTGTACGTGTCTGCTAACCAAGACGGGGCTGTATGGTACTAATTTGTCAAAGCTTTTCCCGAAGTATTTATACTACCCCGGCGGAAGCGGGTCGCCGGAGGCCCCCCAAAAGGGGACGGGGATCTCAGTATATTTGGTGTGCCAAGGGGGAATGGATATAATTTACGCGCATTACAGCCTCGCTCGAAGGTCTTTGGCGCCTCTGGTCTGGTGCTGATCAGGCGATGTGACGGAGAGATAAAGAGAACCCAACCCGGGTCATTCGACTGCGCGAAATTCTCGCTGCTCCCTTGGGGCCATCTGGGTGCGCAGATGCATCTTTCTCAGTCTAGGGGGGGGGGGTAACTTTCTCTCTCGGACAATTCTACTATCCCTTTTTTAACAACTCTAAGAAATTTATCTACATTTGATGTTAAAAATACTGGCCTATGCTTATCGGGATCATCCTTTCTTGTCTTATTAAAGATTGGAACGACATTATCTCATATCTATGTAGACATCTGGAAAAAATTCTAACAAATATCTTCTCAAGAGCAAATGAAATATTTTCCACTCCCTTCTTTAGAATCATACATAGAATGAATATTACCAAGTCCCATATCGTTGTTAACAACCAATCCATTTATAAGGGTAAACTAAATCTTTCTTTATTATCATTAATACTATCTAAAACATTTTATACTGCGCTATCATTATATAGATTAAAACTGAAATTACTTTTTCTAGTAATCACTGATAGTAATAAAATAATCATTGAGTACTTTAGCTATTACCTCATTTTTTTCCTTAATCTATTTGATTTGCTTTATCTGATAATAACTAAAAACCTGTTTCTGATCCTTATCACTATTCTGTGCTAACCTAATTTCAGGCAGCCCTTTATTCTTTTTTATCTTTTTGTTCGAATCATTTCTAACCCTTCAATAGCTATTTATATTGCAACGGTATTTTCTTCTTGTTCTTTTTTGAAAGCCCTCTCGTTTTTCTACGAAAACTAACTTTTTCCTTATCCCACTTTAATGGTTTTCTGGGGGGTTTATAGGCAAATTGTCTCAAATAAACTGCTCCTATACCATATTAAAAACTGGCTTGAAAGTAACCCATATCTCATAAGCCTCGTACCTATCTCTAAACTCCTCTTCCCAGGGAAGTTGATCGATGTAATATTCTCCGTAGTCTGTCATTATTCCCATTGTGTAAATTTGGAATTTTTTTGCATTTATTTCCAACAATTCTTATCTTAATTACGCAAACTAAAAAGAATTATATGATGACCACTACTGAGTAGTGATTTCGCAACTAAAAGATCCCAAACTAAAAATTCTTCATTAGTTAAGACCAGGTTCAGTATATCGTTGGATCCTTGAAAATTCTTTAAAACTCGCAACTACTTTCCGCTCTAAGACAAATTTAATCGAGTACTCCTCGTCCATGTTTACTTCTTTTCATCTCGTGGTTTAAAACTACAAAATAATACAAAAGGACTAATATACTTTTGAAGTTTCCAATTACTACTCTAGTTCAAGAACAGATGATATATCTGAAAACCTTTAATATAACAATACGCAGACACGAAAACAACTGTAAATAATAGGGAAAATTATGGCCATAATCGCTTTCAAGGCAAAGGATATCTTTTATGTATTTTAAGGTGCTATAAGTGAATCTGACCTTAACTTCCATTGCAAATGAAGCGTTAGCAAGATAAACCTAACCTAACCCACCTAACCATCTTCTTCTAACCTACTTAACTAATTCTAACCTAACCAACCCTTAAATAGCCAACCCATCCTAAAATAACCAACCTTCTCCTAACCTGACCAACTTGACCTTATCCAAACATCCTTGATTATTCTTCATCTTTTAAATCAATTCAGCGTGATAGAACTTGACATCTCAGCAGTGTGCATCACTAAGCCAGTTTTATCCAAATAAAAAATTCCCAAGTTCGATAACATACTATGCAGCCTTAAAAAAAATACTATTTTCTTTCTATTCCTATCACAACTCCAATTTTTCTTGTAATGAACGAATTATGGTGATAATTTTACTGCAAAGTGAAACGAAACGAAAAGAAATGGAACGAAAAAAGGGCAGCAAATTGCGGATTTTTTTTTCAATTTTACAACATCCTATTTAAAGATTTGCGAAGTATAACAACTCCCCTTCGATTAGTGATTAGGATCCTAATATTCACTAATATCCACCACTACTTTGCAAATCCAGTTATTCTACAGAGGAACAGCTCCCACGCATTCGAGGACACTTTGAAATAAATATTTATATATTTTTAAAAATATGCAGAATGCTATATACCGTTTTCAGTAATTAAGGCGCGGAAATTTCTAATTATGAGGTTATACGAAAAATAGAGTGGCATCCATTTTGTCAATGATAGCTTGTTTTGAACCCCCCGAATAGTGCTTTTATTAGGTGGAGTCTTGAGTAGGTTAATATTTTTAGTTTAGGTGAATTTTTTTGCATTCATTTAGTTTTTCTGTGGAAATTGTTAGGTTTTGTGTGCTCTTTTTCCCACCGCAAAGGAACCAAACAAGAAACCTAATCTAACGACGACACGCCGTGGAATATCCTTTCCCACCTTTGGCAATTTGACAGATTTAAATTAACGTTTCATATAACATACTACCCCTAACCTTCTACATTGTAGTTAAATTAACATAATCGGTTGTACTATGTATTTCTTGAATCGGGGCAATAAATCTTTCTTTCCGCGTCCGAAAGAAACCAACCAAGCTGCCTATTCTAGCAATACGCAGTGGCATAGCTTATTCCACTTATGGTAATTCAACAGATTAGAACTAAACGTATTTAAATCACTTACTACCACTAACCTTATACATTGTAGTTAAATTAGCATCATAGTTGCCAATATGTATTTCTTGAATTGGTGAAATGAACCCTCCCCCCTCCTTTCGAAGCCTTATGACGTCATAGCAGCGGCAAATAATAGCTTTATGAGTTAGAAAATACTACTTTCAAGCACTAATAACTCGAAAAATATTGGCCTATAGAATAGATTCTAAGGTAATTTTTTTTTTTTTTAAACGTTGTTTTTCAACTGTAAAATTACCGCAAAGTCAAATGTACGAACTTAGAATTCGCCGAAATGCGAAAATCAATGGGAAGTTTGAAAAGTTTAAAGCAATAGCCGAAAGCTCAAAGATGACGACAAAATGAGCAACCATAGAAACGGGGAAGTTATCCCCTTTAAGGGAAAACTTAATTGTAAGATAAATATACCGTAATATTCACTTTAAAAAAAAAAAAAAGTGGCCGAGCGAAATTTGAACAATTTAATTGTAAATTAAACTAAAACAATAAGTAACAGATTTATTAGAAAGCAAAATCAGAGAGGGCAGGAAAAACAATTAGGAAAGGAAAAGAGATATTAAATAAATTAAATTTTTACCATTTATCTAACTTGATAACGAGGGAAGGAAAAAGGAGAGGAAGAGGGTAGTTCACTATTTAGTGATTGTATCATTATACTAGTATATTAATAAATATAATGAAATAAATAATATTAGAGATCTTTTGGGTTTGGTGTACATTCTCTGATATTTTTGTTTCCGGCAGTTCCCGGCAATTCCCGGCAGTTTCCAGAAGAGAAGCCTAAGATTCGAGATAATTACCTTATCAGAGCTTAGAAGTTTTAATTAGTATCGCGGCTAATTCCATAGCCATTTATATTATTATTTACCTGTATATTTCTGTTTCTATTTCCACATAGAGCTTCTACCTTACCTCTTAAATTACCAGTGTATTCATCTATGTTCCGTTACATGAATTTCCGATCAATCATGGGAAATCTTAACCTTGAAAACATTTCGTAAAAATAACCGGCAAATTTGGTTTCCATTATCGCTATTTTAAAGATAAATCTCTTCGATAAAATCTATCTGTATTTTATGTATTCGAACTTTTGCCACAGGTTATGGTGTATGTAATGAGCTTTTATGGTGTATTTCTTTAAAATTGTATGAAGGCGAATATTAGCGATATTCTATCCTTTACTTCGATTTTTTTTGTCACGAGATATATGAATATTTTTCCCGATCAGAAGCGAGGAAGAGAAGGAATTATAAAAATTTTCTCTTTACTGTGCATAAGCCCATAGGTTTATAAGGACAAGAGTAGAGAAAGAAAATGAGAAAGAGACAGTAAGAAATGCTTGAGGAAAAGATGGAAAGGAAGAAGAACATAAAGAGACAGTGGTGTTATACGAAATATTACAACAAGTTCAATCTAAAGAATCCAGGTGATAAAAAGTATCATATCTGCCTCACTGTGGTATTTTCCTCTTTTCTACCACAGAACTATACCGGCAATCATTTCATTATTTCTCTAGTTTACAGAAACAACCGACCTACTAAATCAGCCAGCGTTACACAGCAATCTTTTGGATGTATTCATCATCCTTGCAAAACCTCGAAGAAATTCTGAATAAATCTAAAGAAACCTAAAATAACCTCAGAAAATCTTAGTGTTTAGTCTCATTTCTCATGAAGCAGGAGAACCTAGGGCAAAAAGAGGATTTATAGAGGCGCTATACTATTTACTATTCTTTGTTCCAATTGTTCTTTGTTTGTTCATGGAAAAAGGTGTTTCTATGTTACCCATAGCCTTAAATATTCATATATTATTATTATTGTACTAGAAATTAGGAGAAACGTAATTCAATGGTGGAATGTCTGCCAGAAAGTCAACGAAATTGGCCCGTCAATTAAGTTTTGGAATTACGGTAAGTGAAAATGTGTGGAAGTGACAACCGAATGACCTAGAAGGAGACTACTTGGAGTGATATGGAATTCACGCAACTCCTGAACTTGCTCTAATTCTTCACCATTCGATTTCTTTGGTATTTATTTAGATTTTATTTCTTAAGTGCTCTCGGGAAAGGTTGAAGCGGCTTGCCAGCCCACGGTCCCTATCTGGGCTCAGTCCCCTTTTACGCCATCGGCCCATAGCCGCTACTCAAACTTTCCAAATCCGCCATTCAACTAAAGTCGATCGAGTTGGCGGAAATATTATTTTCTTTGTATTTAATAGGAAACTAATGGGTGTAATTGTCTGTGTAGAGCTGCTTTAATGCGTTAAATTTGAAGTCTGTAGAGGCGTAATGTTTACGCTGATCAAATGAGAAAAAAAGCAGAGCTTTCTGCCTCCCTAGTTAAAGATTAACTTGAAACCAAAAGAAACGGGTGCGAAAGTAAAGCATTCTAGTGCATTAATATTGACAGTTTAAAAAAGCGCATTTCATCGTCTTTAAATTAACAAAAAAAATGTCCTTAACCTTTTACTCCTACTCTCCTTCCAATGATAACTATTTTATATTACTATTTGGTCTGTTTTATAATATCGGTACTCTACACAAACTTAACAATATTACAAAGAGTGAAATCCACGAAAAACTATTATGAAAGTCTATCATTTATACTAGAGTGAGTTATTAAATCATAATAACACAAAAATGCTGTCCAATAGACTCTCGGTTCCCCTTAGAAGTTTTCATAAAGTTAAAAAGAAACAACATTGTTATGAAACGATTGACCGACACCAGAACAATTGTGATTTTGAATAAAAATGACAACAGCAAACTGCAAGGCCTACTTGAAAACGTATCGTCAGAAGAGAAATCCATACTAACAATAAAACAAACCCAAATCAATAATAAACTGCAAATCTATCTGAAAAATCACCTAAAAATAAAAAGGAAAAAAATTTTACCATTACAATCATCCCGTAAGAAACAAAGGATTCTTCGTCCGATCCACTGTTAATTCCTCAACATAACAACGATGCAAATGATTCGCTCCATTACTTAAGCCCAATTCTGTTAATTCCTCAACAAAACAACGAGCCAAATGATTCGCTTCTTTACTTAAGCCCAATTCTGTTAATTCCTTAACATAACAACGAGCAAAATGATTTGCTTCTTTACTTAAGCCCAATTCTGTTAATTCCTCAACATAACAGCGAGCCAAATAATTCGGCTTCTTTACTTAAGCCCAATTCTGTTAATTCCTCAACATAACAACGTGTTAAATGATTCGCTTCTTTACTTAAGCCCAATTCTGTTAATTTCTCAATATAACAACGAGCCAAATGATTCGCTTCTTTACTTAAGCCCAATTCTGTTAATTCCTCAACATAACAACGTGCTAAATGATTCGCTGCTTTACTTAAGCCCAATTCTGTTAATTACTCAACATAACAACGAGCCAAATAATTCGCTTCTTTACTTAAGCCCAATTCTGTTAATTCCTCAAAATAACAACGTGTTAAATGATTCGCTTCTTTACTTAAGCCCAATTCTGTTAATTTCTCAACATAACAAGGTGCTGAATGATTCACTTCTTTACTTAAGCCCAATTCTGTTAATTCCTTAACATACAATGAGCCAAATGATTCGCTTCTTTACTTAAGCCCAATTCTGTTAATTCCTCAACATAACAACGAGCCAAATAATTCGCTTCTTTACTTAAGCCCAATTCTGTTAATTCCTCAACATAACAACGTGTTAAATGATTCGCTTCTTTACTTAAGCCCAATTCTGTTAATTTCTCAACATTTCAACGTGCTGAATGATTCGCTTCTTTAATTAAGCCCAATTCTGTTAATTCCTTAACATAACAACGAGCCAAATAATTCGCTTCTTTACTTAAACCCAATTCTGTTAATTCCTCAACATAACAACGTGTTAAATGATTCGCTTCTTTACTTAAGCCCAATACTGTTAATTTCTCAACATTTCAACGTGCTGAATGATTCGCTTCTTTACTTAAGCCCAATTCTGTTAATTCCTCAACATAACAACGTGCTAAATGATTCGCTTCTTTACTTAAGCCTAATTCTGTTAATTCCTCAACATAACAACAAGCCAAATGATTCGGCTTCTTTACTTAAGCCCAATTCTGTTAATTCCTCAACATAACAACGAGCCAAATGATTCGCTTCTTTACTTAAGCCCAATTCTGTTAATTTCTAAATATAACAACGAGCCAAATGATTCGCTTCTTTACTTAAGCCCAATTTTGTTTATTCCTCAACATACCAACGAGCCAAATGATTCGCTTCTTTACTTAAGCCCAATTCTGTTAATTCCTCAACAAAACAACGTGCTAAATGATTTGCTTCTTTACTGAGGCCCAATTCTGTTAATTCCTCAACATAACAACAAGCCAAATGATTCGCTTCTTTACTTAAGCCAAATTCTGTTAATTCCTCAACATAACAACGAGCCAAATGATTCGCTTCTTTACTTAAGCCCAATTCTGTTAATTCCTCAACATAACAACGAGTCAAATAATACGCTTCTTTACTTAAGCCAAATTCTGTTAATTCCTCAACGTAACAACGAGCCAAATGATTCGCTTCTTTACTTAAGCCCAATTATGTTAATTCCTTAACATAACATCGAGCCAAATGATTTGCTTCTTTACTTAAGCCCAATTCTGTTAATTCCTCAACATAACAACGTGCTAAATAATTCTCTTCTTTACTTAAGCCAAATTCTGTTAATTCCTAAACATAACAACGAACAAATGATTCGCTTATTTAATTAAGCCCAATTCTGTTAATTTCTCAACATAACAACGAGCCAAATAATTCGCTTCTTTACTTAAGTCCAATTCTGTTCATTCCTCAACATAACAACGAGCCAAATGATTTGCTACTTTACTTAAGCTCAATTCTGTTAATTCCTCAACATAACAATGTGCTAAATGATCGCTTCTTTACTTAAGCCCAATTCTGTTAATTCCTCAACATAACAAGGAGCAAAGTGATTCGCTTATTTACGTAAGCCCAATTCTGTTAATTCCTCAACATAACAACGAGCCAAATAATTCGCTTCTTTACTTAAACCCAATTCTGTTGATTCCTCAACATAACAACGAGCCAAATGATTCGCTTCTTTATTTGAGCCCAATTCTGTTAATTCCTAAACATAACAACGAGCCAAATGATTTGCTTCTTTACTTAAGCCCAATTATGTTTATTCTTCAACATAACAACGTGCTAAATGATTCGTTCGTTTACTCAAGCCCAATTCTGTTAATTCCTCAACATAACAATGAGCCAAATGATTCGCTTCTTTACTTAAGCCAAATTCTGTTAATTCCTCAACATAAAAACGAGCCAAATGATTCGCTTCTTTACTTAAGCCCAATTCTGTTAATTCCTCAACATAACAACGAGCCAAATGATTCGCTTCTTTACTTAAGCCCAATTCTGTTCATTCCTCAACATAACAACGAGCCAAATGATTTGCTACTTTACTTAAGCTCAATTCTGTTAATTCCTCAACATAACAACGTGCTAAATGATCGCTTCTTTACTTAAGCCCAATTCTGTTAATTCCTCAACATAACAACGAGCCAAGTGATTCGCTTCTTTACTTAAGCCCAATTCTGTTAATTCCTCAACATAACAACGTGCTAAATGAGTCGCTTCTTTACTTGATCCCAATTCTGTTAATTTCTCAACATAACAATGAGCCAAATGATTCGCTTCTTTACTTAAGCCAAATTCTGTTAATTTCTCAACATAACAACGAGCCAAATGATTCGCTTCTTTACTTAAGCCCAATTCTGTTAATTCCTCAACATAACAACGAGCCAAATGATTTGCTTCTTTACTTAAGCCCAATTCTGTAAATTCCTCAACATAACAACGAGCTAAATGATTTGCTACTTTACTTAAGCCCAATTCTGTCAATTCCTCAACATAACAACGTACTAAATGATCGCTTCTTTACCTAAGCCCAATTCTGTTAATTCCTCAACATAAACACGAGCCAAATGATTCGCTTCTTTACTTAAGCTCAATTCTGTTAATTCCTCAACATAACAACGAGCCAAATGATTCGCTACTTTACTCAAGCCCAATTCTGTTAATTCCTTAACATAACAACGTGCTAAATGATTCGCTTCTTTACTTAAGCTCAATTCTGTTAATTCCTCAACATAACAACGAAACATACAATTCGCTTCTTTACTTAAGCCCAATTCTGTTAATCCCTCAAAATAACAAAGTGCTAAATGATTCGCTTCTTTACTTAAGCTCAATTCTGTTAATTCCTTACCTTTACAACGAGCCAAATGATTTGCTTCTTTACTAAAGCCCAATTATGTTTATTCTTCAACATAACAACGAACCAAATAATTTGCTACTTTACTTAAGCCCAATTCTGGTAATTCCTCAACATAACAACGTGCTAAATGATTCGCTTCTTAACTTAAGCCCAATTCTGTTAATTCCTCAACATAACAACGAACCAAATCATTCGCTTCTTTACTTAAGCCCAATTCTGTTAATTCCTCAACATAACAGCGAGCCAAATAATTCGGCTTCTTTACTTAAGCCCAATTCTGTTAATTCCTCAACATAACAACGTGTTAAATGATTCGCTTCTTTACTTAAGCCCAATTCTGTTAATTTCTCAATATAACAACGAGCCAAATGATTCGATTCTTTACTTAAGCCCAATTCTGTTAATTCCTCAACATAACAACGTGCTAAATGATTCGCTGCTTTACTTAAGCCCAATTCTGTTAATTACTCAACATAACAACGAGCCAAATAATTCGCTTCTTTACTTAAGCCCAATTCTGTTAATTCCTTAACATAACAACGTGCCAAATGATTCGCTTCTTTACTTAAGCTCAATTCCGTTAATTCCTCAACATAACAACGAGCCATACAATTCGCTTCTTTACTTAAGCCCAATTCTGTTAATCCCTCAAAATAACAAAGTGCTAAATGATTCGCTTCTTTACTTAAGCCCAATTCTGTTAATTCCTTAACATAACAACGAGCCAAATGATTTGCTTCTTTACTAAAGCCCAATTATGTTTATTCTTCAACATAACAACGAACCAAATGATTTGCTACTTTACTTAAGCCCAATTCTGGTAATTCCTCAACATAACAACGTGCTAAATGATTCGCTTCTTAACTTAAGCCCAATTCTGTTAATTCCTCAACATAACAACGAACCAAATCATTCGCTTCTTTACTTAAGCCCAATTCTGTTAATTCCTCAACATAACAACGAGCTAAATGATTCGCTTCTTTACTTAAGCCGAATTCTGTTAATCCCTCTACATAACGAAGAGCCAAATGATTCGCTTATTTACTTAAGCCCAATTCTGTTAATTCCTCAACATAACAACGAGTCAAATAATTCGCTTCTTTACTTAAGCCGAATTCTGTTAATTTCTCAATATAACGACGAGCCAAATGATTCGCTTCTTTACTTAAGCCAAATTCTGTTAATTCCTCAACATAACAACGAACCAAATGATTCGCTTCTTTACTTGATCCCAATTCTGTTAATTCCTCAACATAACAACGCGCCAAATGATTCGCTACTTTTCTCAAGCCCAATTCCGTTAATTCCTCAACATAACAACGTGCTAAATGAATCGCTTTTTTACTTAAGCCAAATTCTGTTAATTCCTCAACATAACAACGAGCCAAATGATTCGCTTCTTTACTTAAGCCCAATTATGTTTATTCTTCAACATAACAACGTGCTAAAAGATTCGTTTGTTTACTCAATCCCAATTCTGTTAATTCATCAACATAACAACGAGCCAAATGATTCGCTTCTTTACTTATCCTAATTCTGTTAATTCCTCAACATAACAACGTACTAAATAATCGCTTCTTTACTTAAGCCCAATTCTGTTAATTTCTCAACATAACAACGTGCTAAATGATTCGCTTCTTTACTTAAGCCCAATTCTGTTAATTCCTCAACAAAACAACGTGCTAAATGATTTGCTTCTTTACTGAGGCCCAATTCTGTTAATTACTCAACATAACAACAAGCCAAATGATTCGCTTCTTTACTTAAGCCCAATTCTGTTAATTCCTTAACATAACAACGTGCTAAATGATTCGCTTCTTTACGTAAGCCCAATTCTGTTAATTCCTCAACATAACAACGTGCCAAATGATTCGCTTCTTTACTTAAGCCCAATTCTGTTAATTCCTCAACATAACAACGAGCCAAATGATTCGCTTCTTTACTTAAGCCCAATTCTGTTAATTCCTCAACATAACAACGAGTCAAATAATACGCTTCTTTACTTAAGCAGAATTCTGTTAATTCTTCAACGTAACAACGAGCCAAATGATTCGCTTCTTTACTTAAGCCCAATTCTGTTAATTCCTCAACATAACATCGAGCCAAATGATTTGCTTCTTTACTTAAGCCCAATTCTGTTAATTCCTCAACATAACAACGTGCTAAATAATTCTCTTCTTTACTTAAGCCAAATTCTGTTAATTCCTAAACATAACAACGAACAAATGATTCGCTTATTTAATTAAGCCCAATTCTGTTAATTTCTCAACATAACAACGAGCCAAATGATTCGCTTCTTTACTTAAGTCCAATTCTGTTCATTCCTCAACATAACAACGAGCCAAATGATTTGCTACTTTACTTAAGCTCAATTCTGTTAATTCCCCAACATAACAACGTGCTAAATGATCGCTTCTTTACTTAAACCCAATTCTGTTAATTCCTTAACATAACAACGAGCCAAATGATTCGCTTCTTTACTTAAGCCCAATTCTGTTAATTCCTCTACATAACAACGAGCCTAATGATTCGCTTATTTACTTAAGCCCAATTCTGTTAATTCCTCAACATAACAACGAGCCAAATGATTCGCTTCTTTACTTAAACCCAATTCTGTTGATTCCTCAACATAACAACGAGCCAAATGATTCGCTTCTTTATTTGAGCCCAATTCTGTTAATTCCTAAACATAACAACGAGCCAAATGATTTGCTTCTTTACTTAAGCCAAATTCTGTTAATTCCTTAACATAACAACGAGCCAAATGATTCGCTTCTTTACTTAAGCCTAATTCTGTTAATTCCTCAACATAACAACGAGCCAAATGATTTGCTTCTTTACTTGATCCCAATTCTGTTAATTCCTCAACATAACAATGAGCCAACTGATTCGCTTCTTTACTTAAGCCAAATTCTGTTAATTCCTCAACATAACAACGAGCCAAATGATTCGCTTCTTTACTTAAGCCCAATTCTGTTAATTCCTCAACATAACAACGAGCCAAATGATTTGCCTCTTTACTTAAGGCCAATTCTGTAAATTCCTCAACATAACAACGAGCCAAATGATTTGCTACTTTACTTAAGCCCAATTCTGTCAATTCCTCAACATAACAACGTACTAAATGATCGCTTCTTTACTTAAGCCCAATTCTGTTAATTCCTCAACATAAACACGAGCCAAATGATTCGCTTCTTTACTTAAGCCCAATTCTGTTAATTCCTTAACATAACAACGAGCCAAATTATTCGCTACTTTACTCAAGCCCAATTCTGTTAATTCCTTAACATAACAACGTGCTAAATGATTCGCTTCTTTACTTAAGCCCAATTCTGTTAATTCCTCAACATAACAACGAGCCAAATGATTCGCTTCTTTACTTAAGCTCAATTCCGTTAATTCCTCAACATAACAACGAGCCATACAATTCGCTTCTTTACTTAAGCCCAATTCTGTTAATCCCTCAACATAACAAAGTGCTAAATGATTCGCTTCTTTAATTAAGCCCAATTTTGTTAATTCCTAAACATAACAACGAGCCAAATGATTCGCTTCTTTACTTAAGCCCAATTCTGTTAATTCCTCAACATAACAACGTGCTAAATGATTCGCTTCTTTACGTAAGCCCAATTCTGTTAATTCCTCAACATAACAACGTGCCAAATGATTCGCTTCTTTACTTAAGCCCAATTCTGTTAATTCCTCAACATAACGAAGAGCCAAATGATTCGCTTATTTACTTAAGCCCAATTCTGTTAATTCCTCAGCATAACAACGAGTCAAATAATTCGCTTCTTTACTTAAGCCGAATTCTGTTAATTTCTCAATATAACGACGAGCCAAATGATTCGCTTCTTTACTTAAGCCCAATTCTGTTAATTCCTCAACATAACAACGAACCAAATGATTCGCTTCTTTACTTGATCCCAATTCTGTTAATTCCTCAACATAACAACGCGCCAAATGATTCACTACTTTACTCAAGCCCAATTCCGTTAATTCCTCAACATAACAACGTGCTAAATGAATCGCTTTTTTACTTAAGCCAAATTCTATTAATTCCTCAACATAACAACGAGCCAAATGATTCGCTTCTTTACTTAAGCCCAATTATGTTTATTCTTCAACATAACAACGTGCTAAATGATTCCTTTGTTTACTCAAGCCCAATTCTGTTAATTCATCAACATAACAACGAGCCAAATGATTCGCTTCTTTACTTAACCTAATTCTGTTAATTCCTCAACATAACAACGTACTAAATGATCGCTTCTTTACTTAAGCCCAATTCTGTTAATTTCTCAACATAACAACGTGCTAAATGATTCGCTTCTTTACTTAAGCCCAATTCTGTTAATTCCTCAACATAACAACGAGCCAAATGATTCGCTTCTTTACTTAAGCCCAATTCTGTTAATTCCTCAACATAACAACGAGCCAAGTGATTCGCTTCTTTACTTAAGCCCAATTCTGTTAATTTCTCAACATAACAACGAACCAAATCATTCGCTTCTTTACTTAAGCCCAATTCTGTTAATTCCTCAACATAACAACGAGCCAAATGATTCGCTTCTTTACTTAAGCCGAATTCTGTTAATCCCTCTACATAACGAAGAGCCAAATGATTCGCTTATTTACTTAAGCCCAATTCTGTTAATTCCTCAGCATAACAACGAGTCAAATAATTCGCTTCTTTACTTAAGCCGAATTCTGTTAATTTCTCAATATAACGACGAGCCAAATGATTCGCTTCTTTACTTAAGCCCAATTCTGTTAATTCCTCAACATAACAACGAACCAAATGATTCGCTTATTTACTTAAGCCCAATTCTGTTAATTCCTCAGCATAACAACGAGTCAAATAATTCGCTTCTTTACTTAACCCGAATTCTGTTAATTTCTCAATATAACGACGAGCCAAATGATTCGCTTCTTTACTTAAGCCCAATTCTGTTAATTCCTCAACATAACAACGAACCAAATGATTCGCTTCTTTACTTGATCCCAATTCTGTTAATTCCTCAACATAACAACGCGCCAAATGATTCACTACTTTACTCAAGCCCAATTCCGTTAATTCATCAACATAACAACGAGCCAAATGATTCGCTTCTTTACTTAACCTAATTCTGTTAATTCCTCAACATAACAACGTACTAAATGATCGCTTCTTTACTTAAGCCCAATTCTGTTAATTTCTCAACATAACAACGTGCTAAATGATTCGCTTCTTTACTTAAGCCCAATTCTGTTAATTCCTCAACATAACAACGAGCCAAATGATTCGCTTCTTTACCTAAGCCCAATTCTGTTAATTCCTCAACATAACAACGTACTAAATGATCGCTTCTTTACTTAAGCCCAATTCTGTTAATTTCTCAACATAACAACGTGCTAAATGATTCGCTTCTTTACTTAAGCCCAATTCTGTTAATTCCTCAACATAACAACGAGCCAAATGATTCGCTTCTTTACTTAAGCCCAATTCTGTTAATTCCTCAACATAACAACGAGCCAAATGATTCGCTTCTTTACTTAAGCCCAATTCTGTTAATTCTTCAACATAACAACGAGCCAAATGATTTGCTTCTTTACTTAAGCCCAATTTTGTTAATTCCTCAATATAACAACGTCCTAAATGATTTGCTTCTTAACTTAAGCCCAATTCTGTTAATTCGTCAACATAACAACGAGCCAAATGATTCGCTTCTTTAATTAAGCCCAATTCTAAGGGACACACGTCGTAAACGCGAAAGGTTTCATCAATAAGGTAAAGTCATCGATCAAACTTGACCAAATATAAATTACTCGATTTAGTTTCTCTGTGCCGGGGTGACGAAGGTTCCACCAGAACGCGTTTGGTGTCAAAAACATAATACTTGCATGGACCTCCTGTAAAGATGACCGTTCCCTGGTGCTTTCTATCTCACCAGCGATTGTCATACTGACCTTTATGTCGATTTTTATTATCCGGTCGTGATCCCTTTTGATAAATTTGTGTTGGCGAACTATTATTATTAGTACTACTTTCAATTTGATATTGATTCCTTATTTACAAAACTACTCGTCGATGAAACCTAATCATTCCTAGACAGAAAACTCCCAGAACTCAAAATTAGCTCCCCTGTAACCCACTGATATTTCCATTAAGCTAATAAAAAAAGTAAAAATTTACGTGAGAAAGAAGAATTATAGAGAAAAGTATGGTTTTCCAATGCATTACCCTTTATCCCCTGTATTATGCTCTCGTTGTATGGAATATTTAGAATCCGGATATAAAATCCCCTTAAATAAATAGATGATTTATTTCTACTTTGGTTCCAAAATAACTTTTTTCTTCCATGAATCAAATTTAAATTTGAATGGTAAAATAATCTCTTCCTCTCGTTCCTAGACACTCATTCATCACACCCACCGTATAATCCATCACAATTTTTTATTTACCAGAAACCCCACACAATGAAATATCTATATTCATATCATTTAATCAGTAAAAAAAAATCAGTCATCTTTTCTATGTTCCTACAGGGAGGTAGAATCTGTGATATCCAGTTACTCGATAGAGAAATACATGACATTGAACGAATTTTTTCAACGCTGCCACACTCTCGAAGTTTCATCAACGCTTTCCTGGAAACAAAAAAAATATTTACGCTCCAAAAAGGAAAATGAATTCGAATACATCCAATATTCGTTATATCACTAATAATTAAATAAATTAGTAAAAAACACTACTAAAATAGCCTTAAGATTTCTCCTCACTGTGTAAAATGAATCAATAAAACAACATCCCCCTTGCGAGACATTTAAACACCTCTATAAAAGACCTTGCAAAAATAGCATCCAATCCACATGGGAAAAACTGCCAGAATTTATATAAAAGACCTATAGTAATACAAATAAGATGCACACAGGAAACGTTTTCAATGCCATCTTTAGTCACATTGCTTTTTTAAAAAATGCCAAAGACTAGGATAAGCCAAATTTTTATATCGCTCAAATTGCTATATCAGGCTCGAGATAATGGAGTTGGCTTTAATTAATTCCCATCCCGAGAAAGATTTAATTTTAGCTCTTTTTTAATACCCCGTAAGAGCATGTACCCTGTATAGACTGCTGCGGCATCCTTTTCACAGCCACATGGCCACAGTACCTACAGTTGTGCACCCTCCTCACTCCACTATTTGCAGGACCTACACCTTTATATCTTCCAATTCTATCACCTTGTTTACCTTTGTCGAGGTATACGTGTATAGACTAGCTCGGCGCTCATAGTCTTACACAAGTATGGGCAGACAGCTGAGAACAGGCTGCTTGAGTTATGTCTGAGCGATAAGTAAAGAGTGCGAATTACGGTTGACCGGGTTTAGATTAATGGGTTGCCAAGTTGCAGTTCAAAGGATATATAAAGACAATACCACCAGATATAATTTTAATATATATAAAAAAGGGGCAATATATATATATATATATATATATATATATATATATATATATAAAGAAGAACAAATTAATTATGGTAGCTAAATGAACTAAGTGAAGATTAACGAGGTAATCTAGGGATGACCATACACGATCACTTTACCTTCAAGCGCGGGCAAATTGGATGGGGGATGGAAGACAATGGCGCAGGTCTTCAAGAAGATACTTCGGGGAGTCCTGATGAGGAGGGCTTGAAGATAGGGTTGGATTACTTCATGATGAAGAATGAGTTTTTCTCTGCTCCACAGAGACGTAATCTCAACTCGAGACAATTCTGCTGATCCACAGGAAGTCTCAGTCTCGAAAGACGGGAATTTTGAAGAGGTGGTAAAGATGAATAGGCCGTACAACTCTCCAGGAAGAAGAACACTTGATAGCTTTCCTCTGAACAGGGGCCAAAGCTTAACGAAGGTACATCTTCTGACAAGATCTTCGACGACGAGTTACGGTAGTCTGGACGGAGTGAATGGCGGGCTTTCAATCTCCTCGAGAGATGGTGAGCTTCGGGTTAAATACCCGGTTGGCTACTCTGCTAGACACCGCAGGGCCTTGCGGTTCCCAAGGAATTTTTGTCGCTAGTCTAAGCAAACACAATTCATGATACGCGTCGTTCCAGACGATCAAACTCGCCTCGCGATATGGGGGTAGGTAAAGTTAATATGGCCGCGAACAGCATTATCGCAGGAGAATGGGGGGGGGGGGAAAGATTGGTGTCTGAAAACAAACACATCCGGGACGGATGATTAAGCGAGTGAAGGATTCTTCCTCGACTTTATAAAATTCTCACGCTGGCTCACGTGGTCTTGAAAGAATAGAGGGGTATACCCAAGGGGCTTTCTCTCACGGTGGTCCTTCGAGGGCATTTCCTCACACGCCTACCTTTTGAAGATGACATTTTCCTGATTACATTGGAAAATTCAGCTAACAAAAGAGCCAACTGCGTTTTATGTGGAGATTTTCTACTGGGGGGTTTAAATAGAGTTCCTGGGTAGATTTTACACGGGAACCGGAAAGCGAAGGGAGAGGTTAGTTTTCGTCCGCTTCGACACATACAGTTTGAATTAAATTCAAAGTCTCAGATGGATAAGAGGCTCCCATTACTGCCTCATTATCAAGGGCAATTATACTGTTAATGCATGCGCGGCGGTGATAGCGCTTAAGCATATTCACATGAAACAATTTGTTCCCTGCGGGGGTCTGTATTATGTAATCTACGGGACCGCAGGATTCTAGGATTAGGAATAACCTTTCCATTTGGACAAGAGCTTGCTTGTCTCCGTGGGTAGGAGGAGAAGCACTACTTCACCGGGGTTAAATCGCTTTTCTTTGGACCAAACGTCAAAACAGGTCCTATATTTTTTCAAATTTAGGTCCGAATTTTTGTACGCTAGATCGACGCATTCTTCCAAGCAGTTCCGAAGATCTAGCACGTAAGAATACAAGGACTTGATCTCCTTATCCAGGCGGGGATTAGAAAAAAAGTTCATTCAAAATGCTCATTGGTCCGCGTACATTTCGTCCATACAAGAGCTCAAAGGGGGCAAATCCAAAAGCTCTGTGGGAATTTCTCTGCAGGCGAACAGGGCAACCAGTAGGTGTTGATGCCATTTTTGGGGCTGAGTATGGCCTAGACTTTTCAGAATGGTCTTCAGAGTGCCATTCAACTTTTACAGACGCTGCTAGCGGTGGGGTGAAAAGGAAAGGTGAACAAGGGTTTGATATTAAGGAGCTTGCCGACGTGTTCCATTAGCTCAGAGGTGAACTTTCTACTTCTGTCGGACAAGATCTCCTTCGGAATGACGACGCGAGAAAAGATAAAAATAAGGGCCTCTGCACAAGTCACGCTATCAATTTTTTTAAGGGGGACTGCGTCTGGGAATCTCGTTGCAAAGTCAACAAGAGTGAGGACGTACGAGTGTCCTTCGCTAGACGGGGGATGAATTGGGCCAATTAGGTATATGAACACTCTAAAAATAGGCTCCGAGACAAGTGGAGTCTTCTGGAGGGGGCAGGTGGTATTTGTCCTTTTGCTGTAGTCTTCTGGCAAATGTCACACGGCCTGCAAAACTCGGTAATTTCTTGGGCAGCACCGATCCAGAAGAAATAACGGAATATTCTCCGAGACGTTTTATTGTGATTGTAATGACCAGCCATTAATCTACCGTGTGCGATTCAGAGGACTTGGGGAACATGGGACCGGAGGATACACAACGAGCGAGTGGGGGTTTTATCCTCAGCCAAACTGAAGTGATAAAGGAGTCCGCCGCTAATGATGTAGACGACTTCCTTTTGACCACGGGCAGATCCACGTTTATTACTTCTCGCTTTTTCTCACAAGGACTGAATACTGGGGCATTCCTTTTAAGTGCTTGCAAAAGTCTCGTTTTGGAGGGCTGCAAACTCTGGGGCATAAGGGGCTCCTAAAGATACGGGGAGAACAGTGTCCTTTAGCGTCTGGGCCTTCGTGATGACGGGCTGAACGACGGGGTTATGGGAGAGCTGCGGGCTCTGGCGGATCAACACAGCGCATAATTTAATGGGGGCTGCTATCACTTAGGCCCAACCAGGGAAGTATTCGCATTCGAGATAGCAGCGGACCACGGGGAACCGATTTGCACGTTCCAAGTAGTCATGGACTACTGCGAATTTATCGTGGTCGGGGCCCACTGGAGGGAGTAACTTTTCAGAAAAGACGAAGCAAGTATATCCGGTTTCTCTCACGAGAGTTAACACTCTGCAGCCATTAACACTTCCATTTTCAAACTCAATCTCACCAGGGGAGCTTTGGTTGAACAGAAAATTCACTTGCTGTTCCAGGGGACTGTTTGTTGGGGAAGTTGCTGGCGTTTCAGGGCGAGTGGGCTGATGAAAGAGAGAGTCACATATTTGGTGGATTTGATGACTAGGAGCAGAACGAAGTTGGTAGTTTGGGGGACCGTGGGTCCTCATATGGCCGGGAACTCCGCAAGAAAAACAAATTATGGGCTTACAAGGGTAATGTAACGTTGCGGAATTATTTATCCCTCGATTTCTGGCGGGGAGTGGTACTTGGGTTTAAAGGGAAGAGTTACCTTTACAAACTTGGGTGAATTCTTCGGGAGAATTTGGAGAGGTTATTTTTACTTTTTGAGGAGGGGGGGTGAGACTTCTTGAGGTCTTTCGGGTAAAGATGGTGGCTTGATACGTGCACATCTGCTTTTTCTATGCATTTTTTGAAAGAAGACATGCTTCTGTGCTTCACGAATGCGCGAATTTCAAAGGGTAGTGTACCCATTAACTGATCCCGTAGAACGAAATCAATTAGGAACTCGTTGTCGCAGTTGACTTGAGCTGAATCAAACCAAAAAGACGGGAATCTTGAAGGGGTGGTGAAGATGAATGGGCCACACAACTCTCCGGAAAGAAGGACGCTTGATAGCTTTCCTCTAAACAGCGGCCAAACCTTAACGAAAGTAGATCTGCTGACGAGATCTTCGACAACGTAAGACGACGAGTTTCGGGGGTTCACGGCAAACAGACGGAAGTCTGGACGGAGTGAATAGCGGGCTTTCACTCTCCTCGAGAGATAGTTAGCTTCGGGTTAAATACCTGGGTGGCTGCTCTGCTATACTTCTCAGGGCCTTGCGGTCCATAAGGAACTCTTGGCGCCAGTCTAAACAAACACAATCCATGATAAGGCGTCGTTCCAGACGATCAAATGCGCCTCGCGATATGGGGGTAGGGTCAATATAGCCGCGCACGGCGTTATCACAGGAGAGGGGGCGATGGACGTTCGGCGTTTGAAAACAAACACAGCCGGAACGGGTGATTAAGCGAGTGACGGATTCTTCCTCGGCTTTATAAAATTTTCACGCTGGGTCACGTGGTCGTGAAAGAATATAGGGGTATCGCTAAGGGGCTTCCTCTCACGGTGGTCCTTCAAGGGCATTCTCTCGCTACCTTCATCACTTTCAATTAAAGATATTTCCTTAAAAACTTTCCGACCCGCAAGGGGGTACACTGTGACCATTACTTCCGCTTGTATAGGTAAAAACGGCACCTCCACCCCACACTAGTGCCAGTAAGGAACGTCTGGATCACTGAGTTGATTCCAACTCTTAAGCTGAGCCTGGGAAGTCAGGTGCATACCCCAATCCTTATATACACACCTCTTTTTACTAAAGAAAACCTTCCCTTGCCCTGCATTATTTCTTTCTCATTCTAGTTGAAAAGACCTGACCAGCTTCCTCATACCATGTCAGGAAAGAGGCTTTGGAACCTTTGTAAACAACGCTCTTTAACACCCAAAGGTTACAAAAGACCAATCTCAACGGCTATGAGTGTTTGAACGCGATTAATGGGATGTGCGTTTTTGCCCCATCAACCCTTTCCCTTCGCTTTCTGGCTGCATTGTATATTTGGGTCGGTCTTTACTGCTTTGTTGGCTGCTACGCCAACTAAGAGTCTCGGGGTCCCGTCTCTGGATCTATTGTAGTTGTCACAGCTGCCTTTATGGCTACTTAATCACTAGTTGCATCTTTAGGAAGTGACTGTCAGTTGGAAGACCTCAGAGTGGTGTGCGTTTCCGTACAGGCGCGTACATCTCCTTTTTTCACGCCTGGAGTTGTTACAAGACCGGTCACCAGACCGGCTCCTGCCTATCAGATCTAGTCTTTTCTAGTCTCTCTCTCTCTCTCTGTATCTTTACCATGCTTAGGTTTTCTTAACCGTTCTTTCCGCAAAGAATTATTAAGACTCCTCCAACATTAATTTACTCACATCCACTTTAAAAAAATCTTCGCCAATAATTTATCAATTTGTTCAATATTCAATGTAAAGGACATTCTTAAGATTAAATTAACTTTAACCAGAAGGAACTTCTTCTATATATATATATATATATATATATATATATATATATATATATATATATATATATATATATATATATATATATATATATATATATATATATATATATATATATATTATAGGAATATTACGACGTATAGGTGAGAATGGGAGGAGGAAGTAAAAACTCGGAAAATACACTAAAGTTTTTTATTGACGTTTCGCCTGTTGGCTTCTTCAGAAGCCAACAGGCGAACCGTCAATAAAGAACTTCAGTGTATTTTCCGGGTTTTTACTTCCTCTTTCCATTCTCACCCATATATATATATAATATGAATTATTAACAAAATCGAGGGTGTGAATTAACCGAAAAATAACGAATTATTTTAAGTGTACCGGTAGATTAAATATTCATAAATCATAATGTTCAAAGTGCAGAGAATCAAAAATAATGGGAAGATCGAATACCAGTCATAGCTTACTAAATCTTCAATTGCGGAATCTGAATTATGGTGTAAATTGTGCAAGTGTAACATGAAAGACAAGAAGTTTAATGCAGACATGTATGCTTTCTCACAGAAGCAGAAGAAGACTTCTACATAAATTTCAAGTTCAACAAGCAGTTAAATTTCTCAACCAAAATAACAAGATAAAGATATCTGATATTAAATGCAGTGTGGGCATTGCATGCCACTCAGCTATTACATCCAACGATCATCTTACAGATATTATAAGCAGCTGTTCCGTCAAGAATCAATCTCTTCAGGATTTGAAACGTTCCAAATTCACCCGTATTTTGAATAATGTGGTCTATCCTTCTCTCCATGAAAACATAATCAATGACAGATGCCATTTTCACTCATTATTATTGATGAATCAATGGATGTTTCTGTGATAAAAGATGTGTGCATTTATATTAGATACTTCAAGGAGGATAGTGCGTCAATTAACACAGCTTTTTTTTATGTCTACTACCTGTCCTCTCAAATACTGCATCATCACTTTTTGCTGACATCAAACAGTTTTTTGATTATAATAAAGTGCCTTTATCAAATATCATTGGATTAGGTACTGATGGTGCGTCAAACCTTTGTGGTTGCAATAATTCTGTGTTTCCAAGGCTCAAAGAATTTTCTTCAAAATGTGTTGTAGTGAGGTGTATTTGTCATAGGTTAGGTTTGTGTGCAAGTATTTTTTCAGCAACATTCTAGAGGTTTTTTAGTTCATCTGACAACATTTTTTCAGTAGTTAGGAACGGTACGACCTCCATTTTTGTCATACTTACACTCCTTATATGCTACAACACGTGAAAGTAACTCCTAATCTACGTCAGAGAATTGTTCTTTTGAAAACTTGGGTGGAGGACTCTTTCTGTGATTTATAGAGAGGTAGAAAAGTTCAATAGTGTGATTTTTCGCGTTTTTGAGTTATATCACCAAAACAAAACCGATAAATCCCCTGCAAATGTCGGTCGAACCCGCATAAACATTGTCCGAGAAAACATAGCTATTAGGCACTTCTCTATGAAGGATCTCATCAAGAATGCAGTAGAAACCTATCTAAAAATTAAGACTGATAGTGGCAAAAGATGGTCAACTCACAGTGTTCCGTTACCTCAATGCATTCGTTCTAAAACTCGTTTGCCAGAAACCAAACCAATCATCAGTTAGAAGAACCAGAAGGCGAGACTAAAAAATGCTGAAACTCATGTTTTTAGGAGGGATGAAGATTAGGAGAGAATTCATTTCAGAGACGAAAGTAAAGTTATTTTAGCTTAATTTGATGGCAGACGCTTTGTTAGATCCGTTGCAGGTGACAGTCCTAACCTTAAATGTGTTAAAATGTCTGCCAAGCATGAAGAATACAGTGTTATGGTATAAGGAATATTTTTGTCTGAAGGAGTTGGTCCGCACGTGCGAAAAAAATGGAAAAGTAAATGTGAATGTGTAGCTAAAGCTCGTACAACAACATGTTATACCTTCACTCTGAGCATTTCTGAACTAGCCAGTGGTATTTATGAGGGAAAACGCACCATGCCATACTGCAAAGGATGCAAAATACTATTTTGAACAAGAAAATATCGAAGTAATGATGTTGGCTGCCTCAAAGCCCGGACTTGAACCTAATTGAGAACCCATGGAATATCATTGGTGATAAAGTTCGAGACCAGCACCCTTAAACTGTGACGGATTTCTGGGCGAAAAGTAAACAAGAACGGAACAAAATAGCACAAGAAACTAGGGAGGTCCTGTGGTCGTCGTTCACAGGATCTCAAAGCCCGGACTTGAACCTAATTGAGAACCCATGGAATATCATTAGAGATAAAGTTCGAGACCAGCATCCTTAAACTGTGACGGATTTCTGGGCGAAAAGTAAGCAAGAACGGAAAAAAAAATAGCACAAGAAACTAGCAGGTCCTGTGTGGTCGTCGTTCACTGAAGTAATAGAAAACAAAGTCTTCACCCCCTCATATTAAGTGTTTTAAGTTTCATCGTTGTCAAATCTTGCTTTGTTTCTGGTGTATTTGCTTGCTAAGTAAGCATTTCCGTGAATGATGGTTCTCTTATTTTGCATGTGTGAATATTTTGTTTTGTTAGGTAATTTAGTATAATTTCTTAAATAATTTTATAATTTATATAATTTCTTAAAGGCTCGTCTCCTCTTGTTTCCCTTTAGTTGTCTTACTTCAAGAGACCATGTTGGGCACGTATCCCATTCATACTCTCGCAGGCAATAAGAGTTTTGAGACTCAACCACTACTGCAAAGGGGACAAACAGGTGAATGCATAATTTACATCCAACGTCTCCGTTGTTTGTTTGACTCTAAGCACCTCCTTTTGGCACTGGTAGTTCAGCTACACCTCGATACAAAATACTCTATTGTATCAGTGTATATTCTACCATCAGCTGACCTAGATGAAGCAGAATTTCACTGCGTCGTGGAACGGTTGCCGTGGCTCTTTCTCTTCCTAGAGGATTCGAATAATAGTTACACCGTCTGGGGAAGTAAACGATCAAACAAATGGGACAGGTCTTGGCAGACCTGATTGAAGAGCTAAAAATTACTGTTCTAAATTTGGTTCCATTTAACTATCGCGTCCGAGAACCACTTCCTTTTCTTGCTTTGATCTTCCCTTGGGGTCTCTGAACGTAGAATCGGATTTTTTTAGGTGGGGGAGAAGTGGTCTATGACTTTTACGATAGCAATCACTCTCCCACGGAAATTTTCACAGAATTTCTTTATTTTTTTACCTCAAAATATTATATTATTGTCTGGATAGCGAAGATCACCTGTCTCCTGAAAAGTGCGAGATCAAGATCAAGAAATCCCATGCAGAATTCAGTTTAGGCTGGAAAGCATTTGGAAAGACAAGCATCATCTTCGAAGGCAAAATGTTCATGTGCCTGAAAAGAAAAGTATACAGCCAATCTATAATCCCATCTATGACCTATGGCGCAGAAACTTGGAACTTGACCAAAAAAGTTTTCCTTCCCTCTCAATTTCAAAAGAAAAGGAAATTAAAGGAAGAAAGGGATTTAAAGAGTGTAGTAAATAGTTAATATCAAGAGAAGAATTTAACACAGAAAAATGTCCTCGACTTACCAAAACCACTTATTACCCGGAACAAGAGAATCATGAAGAAATTTCCTAGAATAGGAAAAGGTGAGGAACCCATAGGCAACCCTTCCTTTTTTTAATAATTGCTATTAAAACTAAAGTAGTTATGTTTAGTACAGAGTCTAATAAGATCGGTAATTAATTTAGGATTTAAGGGCGATAAAGAAGGGTGAACAGTGAGTCATCCCTCCAAACTGTTCCGTATAAGTTCTATTAAGACGTTTGTAAAGGGACAACTTTGATTTCCCTCTGAGGTCAAATTTCTTATTTTCTCAATGGATTCCGAGGGATTTTCAATGTAAGAACGTGAAGTGTTTCCTATGTTTGAGGAATAGGTCTAAGCTAACCATTTGTCCAAAGGTTGAGTGCAACTACTTACAATGGAAATAATATAGCAGAAAGTAAAATCAGGCTTATAGATCTTGGGAAGACCATATATGTATGGGAGAGTCGGTAAATAGGCTTTAAATGCTTTAAGTAACTTATGATAATATTTGAGAAGGCTTTAATTTTCCTTAATAAAATCAACTTGAGGAGGTTTAAGGGGATGGAGCGAAATGATGGTTACAACGAGCTATCAAAGAGGAAAATGTTCATTTTTTTTCAATATATGAAGTCAGAAGGCAGAATCGCCACGGTTTATTACATCATAAAAGAAAACACTTTTATTATAAATAAGACCTCATAATTTAGATCAATTGACCTCAATATTAGTAACAAATCCAAAATATTAAGGTCTATCCCTTTGCGTGGGGCATATGACTGTCAACTTGTTTGTGACTGGTGCTCACTTTGGTTAAATCAGTTATTCTGTGATGAGTACGGGACATTGCTCGTCGAAATTAATAAGTATATTCTGTGTTTCTGTGCGGATTTGGTGTTATATATATGTATATATATATATATATATATATATATATATATATATATATATATATATATATATATATATATATATACTAGCAGAGATATCTGTCATTACCCAGGTAAAATATGCGTTCGAAAAAAATAAGAACTCTATCCAGGGTGTTTCCCGGGATAAAAAGTCCTGTCGCAAATAAATATAGATGAGCATTGTTTGAAAATCTTATATCGTGGCATTAAAATATCTTTACTTGCTGATTATTATTATTATTTTTTTATTCAAGGCAGAGTCGGGAGAGGTGCGCACTCTCCTTATCATATAATATACTTAAAATGAGTAAACGTTTCACCACGCGTGCTCGTCAGTTTACGCACACGCGTGACTGACCGTTAGTTATCAGCGAACAACGTTGAGGACACAGAAACAGATCGAAAGAAAGGGATTTAAAAAAAAAATCCTCTTGATTTGGATATCCTTTTGTATGGGGAGAGAGAGGAGAGTAGGAGAGACGAGGAAGAGTGTGAGAGACAGAGGGGGAGTAATTGGGGAAGAGGGAGGAAAGAATTTTTCTGTTGTTTTAAATATCCTTTGGTAAGGGGGAAAGAAGTGGAGGAGAGATGGGAAGAGAGGTGGGACGGGAATTGAAGGGGAGGGAGAGATATAGAAGAAAGAAGGAGAGGGGTATAGAAGGGGATGGGAGATATAGGGATGAGGGAGAGATGGTGAGTGGTAAAGGAGGGGAGTGTTAGAAGGGGAGAGAGAGTGGGGAAGAGAGTGAGGAGGGGAGAAAGTTGGGAGATAGGGAGAGAAGGATAGAGGGGAAGAGAGGGGAAGTGTGAGAAGATGGTTAGATAGAGGGGAAGAGGGGAAACGAAGGGTGAGAGAGAGGAGGGAGAGGAGAGAGGGGAGGGTGATCGGGAGATAAGTGGGGAGAGAGCGGGAGAGAGAGGGGGTAGAACGGGAGTGAAGGGTGTGAGAGGGGCGGAAGGGAGAAGGGGAGAGAGTGGGGAGAGGGGAGGGGAGAGAGGGGAGTGGGAAGAGGGGAATGGAGAGAGGGGTCTAAAGGGGAGACATGGGAGAGGGGGAGAGGGGAGGGGAGAGAGGGGAGTGGGAAGAGGGGAATGGAGAGAGGGGTCTAAAGGGGAGACATGGGAGAGGGGGATAAGGGGGGGGAGAGGGGGGTAGTGAATAGAGTGGAAGAGTGGCGTAGAGATTGAGATAGAGAGGAGAGGGATGGGGGAGATAGGGGAAGAGAGACGGGGACATAGGGGAAGAGAGAGGGGGGAGATAGGGGAGAGAGAGTGGAGAAAAAGGGGAGAAGAAGATAGAGATGTAGGGGGGGGAGAGGTGGATAGAGGGGATAGAGGGCAGGAGGGCCTAGAGCTAGGGATAGGGAGAAGGAGAGTGGAGGAGGCAGTACGGGAGAGAGTGGAGAAATGGGAGAGATGGGGGAGAAAGGGTGGGAGAAGGGTTAGAACATGATTTTTGATTCCTATAAATGGACAGCCACCTACACCTACACACACACACACACACACACAACGCAGACAGACAGACTTCATTTTTATTAATGATATATATATATATATATATATATATATATATATATATATATATATATATATATATATATATGGGGGAGGGGGTTGCTAAAGACCTGGTTGTATATTGACTTTAGCACCTTTATTTTCGAATGTTCTAACTGGCGAATGCAGTTTTGAGCATCGTGCTGGAGATTACAAATCAGCTGAGGAAGCTCCATTTTATTTGTAGGAAATTTAAAAACTAATACAAATTTTGGTCTTGAGCTTTCCACCTTCAGTTATCTTCAGACGGAAGTCTTCGTTGTTGTTGATGCGGCAATGATGTAAAGTTTCCATTAATGTTGCCTCCCTTAACGGCGTGTTAGTTTTTTGGCGGTCGTGAGCAGCAAATGATAAAGTAAGGTGAGAATAGAATCGAATAGAAGAAAAGGTGTGAGAGAGTGTAAAGGGCTAGTGCGTCTAGTGCTATCCCGCCCCATCTCCTCTCTTTGGGCTCGCTGTCGGGACCAGAAGTGAGGAGAAGGGTCGAGAGAGCCCGGGCCCCTCCTATTCCCCCTTTCCCCTTTCGCTGTGCCTCGCGGCACCGGTGAGAGGGTAACAGGGGAAAGAGGAGGAGGACAGAGAGAGGAAGAGGAAAGGGAGCTATAGTATAGCAAGAAACTAGTAGAAGATCAAACAGATGACCTAGGTGGTTTTGACCCTACATCTAATACGCGGTGCTAATAGCCCGGTGTGTATCACCCACCCACGTATATTTGTAGAGCCCGTTAAGAAAGACAGTAACCAAGATTTAGTGAGAAATGGAAGGAAGTTAAAGGCGTGTTGTGAGCCGCAAGATGCTTGGAGGTCAAGCTAATCTCTGTCCATTTAAATTAGTTAGAAGTTGGGATTATGGTTATAGAGGAAGTACCTGAGATCCAGGTGTCTGTGCTTTCCGTTTTTGTTACTTAGTACTTATACTTGGCGTTCAACCCGTTATTAGTATGTGTTTGTTTTTAATTAGAATTTGTTTTTTTTTCTCGCATGTTATGTTGTATTCTAGCTGTCTATTCTTGCATGTATGTTTCTTCCCTTTTTCCTTCCTGCTACCTGTAAATGTCTTCTTCTTCTTCGTCCTCATTTCCGATCCTCGCTCTGCTTGGGAAGAGGCGGTGAAGCCTCCAGTCTACTCCTAGTTCTATTTGCGTTCAAAGTTCGTCTCCAATTTCTTCATGTGTCCTCTCGATGACTCCTTTTGCTCTCTTCGTTGTTATCCTGTTAAGGGGCTCGACGTTGGCTTCTCTGTGTAGTTCTTCTATCCTTCTCCTCTCTGTTCTTCTTGTATTTGTCACTAGGTACATTGCTTTGTTCTGGACTCTTTGTATTTCCAACAGTTTAGTTCTTAACAATGTACACATTGCGATTGCTGGATAGATCAGTGTTGGTTGGATAAACGCATTGTAAATCCTTCTTTTATTCTCTTGACTTAAATTTCTTAATTTATACAGGAGTACTAGTCCTCTCTTTGCTCTCTGTATTCTCTTGGCTACGTGTTTCGTGTAACCGGATTTCGTTATTGTCAAACCTAGTACTTTACAGTCGTTACTGTATCCATATCTTACATTGTCAACGTTGATGTCTGCTACTTTTCTTCTGTATATGGGAACTATTTTATATTGTCTCTGTTCGCACTGATTTTCCATGAGAGAAGTGAGGCGAGAGGTATAGATAGGTAGATAATTATATAAGAGTTTGTTTTAATGCGGAGGGGGGGATTAATGCGAGTTAGTGCCGGAGTGTGCTTAGTTTGCCAGGAGACTGGCTGATCTTTTTTTGCGAGTTCCTTCTTCGTTTCTTCTAATTACAGTGCTTCTTGGATTTGGTGTAGCTTTTCAGTTAATGTTTGTTCTAACTTATTCTTTTATATTGTTTTTGTATATATATATAGAGAGAGAAAGAGAGAGAGACAGATAGATAGATTCTATATTTAATCTAAGTTACTTTTAAATCTTTTATTTTTTTGTTGTTTGGTTATTTACGTCATTCGTGTTTTTGTTTTTTTCTGGTTCCTTAGATTTGAATGTATTTATTATTCTTTATCCGTTTTCTTTACTTTTTTGTTTTGTTCATGTAAGGATAGGGCTTCCCTGTTGCTGTAGGTGTAGCCTTCTCTTCTGGAAGCCTTTGTATTTATAGTTTCTAGTTTCTATTCTGAGTGATCTGCTTGTGTCTGGATGCCTTTCTTCTATCTTTTCTCCCTATGCTCCTTGATCTTTTCCCTAGAGTCATGCTTAAAGCGTCTATTCCGGCTGTCACTATTATATTTCTAGTTCTATTTCTTTCGCTTCTTTTTTGTGTCTATTATTAGGTACGTCGCGTTCTTTTTGGTACGTTGCAGTCTTTCTTGTTTGTTACTGTTCCTGCGTGCAACGGTGTTGGTGAGTATGTTAAAACTGACTTTACGAATGCTTTTACGTCTAAGATTCATATTTCTTAGTGTGTAGAGCGGTTTTATTCTCATTTTGGGCTTATTTATTCTTGTATTTGTGTGTGCCTTGTATCCTTTTGTCCCGATATGCAGTCCTAGCATATGTATTTCCTTCCTTCGCGTAGTCGTATTGTCGTCCGTCGACGGCAATTCGGTCTTTCTTTGTGCGTGTAATTGGAATGCTTTTGAATTTGTAGATGTTCGTTTTGATTTTCCATCTGTTCTCGTAATAATTTATATTTTTGATCTCTCTCTCTGTGGTCCTTGCATTGGGTTTGTGGCGTTTGTGGATCGTGACGCGATAATCTGGCTGATGTCGTCCGCATACTGTATATTCATAAGACCAAGTGTCATTGGGGGCCGAAGATCAGCCGTGAATATCACGTAGAGGGTGGGAGTCGTACAACTTTCTTTGTAGGACCCCCGTCTGGAAAGAGAAGGTTGCTCCTTCGTAGCCCTCGATGGTGATGAATGCTTTTCTGTTGCTGATGTATTTAGCCAGCATCCTCTCTATATTGATGCCGAAATCGAGTTGTAGAAGCTTATGTACTTGAACCCATACCTTGTCGAAGGTTTTCTCCACATCACGGAGGCCCATATCCACGTATCCTTTATCCGCTGTGGCTTGAACTATTTTACCTGTCAATATAGCTTATGCCATATTCGAATCCCTGTCTTTTCGGAATCCGTACTGACGTTCGTTGTACTTTCCATTTTCCTTCAGAAATTCGACTATTTTTCTGTTGAGTATTTTCTCTAAGACCTTTTCCAGGAAATTCAGCAGCGAAACGGGTCTGTAATTGCAGACTAAATCAGATGCCTTGCCCTGTTTCGGCAGGAATACCACCTTTGCTAGTTTGGATATTCCTAGGAATACTCCTATATTTAAATACGCGTTGAAGAGGTTGGCGATGGCACGTTTTATATTTGCGGGGACCTTCTTCTAGTTTTTTTTCCGATAGGCCTGTCCTCCCAGGTGCCTTCTGTTGAAGGGGCTGATGGCACTTTTCAGCTCTTCTTCAATTATTTTATCTTTACCACTATTCTTTCGTTGTTCATTCTTCTGTCCACTCTTATCTCTGGTGTTAGTCTGTGCCTGTTGCTCGTAAATATTTGTTAACTCCCTCTTCTGTCTCGCTGTCATATCCTTCATTGTCTCTTTCGCTGATGGTATAAACTGTTCCCCAGTGCTCCCTGAACTTATCTGCAAATTATTCATTGTATCTTAAGTACTCTCGTTGTTTATTTGTCATTTAAAATTTGTTTTGGTTGGTCCTCCTTTTATTATTTTAATCATTCTCCAAGCCCTGCTTGGTTTGTTCGTATTTTTCACCTTCTTTATAAATTTCTTCTATTTCTCATTCAGCTTTTTTTCGAATAAGAAGATCATTTCTCTTTTTAATCTTTTCAACTCCTTGCTCTTTTGATGGTTTTTACCGTTTTCCCTTATTTCTGAATATTTTCTTCTGATGTTCCTTGCATTCTTCTTTATTTCTTCTGTCCATTTGGGATGTGGGAGAGTTCTGTACTTGATTATTGGTACGCTTTTCTCGTCTGCTTTGATTATGTTGAAGAGGAGCGCTTATGTCGCTTCCTCCAGTTCCTCGATGTTGTTGCCTTCAAGGTCTGCTTAACCATAACCTTCCAGCATTGCTGTATATGTTCCCCAGTTCGCCCTCCTGTAAGATTTTCTAGGTGTAATTAGGACCTGTTTTGGATTTTGGTTGATGGTAACTAGAATTCCAATATGATCGGTACAAGGAATGGAAACTGGTTCCATATAAATATTGTACGGGAAGTTGTTGCTCGTTAGTACAATATCTGGTTTGGTTGCTGTTCTTCCAGTTATAAGGATCGGAAAATCTAGTCCTGCTCTTACGAGTACTTTATTGTTCAGTAGAAGCTCTAGATTTAGTCCCGCGTTGTTTTTAGTTCAGTTTCCAGAATCCCGCAGTCTTGTATTCAGATCTCCATGCATGATGGTTGGATTTTTCTTATTAAATACCTCCATCACTGTGTGGATCGGAATATACGAGCGGCGTGGAGGCTTTAGGCTGATGCTATCGTGAGTGGGGCGTATTCCATATCTACTGTCACAGCAGCGTAAGCCTCGTCTACCTCCCGTTCCTGGACGTACTGGATACTTTTTTTAATTCCAATTGCTTTCCCGTCGTATCTTTCTCCGGTCGGGTTATTTTTTATAATATTGTAGTCTGTAATTTTCATTGTTTCTTCGTCTTTGAACCCGTGTTCGAAGATGCAGATTATGTCGGCGTCCAGTTGTCGTAAATTGTTACCGTATTAAATGGCTTTGTTTTTCCATTCGTCCGTTTTAATGTGCAGTATTTTTAATTTATTTGTCGTGTAATCCTTTTTTACTGATTTGTTCCTTGCTTTGTCTTTGTGATTTTTCACTTGACGTTTGTTATTTTTTTTTAAGGTTTCCTTCTTTATCAGCTTAATGTCGTTGGGATATAATCGATGCGGTTTTCTTCTACTAGCCTTTTGATCGATTTTTGTTCGTGTTCAGTTACATATGTCCATTTACACGTTCCTTTTTCTAGTCTTTTCTTGATGTCGGCGGGCTTGACTCCTTTTGGTAGGGGATGAGTTTGGAGTATGAACATTCGGAGTTTAAAATCCTTAGCTTCGTACCGGCGGCCTTCTTCGTTTTGCATTTTCTTTGCCTTTTAGTGAGTCTTTCTTTTCTTTTTACTTCCGGTTTTCTTGTCATAATTTTCTGCTTCTTTTTCTTCTTCTATTGTTTCTTCTCTGTCCGTTAATATGTCTCCCACTTCCAACATGTCCTTGACATGTAGCGGTTTGCCGGCCGTGACTCGGTATATTAAAGCCGAAGGAGGGTTGATTGGAAACTATATTCTTCTAATCCCGTTCTTTTTAGTCGCGTGCGAGTCTAATCGCGAGCGACTCTACATCTCACTATGTTGGTCGGTCGGTCCCCATTTTGCTTTTTTTATAATAACATCATTAATATTCGTCCGATTCTAACGAAATCTGTAAACCTTATGTTGTTTTACATTCTCTTTCGAATGTTATAATTGTCAAAGTCCTCCCAAAGTAGGTCCGGGAATTATTTTGTTTTAGTAATAAAATCATAACTATTCGGCCGATTCTAGCGAAATTTAAAACCTTTATGTTGTTTTACATTCTCTTTTGAATGATATATTTACCAAAGTCATCGCAAGTTTAGTCCAAGAATTATTTTGTTTTGGCAATAACATCATAACTATTCGGCGGATACTCTGCTAGACAACACTAGGCTATTTTATGCTATAATCTGCTAGGCATGCCTAGAATAGGCTATACTATGCTAAGCAATGCTAAGATATAATGTATAAGGGTAAGATAAACTATGCTTATTTAGGCTATAAAATGCTATGCTAGGATAACATATATTATGTTAGGCTAGACAATACTAAGCTATGCTTGACTAGGGTATAATAGGATAGTATATACGCTATACTTGTCTATGATAGTTAATTCTAGGCTAGGTTATACTATGCTAGGCTATGCTAAGCTATGCTAAGCAATACTAGGCTAGATAGGGCTATACTATGCTATGCTAGGGTAGGCTAAAGTATAATAGGCTAAGGAGGGCTATGTTCTGCTATGCTAGGTATTACTATGTTAGGCTACGATAGACTAGCTAACTAAGGCTATAATAGGCTAAGCTATTCAAGGTTATTCTAGTCTAGGGTGTGGTATTCTATACTAGCCTAGGATATACTAGGCTAGGCTCTAATATGATTCGCTTGGCTATATTATGTTAGGTGTGGTCATAAATAAGAATAAGTGAGGGCACGCGACGTTTTGGTCCGCAGACCTTGTTCAGAAGTATGGTTAATGTGTCCGCGAAGGTTCTTGGTTGTGCAATATTATTCACGTGTACGAACATTATGCACGCCATAATATAAAGCCAGGGCCTTCATTCACGTTTATGTATATTTTTTGTCCTTGTGTTTCCTTAATTTCCTTTATCGTAGCTTTTTCTACGTTAGCGTAGGTCTGGTGGGTCCTCATTTCTTTTTCTTGTTTCTCCTTTTTATTTTCTGGTGATTATTTCTCTTCTTTTTGGGCAATTAATGGTCATGATCATGTGAGGACCTTGGCAATTTAAGCACCTTTCTGTTTTTCTCCGTGCATTGGCAGAAATTGTAGACATCTTTCCCGTATTCAGAATATTTTTTTTTCTCTTTGGGACGGTATTTAATCACGTGTTTCTCTATTGCATAGCACTGGAAGCATGTCTGTACGTTAGTGAACTTTTCTTTAGTTATGTTTTCCTGCGGTATTCTCATTCCGAAAGCCAGTAGGCCATTCTTCGTAACCCTGTTGGCCATTTCTGCTGTGGCATACAGAACTTTAAACACGTAAGTATGGTGGCCAAATTTGTTCAGCGCTGTACTTTTAATTGCTGGTTTTCTTTTTATATTTCAGTTTATAGTTCGTTCTTAGTGTGAGACCCTACGTAGAGGTGTCCTCATGGGTGTATTCGAAATTATTCACCACACTTGTAACCTTTAGAATTAGCTGTTTCTCATTAATAGTTTGTTAACTTTTTATAGTATATTCGTAGAGATAACTTATTGTTATTTTCTTGCATATTTGGATATTTTTGCTTTTTATGATATATTGTAGTGTTCTTTGATAAGTTTTGTAGGCATCCGTCATTTGCTTCTGGTAGTAGAGTAGTATTTTATTTTTCTATTCTTTTTCTTCCCGTACCTCAAACTTTGAGTTGAGAATTTTTTCCTGTAATTTGTCAAATTCTCCTTTGAAGTAGCCATTGTTGATTAAGACCTATTGGAATGGTCGAATTTTTTCCTTAAGTTCGGTCTAGGTTGAACAGTTTCTGATAGCTCTTTTTTATATATGAGCTCATTGCCGATTTTTTTTAGTTCTTGGTGCACTCACTTTTCCCGTTAGTGCATCGATCGAAGTCTGTGCCTTTTCGATATAAGGTGGTGGTATACTTTTCGTCACTGTTCTGTTTTATATCTACATCCAGGAAGGGAATACAACCGCTTGCACTCAACTCGTATGTTAGTATGAGAACGGAATTGAATTCTAAGATCTTTTTGAGTTGTAATATTTGAGGTTCGTGTTAGTTTTTAGGTATATGTTATTAACAAATCTGGCATAAATTTTCGGAGGGCTTCCCAAGTAGAAGTTTGCAAAACTAGGGCCCAATTTTGATCACATCGCTACTCCGTCAATTTGATGGTAAAGTTTGCCGTCTGGCCTTCGGAATAGAGCTTCAGTTGTATATATTCTTAAAAGTTGCCTTAATATTTGGGGTTATATTCGTGGAGCAGACATCCGAGTTTTCGTAGGCGCTCTTTGTTATTATTCTGATTGTTCCGCTATTATTGCATTGATGAAAAGGCTCTCGACATCAAGAAAAGCTGGGATGAATGGCATAATAATTGAATTCAAACATTTAGCAAGTTTATATGTCGACGGTGGGACTTTAGAAATGATTGAGAGAAGGGAGTTATTTTGCTGATATGATTTGACATTCCCGTAGCTGTATCCGAGGTTATATTCACCTTTAATAGGAAAGAGTTGTAATTGATTGGGAATACTGTTGTTTTCGGATATTAGTTTGTTGACCTTTTCTTCAGTTAGTCCATTGGCTCTTTCGTTATTCTTTGAAATTTTAAGGTGTCAGATAGTAGGTCGTTAGGTTTTTATTAGGTAGAATTAAAATGTTATTAACTGCTATTCTAAAGATTATGTCATTGTTATCTAGAAATCTTTTTAGGGACTCTTTTATTTCTTCTGTTAATTGGAATCTTTTGTTCTGTGTGCGCTGTTTAGTTCCTTCTACGATGAGTTGGGTTCATGCTTTATTTACAGTACTTTCAGCTTCTCAAGTTTTTGTAAATCCTGTTAGAGCAGTTCTAATTCTATTTTTTTGTTTGGTGTCGTATTTCGGTTGAAGGTGGCAGTTTAGGCCGTGGTTGAGAATTTTTATCACTCTTTCGTCAGGTATGTGGTTAGACAGCTCAGGAATCTTTCGTTTCCAGATAGAGGGAGAAAGAGTTGCTGTCCTTCAAGTTTATTGCAATTTTTTGTTTTTACATTTTATTCGGTCAGTTCGGTATCCTTCAACTTCTGGGAAAGTTCGTTAAACCCGATGGGCGTTAAAAGCAATGGAAATAACGAACCAAGTTCCTTATATATATGTAATACGTATGTAATTACTAATAAAGTAAAATGGACTACACAACGTAGTATTGATACGAACCTTGCACTTTAGGAGACATGTGACACACCAACACTCACTCAGAACGCTTGCCAGTTAAAACCCCGATGGCCGTTTCGGCCACGAAATTTGCTTCGTTATATCCGAAATTTCGTTTATATTTGAGGTTTCGTTATTTCGAGAGTTTTACTGTATATATATATATATATATATATATATATATATATATATATATATATATATATATATATATAATATATATATATATAATATATGGAAAAAAGCTACAAAGTGCACGTGAGTCAAAGTTAAGAATAAAGACGAAAGCGCTCAGAATCGTTTTTCACTTTTCCTTTGTTGGTGTATCTCCATATATATATATATATATATATATATATATATATATATATATATATATATATATATATATATATATATATATATATATATATATATATAATATATATATATATTTGTGTGTGTGTGTGTGTTTCACCTTTAAAATTTTGTATTTTAATTAATCTTTTTTTTGTGTGGGGGGCCTCATCCTCTCAAAATATTGTATTAGTTGTATAAATTGATGGTATGAATTTGTGTAAAGTTTAATGAACATCTTCAGTTAACGCATGCCTTGTAATGTTTGGCTTGCTTAGGTAGAATCTAGAAATAACTACATTCATAACAAGACGAGTAATTTAAATTCCGACAAGCTTTAGAAATTAATAAATATTTATTTTCAGCATTTTATGGCGTTATTTTTATACTAAATATTCGATTTCATTATTTGTAAATGTAATATTAGTACCGTAAAGCTTAAGAAACGTTATAGAAAATTCCATACAACGGAAGTTCTGATGGAATTTTCTTAATAATTGCCACCTTCTAAACACGAATTTTCGCACAAAGGGAACAAAAGGAATACGTACGAGGGGCGGTCAATAGGGTTTGCGAATCGGTAGGGTAAAACAGAGGAAGGGGGATGGGTGTTCGTGAGGGTGTCAGGACAAGTTATGACAAGGCAGGACCTGCAGCCGCACGCTCCTGCCTCGTCTATTTAAGAAGCAGTAGCTGATCGCAGATCGTCAGTCCCAACTTTTCAACACTGGAAAATGGACGAAAGATGGGAAGCAGTAAGTGAAGCAACCCCGGAAAATGTTATTTTGAAACACCCTAATATATATATATATATATATATATATATTCAAAAGTTACACAGATCAGGAGGACAGAGATCGTAGGGAGATTACTCCGATAAAGCCACGAGAAAAAATCCCACTTCGTCCCGGCAAGGACTCGTATCTCAGACCTCTGGTTATCCAGAGCAGTTCTCTCTCTCTCTCTCTCTCTCTCTCTCTATATATATATATATATATATATATATATATATATATATATATATATATATAGAAATAGCAAATACAGGTTCTACGGGTGATAATACAATCACCACAGGGCCACGCCATTTTTATTTTCTCTTTCAAATAAAATTTGAAGACAGAAAGAAAGATGCAGAAACTTGGTGTAGCTGACTATAAATACATATAGTACAAGAGGAATAAGAATTAGATGCAAATGAGCAAATAAGACAAGAAACCAGGGTTTGTTTGTTTTTTGTTTTTTTAGAGGCAAGAGAGAGGGACATTAGAAGAATCCAGAATCAAAGGAAGGAGAGGGCGGCACAGTGAAGGCGATCCTTTACCGAGAAGACAGAAATAACGCCAGGGGAAAAAAGGTTTGAATTCCTGGCCGGGACTCGAACCTGGGTCTGCTGATTGCCGGTCAGATGCTTTACCGCTAAGCTACCAGGCACAGTAACTATATTTCGCCGAAAGCGTTACCCCATCAAACCCAGTATCTCCCTAAGCTAGGAACCTCCAAGGAATTTTTATACCACATCCTCTTACCCGCTCACAATTTAAGGGGTTCACTATCTATGTCACGTACAAAGAAAGCAACTACAGGATCTGCGGGTGATTATACAAACTTTTTTTCCCTGGCGTTATTTCTGTCTTCTCGGTAAATGATGGCCTTCACTGTGCCGCCATCTCCTTCCTTTGATTCTGGATTCTTCTAATGTCCCTCTCTCTTGCCTTTAAAAAAACCCCTCCGGTTTCTTGTCTCATTTGCTCATTTGCGTCCAATTCTTATTCCTCTTGTACTATATATATATATATATATATATATATATATATATATATATATATATGCAAAGGTTACACAGATCAGGAGGACAGAGATCGTAGGGAGATAACTCCTAAAAGCCACGAGAAAAAATCCCACTTCGTCCCGGCAAGGACTCGTATCTTAGACCTCTGGTTATACAGAGCAGTTCTATACCACTTAGCAGTGCCTACCCTGAATAAAATAAATCACTAGCTACATTTTCCTTCTGTAGCAAAATATGCACCTAATTCATAATATTATGAAGGTTTTTCTGATTATTATCTATAAAATTCAAAATATTTTATTTGGGGGGCAGATTAGGTAGGCGATAGTCATACTTCGGCGAAGCATTTCAACACCGCCCCTTAACACCATTTTCTTTGCGTGTTATAAAAGCAGAAGTAAATCTGCCTTCATCTCAGTCACTTGGCATCTTCTGTGGAGTAAGCTTGCACGCCTGTGTTTCAATTATTTTCTCGTGTTCTTTCTTCAGTTTTAGCTCATTTCCATTTATTTGCATTTTTTCCCTTATCCAACAATGCAGAGTGAATATCTAAAGACATTCTCAAAACTAGCTTTTGAAGAAAAGAGACAACTTATAAAAAATAGTAGACCAAAACCAGAACGACATACCAGTGGTCACACTTCCAATGGCATTCCTTACTAGTTTTCCGATGGGGCTGGCAAAGATGGCCTGGAGGACGGTTGCATTTGAACGTGTTCCCCTCTCTTTGGCCACCTACACCAAGGCTTGCAAAATTTCGCACTTTCACCAAAATACAACTTGGAACGGCATACTAGAGGTGTTTAGTTTCTACAAACAGGTCGCAGTCCCATTGGTATACTATTGGCACTGTATTAGTTATTACGCGTACAAAATTAGAACGGTTTTCATTAGGATACGCACCTATAGGCACTGATCGCACATTTTCCGAACGTTTTACCCGAACTACCCAACCATCTACCTCTTATAAATCTGTCTATTTATTTCCTTACCTCTTCTTAATTCTTTATCTATTTCTGTCTTTTACTCTTTCTTTACTCCTCATCTCTATCTGTTTCATTATATTATTCTTTCTTTTTTTCCATTCTTGTGTCTTTCTTTTTCTTACTCAATGGCTTCAGGAAAAGGTTGTTGCGTGAGCGTCTTTGATTTCCCCGACGATCAATCTCGTTCTTAAAGCTCTTGATCGCTTTCTCTCCCCTGTAAACTTCCTCTACACTCAATACACAACTTGCGCTCTAGGAGGGCCAACAGCTCTGAAGAGCGCATTATAATTACCTATTATTATTATTATTATATTTCACATTATTTTCATATTATCACCTCTATTATTTAAATCGGGAATACACACATCGGGAAAAGAAGTGCCACTATGTTCTATGGTATCACTGCTATTATTAACATTAAGACACAGTTCCCTATAAAATGGCATTAGTTCATCAGCAAGCTTTCCTACCTATGCCAGGGTTAGGTCCTTCTGGGTAGCGATTATGGGCGCGATGTTAGCTGGCAGGGATTGAATAAATTTGTGCTTCACGAGTTCTTTGCTAACTCCTACTAGTAGAGCAGTCTTCCGCAGTTCCGCCAGGCTGGTTGAAGATCAACCAGTAAGTGTGTAGGAGGCTTCTCAAAGAGTTCCGGTTTGGTTATCTCGAAGAGCCCGATTACCTCGGTCTTTACGAGCTGGTAATTTTGAATATACCAGACTGTAACCTGAAGTCGGTCGAGAGTAACAAGAGTTAGTGAAGCCAAGGCGTCAAAGAAATTTGTTTCCTCCTTACTTATTCTTGATATATGAAACTATGCTTCTACAAACTTAAATCAGCCTGCAACTGCTGCCTCTTTAAAGATGGGTGGCTTGATGGTGATGGCTTTGACGATCTTTCTTTTCTTTCTTTAAATCTTGAGCTGACCACCCCCATGGAAAAAGTCAAAAGACTATAAAACCAAGGGGAGATCAGCCTGCAAATGAAAATACGATATAGACAAAAGGAGAGTAAAGATTACATATAAGGAAAACAAAACAAAACACCGGAAATCATGTGATGTCAGCAGTTAATAATAATGAGTTAGCTCCCCTCTTAAATGTTAGGAGATCAGTTGACTACACAACAGCACTAGGCAAACCATTCCACATCACGGTTGCAGCCACAATAAAACTGGCAGACTGTTAGTACAATACCTGATACTAGAAAATGTCACGCTATGAGCAGTGGCTGCCTGCCTTGTATTACGAGCAAAAACAGCTAGACCAGGTAAGGACAAATGCAAAGGATGTTTATTACTGTAGTACATTTTATGCAACAAGCATAAAGAACTCACTTTACGTCTATGCCACAGGTCAACTTTAATACTTGGTAAAATATACTTGACCGATGACATAACTCTATCCAGGAGCTTAAGATGAGAATCTGCACCTGATAACTACCGGAAAGAACAGTACTCCAAACAGGGAAGAAGAAAGGAATTAAAACGGATATAATAGATTCGTTTACAAACATTCTAATATGTACATCTCCGCAAGATACCAATTTCTGAGAAACAGAGGAGGCAATATTGCGTATGTGCCCCTAAAAAGTCAATTTCTTGTCAAATATAACGCCGAATATCTTAAAATAGTCTGTGGTATTTAATACAGTTCCATCAATATGTATATCAGGATGCATAGGCGAAAGTGTTCCGGACCCAGTAACTATCATTGTAGGGGAATCGTCACCCCCCCCCCCCCTCCGTTCACTCGTGGTGGAGTAACAAAGCGGTTACCGCAAAGACATCCGGCTGAAGGCATCGGTGGGTCCAGCGCTTAACCGCAGCGTCGCATCACTCGGTGCCATGAAAGATCCTAAAGGTCAAAATGCAAGATCTCCCCCAGGAGAGTGAGATCAAGTTTCACGTCAAATAAGAAATTGGACAAATAAGAAATTGGAGACGTGTTTCTCCCAAGCTCGAAGGCTAACGAGGAGCCGATGTAAGACTCAGTGGGAAGAACCGTTGGGAATAAGAACTCTCCTGGGGCCGTCCTCAAGCCCCTCCCCCCCTTACCACTCCCCCACTGGGGTGACAAGGTATAAATGAGAAACACTGAGGAAAGTCGATGTAGTATACGTCAGATTCCAGGTGGCGAAGTCCTCGATTAAAACCAAGCTACCTAGACTGGATTGGTAGTGTACTTGGCTCGCCAGACCAAGAAGTACCCTGCAAGAGAGGCAGGGCTACCTACCTTAAGGGGCTAAGAATCAGCTCATCCTTGAGCTAGTCCCTGGTTATCAAACCAAACGTTAAGTTAACTTTGTTAAGTTCAACTTACGCTCGTCAGAGAGACTCCTCATATCCTGGTGCACCTTAAACACCAGGGGTATTCCTCGTCCTTGAGGAATCAAGAAAAGAAGAAGGAAAAGGCTCCCCCGCGAGCCCGTTACTCGGTGACCACACCGAACTCATAAGTTAACTTGGTTGAGGAACCAAGTTCAACCTATTCTCGTCAAAGAAATCCCCCTCCGTTATACTCGCCCTTGAAGAAGACTGGAACTAAGAAGAAGCTCATCCTCGAGCTAGTTCCTGGTTACCAAACCCAACTTTAAGTAACTTATTCTCGTCAGAGAAACCCCGTCTCATCGATTCTCGCCCTTGAAGAAGACCCACCCTGAGTTCAGTCCTCGTCCATGAGGAATTAAGTAACTAAGGAGAAAATCTCCCCCTCGAGCTCGTTACTCGGTGGTCACACCGCACTCCAAGTTAACTTGGTTTAAGAACCAAGTACGACTCACTCTCGCCAGAGAGACCACGACTACCTTGGTGGTGCATAAAGTACCATATTTGTTCTCGTCCTTGAAGAACCCTCCCCGGAATACCGTGTGGACCCCCCAGCTGCTACCCTCGCCAAAACGCCCTCGTGATCTCGCCTACCTACATCTGGCCAGGCGGCACGCGTCGTGAGTCAATAACATTCCTGAGGCCTTTTAAACTCCAGATGAGTCCGTAAGCCTAATTCTTATATTATTGTTGTGTGTAGAGAAATTAACCAATTTTTGAGGGTCAAACTAATTTAATTAATTCTTGTTTATGATAATATTCAGAGTATTGCTGTAGTTAATGTTTAGATGTTGTGTATTCAATGGTTAAAGTTAAAATATAAGTTTATTTTGGGATTATTGTGCGTTTCTCTTATATCCTTACGTGTTTCGGAACGGCTCTGTTCTTTAAGATATTATTCAGATATCAATATATTAGCACTCTTAGAACAAAAGGGGGAGGGGGGCATTCATTCTACGACATAAATAAAAGTGGTGTCAGGTGTGGGGTTGTTATTAAAAAGAACCCAGCAGTGTCTAATTAAGAAAGAGCCAACACGTAAAGGGAAATCATATCAGGAATAAGAGAATAATTGACGAGAGGAAAATTGGTAGAGTTAGGGGTGGTAACAATCTTAAAGTAATTGGTAGGCCAAGTGGTAAATTTGTTGTCGGGAGTGGTATTTCAATTAGCATAGTAGTGGGATTAAGGGTAAGTTATGCTAAGCGCTACCTTGTGAGTGGTGGCATAATTACCTGAGAGTACAGAAAGGAAAATTCGACGGACCAACACAAAATGGATCCGGTCGAAAGATTCAACCTACAAGCCCAAATTCTGGGATTTGAAGGCGAGGATATGGATGCCTACATTCTTGAAGAATTGAGAATACAAAGAGAAAAAGAAGAAGAAATAATAGAGTTTGATAGAAAAAGGGAAAATATAGAAATACGGATGAACCGGAAAAGGGAAGAATCCCGAATACAGTGGAAAATTGAAATAGAGGAAAGAAGATTCTCAAGCGGAAGTAAGACAAACGAAAGGATACGACAGTTGAAAAGAGAAGCAAAAGAATTTAGAATAAGGATAGAAAGGGAAGATGAGGAAAGAAGACTAAAGATAAGGCTGGAGAAAATCTCCCCCTCGAGCTCGTTACTCGGTGGTCACACCGCACTCCAAGTTAACTTGGTTTAAGAACCAAGTACGACTCACTCTCGCCAGAGAGACCACGACTACCTTGGTGGTGCATAAAGTACCATATTTGTTCTCGTCCTTGAAGAACCCTCCCCGGAATACCGTGTGGCCCCGTTCCAGCTGCTACACTCGCCAAAATGCCCTCGTGATCTCGCTTACCTACCTCTGGCCAGGCGGCACGCGTCGTGAGTCAATAACATTCCTGAGGCCTTTTAAACTCCAGATGAGTCCGTAAGCCTAATTCTTATATTATTGTTGTGTGTAGAGAAATTAACCAATTTTTGAGGGTCAAACTAATTTAATTAATTCTTGTTTATGATAATATTCAGAGTATTGCTGTAGTTAATGTTTAGATGTTGTGTATTCAATGGTTAAAGTTAAAATATAAGTTTATTTTGGGATTATTGTGCGTTTCTCTTATACCCTTACGTGTTTCGGAACGGCTCTGCTCTTTAAGATATTATTCAGATATCAATATATTAGCACTCTTAGCACTCTTAGAACAAAAAGGGGAGGCATTCTACGACAATCATCTTCTGAATTTTAGAAGGGTTAAGCTTCATGCTTAACCCTTACATACTTACTAGGCCTCTATTCATAGAATCTGCAACTGCATTCCCCAGGCAGAGAGAAGGAACAACAGCCAAAAGAGTTGCATCATCAGCATATGCAATCAGTTTGTTTTCCGAACCATGACACATGTCACTTTTATAAATAACACAGGGGAATAATTTAATCACATTTTCTGGTGACTTAGATTTTAATTCATTTTTTCATGCTGATTTCAAACATATAATCCATTTTTGCCTACAGGCTATAGTTATTCTGTAATTTCTATTTTCTCGTTTCCCCGAAAACTACCCTCCGGTCGGACAGAGAGTGTACTTGTAGAAAACAAATACTTCGCAGTACATAGTAGCAAGAGAGTAATAAGTGTTATTGTGCAAAATATTGACATTATGGTTTCTTTTTTAGGTCTCATGTTAGAGTGAAGGATACACCAAGAGGAAATTGCGTTACTGATCTAATCCAGACACCTTCTACTACATATGTGGCTGTTACATGCTAGTTCGTCAAAGGCGCAATATATCAAACTTTGTGATCCGCACTTATAAGGCATATTTTGATGTTCCCCTTGGCGTTCAAGACAAGTGGGCCCCACATGCTGTATGCCATAGTTGTGTGGAATATATTCGTGAGTGGACAAAAGGAAAGAAAAATGGTCTTCTTTTTGGAATGTCCATGGTGTGGCGAGAGCCAAAGCATCATATATCAGACTGTTATTTCTGTCTGGTGAATACTAAATGGATTGGCAAGAAAAATCGGTACAAGATCGACTACCCCAACATTCCCTCGGCGATCCGGCCAGTACATCATGCTGAGTCTTTACCAGTTCCGATTTTCAGTGGATATGCTTCCTCAGAATGTAAAAATGATGTAGCTGATATGGACGTCCACGGAATGGATTTAGAGTCTGCAGATTTATCATCAGATGCTGAACAGTCATTAGCTCCTCACTATTTCAATCAAGAGGATTTTAATGACTTGATACATAATTTGGCGCTCTCCAAGAAAGCTGCAAAACCTTTAGCCTCCAGGTTGAGTGAAAGACATATGCTTGACAGGTCGGTACGGGTAGCAAATTACCGAACAAGGGAGAGTACATTTGTTAAGTATTTCTCTGAGGACAAACAATTTGTATACTGCCATGATGTTCCTGGTCTGTTTACCGAGTTGGTACTTGGCACCTATAGCCCCGCTGAGTAAAGACTGTTTTTGTATAACTCCAAGCCTAGCCTCAAGTGTGTCCTTTTGCATAATGGCCATGACTTTGGTGAAGTTCCTCTCGGTCACTCTGTCCATATGCGAGAAGCTCATGATGAAATAAGAATGGTCATTGATTTACTTAAGTACCATGAACACAATTAGATCATATGCTTAGACTTTAAGATGGTCAACTTCCTCCTTGGCCAGCAGAAGGGATATACAAAGTTTCCATGCTATATCTGTATGTGGGAGAGTCGAGCCCGTCACAAACATTGGTCCCAAAAAGATTGGCCGGTTCGGGAAACTTTGGAAGTAGGAATGCCAAACATTGCTAATGAGCCAATCGTAAGTCGAGAGAAGATCGTTTTCCCTCCACTTCATCTTAAATTGGGGTTGAAGAAGCAGTGTATCAAGGCGTTGAGTACTGACAATGATTGTTTTTAGTACATAGTATCGGTGTTTCCTACTTTGTCATACCAAAAAATGAAAGCAGGAGTATTTGATGGTCCACAAATCCGAAGACTTCTGAGTGATTCTAGATTCATGAATACCATGAATGAAAAAGAAAAGGCAGCCTGGCTCTCATTTTCTGCCGTTGTTCGTAACTTCTTGGGAAACAAAAAAGCGCATAACTACGAGGATCTGGTTACTAATATGCTTTTAGCATATCGTGATCTGGGATGCAACATGAGTGTGAAGCTGCATTTCCTAAATAGTCATCTCGACCGATTCCCAAAGAATCTGGAAGCCGTGAGCGACGAACAAGAGGAACGCTTCCATCAAGATTTGATGACGATGGAAGAGCGCTACTAAGGTCACTGGGATAGACACAATTCTGCCATGCAGAGAAAGAGCACCGACTATACAAAATAATAACTTTACAGGAGAAGCGTTCAAAGTTTTCCTTTATTGCAATGCCAAAATAAATAGTATATTTTCAAGATTCTGTTAAACGTTTAATGTATTTACTCCATTATGGGCATCATCTTTCATATTTTTACTTTCTTTTGTGCATTAAATTTATATTTTTGGCTCAGTTGGACAAAAACTGTTTTTCCTTTGGTTTGTGGATTGCTATTCTCCCCTAAATGCAGAGGAAAGAAACCGAATATAAGTATATTCGGTGTTTTTCTTCTTGAATGACCATTAATATTAAACCATGAGACACCGATTATACCTATATTCGGTGTTTTCACTTTGTATTATTGACAACATTAAGCAATCAGATTTCATTATAATTATGGCAACCACATTACATTATACATTCATCACTGTTTTTGTTTATTATTAGAATTTTAACAAGTCATTGGGAAGGTATAAAAAATCCTATAAATCTATGTAATTTTTATTGATACTTTGACCATAAAATACAAACTAAACAGAATCTTTAAAAAATGCAATGAGTTTATCTTTCTATTTTTATGTTAATATTAGTTTGAAATATCCTTAATTTAATAAAGAAAATAGTGAACATAAAGTCATATTTAAAACGATCTGAGTAAAATTATAAAACTTCACAAAAACTGTAGTTATATCCCTTTTTAAGAAAAAATGACTAAATACACAAAAAGTAAATCTATTTTAAACTTAACGGGAAAATTCATAAGACCTTGATGTTTAATCTACTCTAGAATTTAAGATATCGGAGATATTATCACTAGTAGGGAGGTTATTCCAAAATGTTCGGCAGGAAATAGGCATTCTCATGACAAGACTTGAGTGAATTTTAACCAATTTTTCTTTTTGAATCCTCTTGGCTTTGATTAATATTTCGCCGAATAATTGGGTGGAATAATTTCTTTCATAAATTTAACTTTAGTTCCAGAGTCCTCAAATGTTTTATATAGATCAGTTCGTGCAGACCTTTCTCAAATCGGACTTCACATGAATCTTGTAAAAGAGGAACATTATTCTCAGAAGACGCTCTTCGGGTTGTTCTTAACCTTGACATGTTTTCGTAGGCCTTAAAATCATAAAGTTGCATTTCTATGACCGTTGTTCTCTTCGTTAAAAGCTCCAGTGAATCGCAGAGGTCTCTCATATCATACAGATTCTTCTTTTTCCGGATTGCTTGTTCAATTTTCCTATGAACGCCATCTGCAGCAAAGAATGTGTGACCGGTGACAAGATATTTCAACGTGATTTCCGAGTGTCCAAGATCTTCATTGACAAGTAAAGGTAATGCCGAATATAATGTTGAGTTTTTATTTTGAGCAACGCAATTATCTTTCCAAAATATAAACTTCTTTGTATCTCTATTTTCCTTAATTACTTTGATATAGGATGATGCAACATCAGGAGCATTCCTAGTATAATCCGATAGGATTCATAGGAACAACGGATTGATGCGTGTTCTTCTTGAAATAGTTTGTACATTGAAGCAAATGAGAGATCTGTTGGAAGGTATCTTACATGTGGAGCATGGTCTCTTCTGAAATGAGAAATAACTGGATTGAAAGATTCGGTGTGATTCATTATTAATTTTCTATTAACTCAATTGGTAGGTTCACGTTTTCCTCTGTTATCTGGCACTGCGATATTTCCTGATAAATTAGTTATGGATGAAGAAGCTGCATCAATGGAATGAAATAATGATTTTATAACCTGATATTGACTGTACCCTAAAGTGCTGAGAAAAAATTTCTGAGAGACTTTGATTGCTTGTCCTTGGGCATCGCTCAGTGTATACACATGCGATGACATCTTCCTTGATAAATCTTCTTGAATCTGCCTTCTTTCTACTTCTTTCCTTGTTACTTTGCTTGACAACCATGCTTGCCTCATATCGTAGCAGTTTTTCCCAAATTCAGAGTGAATGTGGTTTCGCATTTTATCTGACAACTTGGCATGGCATTTGTAAGGGCATTTATCTATATCACATCCATTGAATATTGGGTATTCTTCTTTATCATGAATTATCTTTTCTTGTTGTGCCATTGATTTCCTCCTTTTTTAACCTCAGAAGCAACAGAGGTGTAATGGAAAGCTATTTCATTGTCATACACTGCTTCATGAGGATCGAAAACTCCAGGAGATTGAAATTCGATAGCAGCTGCTATATTATTCTCTTGAATGCATGAAATGTCTTGCCCTTCTGTCCTCAAAACACCTCTGAAAGGAGAAAAATAAACAAATATTTATGCATTGCATTTAAGTAGCACATACGATAATTTCGGGAATTGCTGCATTATCATAATGATAATCATCACCATCATCATCTTCCCTTACCTCCCTCACCACCACTTTAATTTATGCTTGTTACCTTGTATACACAGCATAACGGTGGAAGTATTTTTGTGTTAACAAATGGACACACATATAACTTACAGGCATACAAATATTTAAGGCTTGCTCCTGAATATATATATATATATATATATATATATATATATATATATATATATATATATATATATATATATATATATATATATATATACATATATATATATATATATATATATATATATATATATATATATATATATATATATATATAAACAACGATATATTAAAGATAAACGATATTGAAAGTTAAATGTAGGTGACTCAGCAAGAGAGATGCAGGCAGCCGCGCAGTGCCGTGGACATGGCAAATGCACACAATGCACAAAAGAGAACATAATCTGGATCCAAATAAAAATAAATCCTAAATTACCGGTTTATAGACCGACAATTCCCCCATAGTGGGTGTAGCAGTCTAGGCTATCAAAAAAAAAACAAAGAAAAAGAGGCTGGACAAACAGATGAAGCAAAACAAGCGAAAAAGAAGATCAGCAAAATAAAAATATGCTGGGGTCAGGAGGGCACTTAAATCTCCAGGAACTGACACACGAGGAAGTGTAAGCCAGAACCCCCTTGCGGTCTCATTTAGCTTGATATGATTTAATTTGATTAAAGATTAAATTTGATACGAGAGACAACACAAACTAATCATTTCTCATTAGCCAAGCTATTCAACTTCATCTTGAAATCAATAATGAAAAGATTTAATGAATTCTTATTTTTTTTACATTCCAGTAATTATAACCTTTATTTATAATACAGGCCATATTATTAAAAAATTAGAGTTATTATAAATATAAAGAAAACATTTAATTACAAATCTAAAATAAAATAAAGAGGCAAACACATTTTGTGATAGAAAACAAAACTAAATTCAAATTAATGCTTAATATGTTTTATACTTACTGTTCTTTTAAAAATTGGAAGGCGTTTGATGGTGTGTTGTAATTGCAAACCATGGCTACCAGCCCTTCTGCTTTAACGACGAGATTATCTCCGACTGAATTAAAAACAACTCTCTTGTCCATTTCAGTAAGGACACGTAGCTCATAATTTGTTCAGGAAAAAACAGGTTGCTGCATGAGAGGAGCGGCAATAAATTGATAGAAAGCTTGCATATTCAGTGTTTTACGTCTGGATAACGTGCTACATATAAATGAAACAGACCGAATATTCAGTATTATTAGTGTTTAACCTCTGTATTTTGCATATTCGGTGTTTCTTCTATGTTAACCATGGTAGTGTCGCGTATATTCGGTGTGTGGCCAATTTCTAATTCAAAACGAGTGAAAGAAGGGCGTAAACCAATGCCAGAAATGGAATCTACGGGTGAACTACATAAGAGTCAATATATAACTCAAATTTGGAAAATTTGTATATTCGGTGTTCTTCCTTAGCACGGTAGACATGATGGCGGGCTACTGCTGGATGATTAGAAGAGATCAGCCAGAGAAGAAGAGGTCCTCTAGCCTGATGTACGGTCATTAATAAATTAACATCTATTTGGTTACAGTATTTGTAATCCTAATATGTAATTCAAATTTCTTCTCATATGCAATAAAATGTTTGTCAAAAAAACCTGCTTTACTAAAAATAAGCAAAAGGATGATTCAAAATTACATCAGGGCATGATGATAGGCGTGATAAAATGAAAATTATTGTATAATATTAGTTATTGATATTACAAAAAATCTGTAGCATTTAGATAAAATCTGATTTCAGATTTGAATTCAGTATGCTCGAATTAGGTAGGAAATTGTTCCCCAGTGTAATAAATAGCAAGGAACAAAGAACGCTACCCTGAGGGACACCTAAGATTAAATTTCTAACACTACGATACTGGCCATCAACATGGACCCTCTTGGTTCTACCAAGCAAAAGTACAATTAAAATATTAGGAAAAAAGCTACAAAATCCTGCTAAACTCAACTTGTCGATGAGTGTTCTATGATTCACACGATCAAAGGCTGCACTGAAATCTAAACCTACCATGCGTGCCTATGCACCTTGATCAAGAGCACTTTTCAAAGCTGTAGAGATTGACAAAAATGCATCACAAGTTCCAAGCCCCTTACGAAACCCAAAATGTAATGTTGGTAGCAGAGTATTATCTTTAGCAAACCTACAAAGGCGCTTAAAGAGCAGTTTCTCAAATACTTTAGATAAGACCGGTGTAATTGGTATTGGTCTATATTCTGAATGAGGTAATTCTGCAATATTTTCTATCCTCCACACTGATGGAACACTAGCAAGTCCAAATAATTTGCGAAAAATTATAGCAATTTTTAGAGCAATAAAATCCGCAGTCTTTTTCAAGAAAATGGGAAATATCCAATTAGGATCAATTCCACTATGACTGTCGAGATTCAAAAGCAAGATTTTAACCTCACTAGATCTGAAGGCCATTAAACACAACTTAGGTTCTGGAAAGCAAAACTGAGGCAAAAACAGAGACTCACCACACTGCTCACTATCAAAGAAGTCAGCCAAAAGTTCAGCCTTTACTTTAGGGCAGTATATGGCACTTCTCTCAGCATTTAGGAGCGGGGGAATATTAGAATAAACTTCAAAGAGTGATGACTTAGGACCAGACCACCACTTATGATCACTACTACTGGAAAGCAGGACCTCCTTTACACCATCATTAAAAGCTTTCTTAGCTCTCACATACATAACTTGAGCTTGTCTTCTAAGCTCAATGAAATTATGCCACAAGAAGTCACATTTATTGTTCCTCTATAAATCGTAAGCTTTTTGCTTTGCTTGATAGGCAAGCTTACACTCAGCATTAGACCATGGCTTATCCTTAAGTTTAAACCTAAGAAGTTTAACAGTGATTGTTCTCTCTATAATTGGGCTAAGATGATCATTTAAGAATTTGATAAAATTCGAGTTTTTATAAATATCACTTCAACTGAGTGACATTAGGTCATGAAGAATACCATTCCAATCGGCATGGGACTTAAGGTAAACTTTCCTACAGAAGTAAACATCAGGAACAATCTGATCCATATCAACATTAATCTTAATCGAAATATGATCAGATGAGCCTACTTGAGAATTCACTCCACAACATCTGTAAACATCTGTAAACACAAGATCAAGTCGGTTGCTAGATTTATGTATCGGTTCATTAATCAGCTTCACCATGGTTATCTGTAGCAGTAACATAGTTTAGGCACTCAGTATGATGAGCATTATAATCACCATCGAAAATAAAGCAAGATTTAGGGTCAGCCTGTTGAACTGCTGCCATTTTAGTTAACAAACAGTCATAAATAGATTCATCCAAATCGGGTTCCTATAGCTGCTAAATACATAAAGATTTAAAAGTGTGCCAGTCTTTAACTACCCGTGTTTCACGACATCCACATTCATATAACGGCCTATGAGACGCGGTAAAACCCTCTTTAAAATACATAGCCATTTCACGGCCTCTCAGGATGGCAATACGCTTTTGCAAAACAGGATTTTTGAATCCTGGAATTAACAATTCGGAAATATGCCGCAAATCTGACACAAGGGTGTCAGAACAAAAGAGAATATCAAATTTTTAGGCAGCTACGTACAAGTCTATTTGATTTTTATATAGGCCACGGAATTGCCATATAATATTTGATATTTCTGGAATCGATTTTTCGGACCAGGATTAAGTTTAATGTCACCAGAAAGTAGCAACAGCAACATGTTCAACAAATATAAAAGAATATTTAAGAACATGAAAACAAGTAATAGGAACAATATATACAAAGAGATTAGAAAAATATTCACCTACGTGAGGAAAAAAGTACGCAAATTAACTGATCAACTGGGAGGAGCCGCGACACCGAGCAACGTCAAATACATCCCCAGGTTTACCAGACACTGGAGGAAGCAGAGTAATAATGGTATTCTAGAAGAAATAATAGAGGAAGACAAAGAAGAAGATAGAGATAAGGCAACCTTTTGATAAACCACCAGGCATCCTTAGTCTTTCTACTAAGCCTGTCCAACACACTGTTTGAAAAAACAAGAGGAAGAGCAAACTGATAGAATAGTGATCTTAAGTGTAACCCCAAAGCAAGAGAACTCCAATCCAAGTGGAAGACCCCGGTACAAAGGCTATGACACTATCTAAGACTGAGAACAGTGGTTTGATTTTGGAGTAGCCTTCTCCTAGAAGAGCTGCCCACCATGGCTAAAGAGTCTCATCTACCCGAACAGACAAGTCAGAGAGTAAGAGTCTAGGGTGTTCAGTGTTATCAAATGTGGTGGGAAAGTTGGAGATGTATAAGGAATATGCCAGACTATTCAAAGTAGGTGTAGGCTAAGAAAAAGTCCTTAACTAGAGAGTGTCTCAACAACAGCCTGTACTAGCCGGCCTTAATAGGAACCTATTTCTCTCTAGTGGTAGTATCACAACGGGCGGCTGATGCCTTGTCCAACCGACTACTCCGTCTCTCCTTGTCCTGCTTGTTGATGGTCCGATGTGTCCATATTTTTTCTTATGTTACTTTCATTGTCCGGTCTAAGGGGTGACGAGTTTATGGAGAAGTTTGATTTGTAAGAGAGGGTTACCAGTTTATAGTGGTCACTAAGCTTATGAGATGCCGAGCGAGTACCATTTTAGAGGAGGAATAACTGGGGGTGAGTCTGGGTTACCCGTAAAGGGGTATCGGACGAATGTGTTTGAGGTCTCACCGTCGAGTTTGCCCTGACTCCCAAAGTTCTTACGGGGAATCCGTTTATAGGGTGAGTTCTAAAGTTAACCTGGTTATCACTGGGTTAAAGGAAGGACTCTAAAGCAAAATTGTGTTTCTTAGGCTTTATTCTTGGCTTATATCTACCTTAATTGGGGCAAGCGAGATAGTCGAGTCTTACGCGGTTTTGTTGTAGGTTACCCTCTACGTTAGATAATTGAGGCTGAGGACAGCTGGATTTAAGGACGAGGAACGGACTCTTGACGTCAATAAGATTAATGTGAATCTGGAATCAAGAGGGATGAATGTATCCTATGTATTAATAATAGTGATGTTACTGACCTGAGAATTCTCTACCTGTCTTATTTATTTGAACCTCTATTAGGAGGGCGTGACTTAGCTATTCTTAATCAGAGCGCGAGGCGGAGTCAAAGCGTGTGTGTGTTTTAATGTAGGCACATTTGACCTTATCTGGGCTAGCATCGATATCAACATGATAGCAAAGTTGATTTTGTCCTTTTGCATATCCACGTCAACTTTAACTGATCAAACTCGACTCCGTTCTGGATGCCTCGTTATCTTATATCGAGACCTTTCGGCTCACAACTGTTTCCTCGCGTGTGTATATTTGTGCATTCGCGTGAGAAACTCCAACTATTCGCTTCCCTTCTTGCACTCATGTTTTTTTTAATATATGTACAATTGTGATTTAGAATTATATATAAGTATTACGCTTTATTCTACATTAGTTCATTGCTAATACATGGCATATTATTTCAGTAGTTAATAGGTGTGCCCAATTTCAAGATTTCATAGGTCCAACATGGTGCTTATTTGTAAGATTCCTCTTTTAGCCTACATCACCTTGCAACTTGGGTGTCGCTACAGGCTAACAAAAGACTCAACATAATTGTTTCTGATGGTTTATAGTGAAATTTTCATTAAAACTGTAGGCCCACCGAAAGGGGGATATAACCGGCACATCGTACCGTGGCCCAAGTGCCGAGAGGGACTCTTGTTTTCGTATGTATATAGAGCACAGATCAAATGTTATAGCGATAAAACTTTTTCCTATATTTATTGTAGGAAGTAACTTCTAATGGAAATATTATTATCTAGGTTATCTCGGAGCGAGAGTGCAATTAATATTCACCCTTGATCTCGCGATATTGATAATAATATTTCGTCAATATGTAAAAGAAGAAGATGCCGAAGAAGGAGAGGGATTGCCGCTGCGAAAATTGTCATTACGGTAAGTATTCTGTCAAAATGGCATAATTTTAGGGGGGGCGTTCCTATTAGTTTTCTACAAATCAAAAAGATTATATAATGATTTTATTCATTTCTTTTAGGCATTAAAATAAAAAATTAATATATATATATAAATTATGTATTAGATATATCATTGATATATAATCCGGGAAGTAGAGCAACAATACCCGAAGTTACGGAACAAAATAAGGGTGCGTGTATATTGGTTGTTATTTACTTGTTAATTGTCATGTTGTTAGTTGAAACAAGCTGTTAATACCGTCTCATTCTCTGAGTAACAGATTGTTGAAATGCTTTTAAGTTTAGATAAGCACAAAGAAGCAGTAAATCAGATAAATTCAGATGATCATTGAACAGGAGTGGCACCTGCTGGTAAGGTATTCAGAAAAGGGACAAATAATGCTACCCTTCCTGCTGCAAGTACAATGCCAGGCTACATGACATAGATGGGTGTTGATATTGGCGTTCATGAGAAATTAACCGCAAAGAGAGTTAAAGAAAGTGTCAGAAATTGCCATCTCAATTTCACAACTTCATTTCCACGTGACAGCAATCAACAAGCATCCCCTGAGAGTATATTCTTAGTACGAAATCAAAATGGTGAAATCTCAAGACGAGATTGGCTGGTATGGAGGCCATCTCAACAGACTCTCTATTGGTTTTGTGCGTCTCTTTCAAAAAGAAACCGAAACTTTAAAATCGCGTTCGCGTCTAGCAACATCACAACAAGGCTACACTGCAAACGGAAAATGGAGAAAACTTGCTAACACGAAAGATGCAATGCCCATAGGAAGTGTTAGTTGGCCTGGTGTGATTTTGAAAGATAATTGAAATCAGACAACTGCATTGAAAATCTTTTAAAAACTTCCATTAAATTTGAAGCAGGAAGATGGCACAATCTTTTGAGGCGAATCATAGACATTGTTCTTTTTCTGGGAGAGAGAGGCATAGTATTTAGAAGATCTTTGCAAAGAACTGGAGATGAAAGAAATGGAAAATTTGGGGATTGATAAAACTGTTGTCTCGGAGGGGATCCTGTTCTGAAAGAACATGTGCTAAAGGTAAAGGAATTACAGCAGAAATTAGGGAGACTACAGATACACTATCTCTCGTTGCATAACAAATTCTCTTTCAACGAAGCTTCTCGAGATACTTTTCAGTTATGGTGGATGCAAAACAAGACTTATCCCATGTTTAGCAAACCGCCTTTATACTACGAACTACGATATCTTGTGAGAGACGATTTTGCATATGTTATCGATTTTTAAAGTTTATTGATTGCAGTAACAAAGCTGGATGCAATATTGAGAAATAGTACTGGAAGCGTTGAAAGAGAACAACATTAATTTATCAGATTGCAGGGAACAAAGTTATGACAATTGATCCAATATGGCAAGAAAATACAAAGGGGTACAAGCACGTCTTCTGTTTGAAAATGCTGTGTACTCTTTTCACCCTGTGCATACCATACTTTTAACTTATGTGAAACAGGCTCTTCTGAATGTTGCCTTGAACAATTTCAGACAACATACACTCTCTTCATCTCCAGTCAACGACGTTGGGAGATTATTCTTAACAAGACAGGAAGTCAGTCGCTTCACAACAAGTGCGATAAAAGATGGTCTTCAAGAATAGATTGTGTAAAACCATTTGCAGACAACTTTACTAGCATTCGAGCTGCACTTGAAAAACAAAACAGTTAACATTGAATCTGACACCTAAAGCAAGGAGTGAAATAAATGGCTTAAGTATGTCTTATCGTTTATTTGTCTGATTATGTCAGCAATTTGATTCAGGTATTGGCACCAATTGAAATGTAACAAGATTCTGCAAGCAAGACTTGCTACAGTTGATGTTGAAGTCACAAATGTCAACGAGTTGATAGCAAGTTTGGAAGATCTTCTTGGGAACTGGATAAAATCTGAAATGAAACAAAATATGTTTCATCAAGCATGGGGAATGAGGTGGATCTGAATGTGAGAAGACTTAGCATTAAATGTAAACTTGCACGAAAAATCAAATTTGATGAAGTCATAAAAAATTTTGCTGCCATGAAAGCTCGCAAAGCATCACTCAGTATATGATTATTTTTTAATATATTTTATTGTCCATTATACATGATAGCCTAGAAGTGGCTTTACTATTAAAAGAAATGCAACTTAAGATGTTTCGCTCTGCATTTTATATGATTTTCTTTATATAAAGAAATGGGTTACTAATATACAGTATGAACACCTGAAAAAAGAAATAAATATTGTCCAGCCTGTAGAATAAAGTGTATATGTGCCCTTTTTTTAAAACCTCGGGAGGGGGCCCAAATTTTGTCTTGTACCGAGTACTATTTATTCTCTTGGCGGCTCTGTAAAACTGATATTCCTTTTAATGTCTTAGAAATCAAAATGATAGATATTCCATAACTGTATCGAGAAATTAATGGAACAATAAATTTCATTGTGGGTATACAACAAAAATTTCTACGATTCATACGTAAAGTATGAAGAATGTTTCAGAGTTAATAACTTAACTGAATCAAAATCTCGTACGAAATGTTAAGTTAAAGAAGAAAGAATAAAAATATTTTGTGTTATTTTGGATGACATACTGAAGAACATGAAAACAAGATTTGCTGATTTAAAAATACTTAAAGTTCATTTCATTAGTTCATGGAAATAAATTGCAAAATCTTGCTTGCCAAGTTGATAAGAATGCATTTGAAAGTTTGTAAAGAACTATGGAAACTTTTTGGACATCATAAGACTAAAAGCGTATTTAGCTGGAATTTACAATGCACAGGGGTTTCAAGATTAATCAATTAAAACTTTACTTGAGTTTATATTTGAAAATGAACTGGCCCAAACGTTCCCTGAAGCTGTGAAGTTGATGAAATTAATTTTGACAATTCCTGATAAAACTGAATGAGAAATCAAAGTCTTTCATCACTTGCTTTAATCTTTAACTCTATAATTTAACTTGGTGAATTTTTAAAATTTTTGAAAAAGTTTTTTTTGCTTAGTGGACAAGTAACCTTTCATGTTTTTGAGTTTAGGTTTATTTTAAAACTTTTATTCGCAGGGCTGTTTTATTGTATGTTTCGAGCTTTTATCAAAGTTCTTTCTAAGAGTTCAGAAAAAATAAATATAATTATCGAATGATTTGGAATGAAAAAACATACAAATCGTGAAGTTCAAAAAATGTATTAAAATTAGGGCTTTGGCGCTTTTTTACTATCATTTCGTATATAAAACAAATTCAGATGTAAAAAGAGATCTGACGAAGGTTTTTCTCTATATCAAACCGGGTGGAATAACTTTAAAAAAAGTTTTCATGGTGTCTATGTTGAAAAAAGTGCTTGGAAAAGTCTCAACTATATATAAATCTTCAAGGAATAAAGACAATATAATAAAAGGTGAAATTACTTTAAAAAAATGTTTCAGGGTATCTATGTTGAAAAAGGTGTTCAAAGTGTTAAAATAAAGTCTATAAAGGGGATTAAAAAAAGCGGTTTAGAATAGCAAATAGGCCGTAGGCCAAACGACGAAGGAGTGCCTGTCGAACCAAGTTCTTTCTGTATATAAAGAATACGAAATATGGCTTGTATTCATTATAAAGGAAAGACTTAACAAACTGGAGTAACACCCTACCATAGGGTGTCTGGACACCCTAACTTTTTAAAAAGTCCTGCCTTTCATAGAGCTCTCAACTAATATCAGTTCTCTCATCAGTAGCTTCATAATTCTGTGTATTGAACACGCTAAAACATTTTAACAGTCCTGCGATAAGTCTTGCGGTTTGGAAGACATTATTTTTCCGTGTGGGCTGCGCAAATACCCCCACGGTACTAACCAGTTATATGCGCAAAATTTACAAATATTTGTTTAGTTTCTTTTATTTTTATAATTTTCCCCTCCCTCTTCTATCCTCATTTGAGGCTCTCATTGGTCTCAGGTGCTGTGCTCGCTCTGACTATTGTGGTCCCAACTTTTTCATAACGAAAATAGAGGGAGAGGTGACGCCCCCTTGTCACGGGAAGAGAGCTTGTGTGGACCTTGGACTTTTCGAGCTATGTCGGCGGGGGTACCTCTTCTGGGTACCCCTGGTAGGGCTTTCCTTGTCGATTTGGTCGGAAACGAGGTTCCAGACTAAGTGCGTCATTCCTTCCTTTTTCTACTCTATCCCTCTCCTTTTTTTACTTTTATCCTATCTCCCACTCATATCTACTTATAAGGACCTGGAAACTACCTCATGCGTCAGAAGAAAGGCTTTGGAACCTCTATAAACAACGCCAATCGACGCTCACTGGTTGCGAGAGACTAGGACTAGAGGTGTCCTAGGCGTTGGGGCACGATGAATGGGATGAGGGTAGTGCCCCGTTAACCCCTTCCCTGGCGCGTAATTATTGGCCGTTCGCAGTGCCCGTTGACGGGTGCTTATGGTAGCATCGGTCCGAGGTGACGGCTCTTTGTTCCCATTTTGGTTGCCAGGCCAATAAAAAGCCTTGGGTCGAGTTCCTTAGTGTGGCGGGATATCCATTGAACGCTACTCCGAGATCCTGGCCGTTGTGAAGGGAACTAGTAGGAATTTAGTAAGGGGCGTGCTTCGTTGTTGTTTACCTAGAGAACAAATCAAGGCCCCCTTTGGGGAACGTCAGTGCTGCTTGGTTGGGAGCCACGGCACGCCGAGGTTTGACGACTCGGTCGAACAAACAGCAGCACATGGAGCGTGCCTTCTGAAAGATCCGAAACCTCTCCGATCGATAGGCGGGAGCGACTCACGCGGGGAGAACTCACCAACCCCCCTTTTTTATCATTGCTGGTCACGAGTTTTCAGAGAGAGAGAAAGCGCTCAAAATGACAGGCAAAAAAAGGACCGTTCGTCTCAAACACAACTGTGCAACATGCCAGTTAGAAAAGTGGTGCGTTGACTTTCCAGAGGGCTGCTACTCAAAATGCAGCCCTGAAAGTATCTGCACTACTTGCATATTGACGCTAGAGGTGGATAAATTAAAAGACCTCTATAGAGCCTCAGAAGAGAGAGATCTAAGGTCTTTGAGGGAAAGTTGGAGAAGCTCGAAGCCCTTAACGCAGCTCAGGTTCGATGCCTAGAAGAGGCTCCACCCACTGACGTGTTGGAATGCCCTGGTAACGAAGCGGACATTCCGGCATCATCTGAGGCTAAGCTAGCTGAGGCGAGGGAAAAAGAGAAAAAGAAGAAAGGAGAAATGAAGAAAAAAAAGAAAAAGAATAAAGTTGAAACAAAAGTAGTACCAAAAATAGAAGAAAAACAGATAAAGAAGAAGAAAAAGAAAGATAAGAATGTGGAGAGTAAAGAGGAAAAGGGAAGGCCTCTTCCACAAGGGAAGACCCCGTTTTCAGAGACTAAGTGTCCGAAGGTCACTCTCATTGGTGACTCGCAAACACGGGATCTGCAGCCGCTGCTAGCGGCCCGACTTCGCACCAGCGTGAAGGTAAGCTGCCTGTCAGGACGGGGTAACCACAACATCAGAGTAGAGGCAGAGAAAGCTCAGATTTCTGAGAATTCAGTTGTTGCTCTGATGGTGAGCGGCAATGACCTCTACCTCAGAGGGGGTAAGGTTGGCCTCAGTGGTAAGACCACCCAAACGGTGAGGGGAGCCGTAGATGACATAGGGCTCAAAACCCGCAAACGTGTGGTGGTTGGGATGCTTCCAAGGAAGAGGTCCATCCCGAACCGCTCACGAAAGAAACATCGCAGCGAACAAAAGGTTGGTGGATCTCTGCACAGCAGAAGGAGTCTTCTTCGTGGACCCCTTTCGTACCTTCATCGGTAGAGACGACCTCTACCAAAGAGACGGGGTACATCTCTCCTTTAAAGAGAAGGCAATTCAAGATGTCGTGGAACGCACCCAAAGGAGCGTTCGAAACAGAGCGAAAGCGGACGTGCGCCAGCATGCCCGTGTCACTCCTGGAACGACCTTCTCGGAGGTCGTCAAAAAGGGTGTGACCACGAAAACAAAGAAGCCGGGAAACGGAAGAGCGTATGGAGTCCTACACTAGAGGACTCCCTCAAAGTTCTTCTGTTCAAAGCGAGGTCAATCAGGAATAAGTTTCTTGAGCTCCGTGGCCTCGTAGTAACAGAGGAACCTGAGATGGTGGCCATAACGGAGTCGTGGATAAAAACCTCAAGCCGAGATTTTGAAGGTGAATTCACGATTTCCGGTTACCAGCTCTTCCTGAAAGATAGGCCAGACAGAGAGGGTGGCGTGGGATGTTGTATGTCAAGGATACTCTCAACTCGACGGATTGCAACATCGTATCCGACTATGAACTACTAGGTGTTGACCTAGAGATAGGTCCTGCCAAATACAGGACCCTGGTGCTTTATAGACCTCATGCCCAACTCGTTAAAAAGGACAGAGATCTGTACCAGCTACTAGGAGAACTTGTCGAAGACAGAGTGTGTATCGTCATGGGTGATTTCAACACCCCAGTTGACTGGGAAACCACTGAACCCTGTGGCGAGAACGCACTACTCCTGGAGTTCGCGAACAACGAGTTCCTCACTCAATGGGTGAGATAGCCAACGAGAGGAAACAATATCCTCGAGGATGACATCGTTGAGAACCTCTCTGTTGGCGAAGAGCTTGGTGGCAGTGACCACCGACTAATTAGATTTGTAGTCAAAGCTCCGAAGGCAGGGCCTGCAACTAGTAAATCGAAGAAACTCGATTTGAAAAGAGCAGACTTTGCAGGTCTTCGTGCTGGACTGACTGACGTGAGGCTAGAAGTGTGCGGTGTTATTGAAGACTCGTGGAACAGTTTCAAAACCACATTTATGAGTCTTCAATCGCGTTTCATCCCTCTGAAATGTCCCCGTCGGTCTTCTGTTCAACCAAAGTGGTTTAATCGAGAAATCGGCCAACTGCTTAGGAAGAAAAGAACTGTGTACCGACAATCGAAGATCTCGGGTGACTTTGACGAATAACGGAGGCTTGCCAGGAGAGTGAAGTCCAGCATAAGGGCGGCTAAGCGTTCTGAGGAACTCCAAGTGGCGAGACTCTGTAAAGAGAATCCCAAGGAATTTTTTGGATATGTGAACAGCCGTAAACCAATCCGGCAAACGATTGGCCCTTCGAGAAATTAGGAGGGGACATTAAAGCACTTAGATGCAGAAAATGCTAACCTCCTCAACGACTACTTCTCTTAAGTGTTTACTAAAGAGTGTGGTCCCCTCCCCCAGCCAATGGATTCCTACTCAGGAAAAAAGCTGGAGGATATGGACTTCACCGAAGGGGAAATAAAAAAGAAGATCAGTGAACTAATGACGAATAAGTCACCTGGCCCGGATGGGTTTCTACCTAAAGTGTTGAAAGAAGTGCGCGATCAAGTGTCACGACACCTGAGCGCAATCTTTAACATGTCAATCCGGACCGAATGCGTTCCTAGAGACTGGTGTGAAGCGGAGGTGACTCCTATCTTCAAGAAAGTTGACCGAAGCCAACCGTCGAACTACCGACCTATCAGTCTGACTTCGATAGTCGGTAAACTCATGGAAAGCATGATGGTGGACAAAATGACGTCGTATTTAGAGTCAAAGCTGCTACTGAGGAGTTCCCAGCACGGCTTCCGAAGGCAACGGTCATGCCTGACGAACCTTGTGGAATTCTTCCACTTCGTGTTCAATGAGCACGATCGGGACAAGGCGGTGGATGTGGTGTACTTAGACTTTCAGGAAGCCTTTGATAAGGTACCACACCGCCGCCTTCTCCGGAAAGTGCGAGCGCTGGGCATAGACTGAAAAGTAGCCGGCTTGATCGAGAACTGGCTAAGTGGCAGACGGCAACGGGTGGTGGTGAATGGACAGGCTTCTAAGTGGGTGCCCGTTACTAGCGGGCTGCCTCAAGGTTCTGTCCTGGGACCACTACTATTCATCATCTACGTCAACGACATGTACGGTGACATGGTTGCCAAGATTCCCAAATTTTCCGACGATACCAAGCTTGGTATGAACGTTGCAAAGGATGGAAATACTGCCCGCCTGCAGGAAGATCTTGAGAAGATTGGGAAGTGGTCGGACACGTGGCAAATGCCTTTTAACGTGAACAAATGCAAAGTAATGCATATCGGCCTACAGAAACCCCCAATCTCAGTATATCCTTAAGGGCACTGCTCTTGAATCGAGTGACACTGAGAAGGACTTGGGTGTAACTATCACTAGCGACCTCAAGTTCTCGAAACTGTGCATTGAGGCAGAGAAGAAACCCCAAAGGATGTTAGGCTACATAAAGCGCCAATTTGGATACCGTAACAAGGAGATAGTACTTTTTCTGTACAACTCCCTTGTTCGGCCGCACCTGGAGTATGCCGTACAATTTTGGAGTCCTTCGTTTTGAAAGGAACGCGTACAAGCCAGGGCAACCAAGCTGATTCCCTCTATCTCACATAAAAGTTATAAGGACAGACTAAGGGAATTAGATCTGTTCTCGTGGGAAAACCCGTAGACTGCGTGGTCAGCTCATCGAAGTTTTCAAAATACTCCGAGGGTTTGACAATGTTGACTACCAGGATATTTTCACACTGAGTGAGAACAGAACGCGCAATCACAGCTTTAAACTTGAACTGAAGCGTTACAACCGCAATCTCTGTGGAAACTTTTTCACCTACAGTATCTGCGGTAAGTGGAACGCACTTCCAGTGAAAGTTGTCAACAGTGAATCTGTTGACCAGTTCAAGTCAAGACTACACAAAGTCTTGAAAAGCGGCCGTTCAGGAACGCAAAACAATTGAGCAGCCATGTGCCTGTTCGATTGCTAGTCCAAAGGTACCCTCTTTGAATGGACCGTAAGGTCTCCTAGGGTACTTACTTTTCTTGTTACTCCTTGTGACACCCTCCCAGTTCGTCTCCGGCCTTATTTCTCGAGTTCATTAACCTACTCCCCGACTCCTCCTCTACCGGTTTTCTCCTTATTCTCTGTGACTTCAATCTTGCTAGCCACAATGAGACTTTTCGCGCATTAATTGACATCATCAACCTCTTCTCCCTTACACAACATGTGTCATCCCCAATACATATACATGGTAATACCCTTAACCTAGTCATCTCGAACATCTATATATTTAATCTAACAGTAAATGACCTTTCTAATACGATTTCCGACCACTTCTTGGTCAATTTTAAACCCTATATTCCCGCCTACCTACCAACTCGCTCGTCTCAAGATCCTACTCCTTTCCGGTGACTATCATCAATTGATACTACTTCTCTCTTTTTGTTACTACTGCTTCACCTGACCAAACCTTAAACTCACTGCACCAATCATTACTCGCTTGCGTTGACGTGCACGCCCCACTTATCACTCCTTCTTCAAACCGCAATCACCGTGCCCCTTGGTTTACCATGGAACTCCTTCGTTCAAGGAGGTCCTTACGTGCCCATCAACGTGCCTTTCTTAAGGCACGCTCCCGTGGGCAGGATACGACCTCCCTCTCACTTGCCTTCGCCTTGCTACTTCGACTTATTCTTCCAAATTAAAATCAGCGCGTGAGGCTCATTCACGCAAATTTTTGTCTGAGAGCAAGAATGACCCTCGGACTATATTTCGTCCCCCCTCAGTCGTCTTTTCTCGCCTAGCCCAATTTCCCCCACCTCTCCTCCCATCAACCTCTCTACTCTTTCTAAATTTTTCTCTGATAAAATTATTAACCTTCGCGCCATATTACCCCAGTCGTCTTGACAAGCCCATACTGTTCTCCCCAACCATAATCCATTGCCATTTAACGTCCTCACACGGGCTTCCTCTGAGGAAGTAACTACTCTGATCTCACTCTCTAACAAATCTGGATCCTCTAAGGACATCTTTCCACCCAAACTCCTTCACCAAATTCTCCCTACTGTCCTCCAACTGATTCTTCATCTCTTTAACACTTCTCTTGCCACAGGGGTGGTTCTCTCTTCCTTCAAACATGCTTCAATTTTTCCTATCCTTAAAAACCCACACTTTCACTCCTCTAAATCATCTAGCTATCGCCCTATCTCATAGCTGTCATTCCTCTCTAAGATCATCGAGAGAGTGGTTTTCTCTCGCCTTAATAACTGCAATATCGATGAAACGTACCAATCGGGGTTCAAAACGAAGCACTCTGTTGAAAGCGTTCTTCTTAATGTTTCAGACGGTTTACGTAGAGCTGCCGATAGAGGTTGTACGTCCATTTTAATTCCTCTAGAACTCCCCTCTGCTTTCGACACCATCGACCACACTGTCTTACTTGATCGTCTTCAAACTTTGCTTGGTCTCTCGGGCACTGCACTTGATTGGTTCCGCTCATACCTCTCCTCCCGCACCTAGTCGGTCGCGCTCGATAACCTCTCCTCTTAGCCCGCGCCCATTCATTTTGGAGTGCCTCGGGGCTCAGTCCTTGGTCTCCTCCTCTTTCACATCTACTTACTTCTGCTCGGCTCCCTTCTTCGCGATTTTGACCTGTCCTTCCACCTCTATGCTGATGACACTCAGATATACCTTTCCTCATCTCCTTAGTCCTTCGCTTAATCAATTACTAAGCTCCTTTCAGCCTACACCTCCATAAATGATTGGCTGTCTGCCAACTTTCTTAAACTTAACTACGATAAAACTGAAGTTCTCCTTGTTGGTACCGCTTCGATGGTCGAGAAATCTAAGGCTCTCTTCCCCTTCCTTAACCTTGGGGAAACCAATGTCGCCTTTTCCGTTGCCGTCAGTAATCTTGGTGTTATTTCGACGAGCAACTCTCGTTTAAACTGCACATCCATCGCATCTGTAAATCTTCCCTCGGTTTCCTCCACAACTTTTCACGTGTTCGATCCCATTTTGATCGATGAAGCCTTGAGACTGCTATTCATGCCTTCGTCACCTCACGCTTAGACTGCTGTAATTCTCTTCTAGTGAATCTCCCTTCTTCGTCACTTCGCCCCCTACAACTAGTTCAAAACTATGCTGCCCGGCTCCTCCTTCACCACCCCCAGTTCTCTTCTTCGATGCCTCTGTTACAGGAGCTACACTGGTTAACTATTCGCTTCCGTACCCACTATAAAATTCTTTTCATCACCTACAAGGCCCTAAACCTAGTGGCCTGACCTTATCTCTCGTCTGCCCTTTCCCGTCGTTAAACTCCTCGGTCACTCCGGTATAACCTCCTCCCATCCTGAACACTCTTCGTTCTGTCTTCTGCTCGATGAGTGACCGTTCCTTCTCAGTTTATGCTCCTAGACTCTGGAATGCTCTTCCTGCCGAAGTCCGATCCTCTCCCTCTCTTGCTACTTTTAAACGTGTCCGGAAGACTCATCTCTCCAGAAGTGCCTTCTCTTCATTGTAAACTTTCTTTACACTCGCTACACAACCTGCGCTCTGTGATGGCTAACAGCCCTGAAGAGCGCATTATGAATACTTATTATTATTATTATTATATAAAATATAATTTCAGTACATTAATTATGTAGAATATAGAACTTTTTTATTTCCATTTATAATTGTGGGTTTATTTTATTTAATTTATTTCCTTTAAAGATACAAATGGATGACTTCGAAAAGGGACGGAGAGGATACGGAAATTGTTGTTTGAAGCTGCCATTGAAAGTGATAGAGATTGTGAAAGTGAGTTAGATTTTGTTGACGAGGATGAACATATTTCTGACTTTGATTGCTATGACTCGACGACTGATAATTTCTACCACATATCCCCAATGAAAACAAGCCAAGCATGTATGGTAGCTAGGAAAAGACTCCCTATACCTATACTGCCACACCCTTAGGAAAAGACAAACCGTCGCAGATTCATCAAGAAGGTGGCTCTGTAACTTTGAGAAAAAGAGTGCAAAACATACGTTTGAAGAAGGATCTTAGGGAAGGAATAAAAAGAATATTGCCCGTATGCCCAACGCCCTGCAAGCCCACACGGGGCAAAGAGATATGTTTTATGAGTTTTATCTAAATATTTCAACGCCTTGTAAAATTAAGAAAAAAATAACATATTTGTATGCAGAAAGGGAAGCAAATTTAGCTTTGCAGTCATCTCAGAATCTAGGAACTAGGAACACAATGAGGTAACTATTATTATGCTCTGAAGCTTAACCAAATTTTAGGTTATATTTAAATACTAGTATGAGAAAAAAAGCAGCTAAATAACAAAAACTCTACATAGTATGGTTAAGCCCTTATATCTTAAGCATTTTTTTTAATATTTCCGGGATTCTGCCTGGCCTACTACCATAGTCGCCCTTCGTATCTTTGAGATCAGTAGCTCTGAAGAAATGCTTAGATAAGTGTTGCGTATTGTTTATTCATATTTTTAAGTGATAACCCCCTTTTAAACAAAATGGATGCAAATGAAGTTGTGAGAAAATGCGATTGCACTATTAAAAAATTATTAAAAAGGAAGTTCAGTGCGATGACTTATAATGAAAGAAAAACTATCATTAAAACAGGTAGGACTACGCCAACATTGGATCTGTCATCCAAAACAAAGTGTTGCACTCGCAAATAAAATGTAGGCCAATATGATAGAACATCTTGGCTAGCTGATTGTGCATATTTACAGAAGCTATTTTAAAATTTAAATAAACTTTAAAACAAAAATAACATTAAAATGAAGTGAGTAGCTTACAATTTTATAGTAACTTCTAATGAACAACATATTTACTTCAATTAACATATTTATTTTTGTAAAACTTGATTTGCTTACTCATCTTCGAAAGTCACCGCAGGCCATTGTTTAATTTCTACAAAAAAGTGACGGACTTTTTTCCTCAGGGAAAGAGAGGGGAATGAATTTCCTGTACAAATAGGCTGATATAATTTGTAAGCAAACTTTTTTTATATTTCTATCCTTTTATATACTGACAAATCTTTTGATAATAGTTTACTACATAGAGATCAACAACTGCCTACCCTGAGTAATTATTGACGGCACGTGCCTGATATATATATATATATATATATATATATATATATATATATATATATATATATATATATATACTAGGCAATAGCTTCACCACCCTCCCCTACGGGGGTGCTTGCACTTCGCTACTAAGATTAAAATTAAAAATCTAAAAAAAGCAGTCATAGTTAAATTATGGTTAAATTTTTATAAATTTTCGGAACTTCGCCAATTATAAAATTTTTTAAAAGGAACTCTAAACTAAATTTTCCCCCTTTCAAAATATCACGTTGCTAAAATATAGAGTTATAGAAGAAGGAGATATATTAAAATAAATTTTCTGAACTTCACCATTTGTAATTCTTTGGGTTTTAAAAAATTCACAAAATTTAGATACTTATATTTATTTCTGAACTTCACCATTTTGTTTTGTTTTTTATATTATAAAAGAAGTATTAGAAATAATTTTGATACAAAAACATAAGTCATAACCAAACTAAGATGAAATTATTATTCAAATACTCAATCAAAATAATTCCCTTCTTAAATTATAGAGTTAGTGATGATTATATATTATATATATATATATATATATATATATATATATATATATATATATATATATATATATATATATATATATATATATATATAGGGAAAAAGCTCACAAAGGTTCAGAGGTGGGTAGTCTAATCCCCCCTTCCACTATTTAAGGCAATGTATGTCCAGCCTCCTGTTCATTCCTTGTAAGGTCTTTGAGGAATAAAGAGGAAAGCACTCGGAATCATTTTTCACTTTTCCTTTGTGGTTGTATCTGCATATATATATATATATATATATATATATATATATATATATATATATATATATATATATATATATATATGAGCGAAACCACATATTTTAGACTAATTTATTGCGAAACCAAGTTTCCAGGGAGACATACGTCATTTTCAATTGCTGGCAAACTATTGAATACAGAAATATGCATATCCTAAGGACACAAATTTCCAAGTCGGAATTTAATCAGGTGGCTGCTATGGAACGGCCTTCTGAGCATCAGCCCTTTTATGACGGCTGATTCTATTTGGCTTCTTTGTATACAGCTGTGGGAATTATATACATAGACGGCTGATAGATTCAGCAATCATCAAGGAAATTCCAAACTTCATTTCATCCGGTTGGTCAACTGGATGCAGTACCTTGCCTGGCGTAGATGAGGAGTGTATCCCAGTTGTGCTTGATTAATTGGCTACTCATTGCTTTAGTGATCAAATACCATCACCGTGTACATTGTATGAGTAGTTTTCCTTATTGTAGTCTCCTACTTAAAAATGACATTTATGTTCAGAGGCCAAAGTAAACGAAGTTAGAATAAAAATTGTATATGAGTCTATATATTTGATATTCATATTTCATATTCTATTTCATCGGACAACATAATAGCATCAAACAAAGTATTTTCTCCTCTATGTTGTTGCGTCCATTAGAATTGTCTCACCAGAATAGATTGACAAAGAAGTCGATGAAATATAAAAAAGGCATAAATTTGTGTTACCCTTTGTACTTTCTCGACAATTATCATAAGTCCGCCAAGCGTTCCTATTATCAAACTAATTCTAATATTCCTAAGTTTCAGAGCTAAAACTTATTAGTTTTACCCTATAACCATATTTTCATCAAATTACCTCGTTTACTTAGGCCTCTAAACATAAATGTTATTTTTAAGTACGAGACTACAATTTATCGCATCCTTGTCAAAAATTCCCCCCTAATCTGGCATTGTTTATTCGATAGGCTGGAACAACTGCCAAAAATTTTATTATGAACAAAACGGGAAAGAACTTGATGTCCGGGTTAAGCAATATCAAGCCAATGTACGTAATCACAGTGAACAATCTGCCCTTTTTCAACATATGTAGTCGCCAAATAGCCCCTTAAAAAAAGAATCAACATATGTAAAATCTTAACCATAGCATTAACTAGAACAGTGCCAAACCAGTCATAAAATGCAGTAATTATATTTCGAGAAATATATTAGAATGTATCTCCATTAACGCGTTCACAGATTTCAACCTTAGCCCTGGTTTGTTCATGCTAGACCCTATTATCACTACATACATAAAATAGCGAATAAAGTTGTTTCAGGATTTTGTACCCGCTAATTAGGGTTCAGATGTGGGTATTCCAATCCTTCCTTACACTATTTAAGGCAATGTATATCCTGCCTCCTGTTCATTCCTTGAAAAGGTCTTTAAGAATAGAGACGAAAGCGCTCGGAATCGTTTTTCACTTTTCCTTTGTGTGTGTATTTGCATAACTTTGACTCACGTGCACTTTGTGAGCTTTATATATATATATATATATATATATATATATATATATATATATATATATATATATATATATATATATATATATATATATATATATATATATATATAAATATATATATATATATATATATATATATATATATATATATATATATATATATATATATATATATATATATATATATATATATATATATATATATATATATATATATATATATATATATATATATATATATATATATATATATATATATATATATATATATATATATCTCAAAGTAGCGCGAGAGAATGATGAAAATGAATCCATTAAACCACATTGAAAGAGAAAACGGAATAATTTTTCCTTGCAGTAATATTTTTATTACCTTTTTTCGAAAATATTCGTGCAGGAAAGTGATTCGAACCAGGCACACTGAGGCATCGAGCACCGCTTTGATCACAGTTAAAAGTATGCCGTTAGTACACTATGCTAGCATTAGCAAGGAATTTTCGACAAAGGTAATAAAAATATTACTGCAAGGAAAAATTATTCCGTTATCTCTTTCAATGTGGTTTAATGGATTCATATATATATATATATATATATATATATATATATATATATATATATATATATATATATATATATATATATATATAATTGCTATGCCACAACACTTTGATTTAGTGTTGGCTATGATGTTTGAATAGAACACAATACAAAATACGTCTTTAGGATTATTAATATCGAAAAGAAATAATGGAAAATCTCTTCCAAGGAATCCTGCTGATGGGTATCTATATCCGCGTACCTCTGACGCGGAACAGATCCCTCTTCCCCGAGGTGACAAAGGCTTCAACCTGAACGCTGTTTGGTGTCAAAACATAATACTTCCTGGCACCTCTCCCTAAAAGAGGACCGGCACTTGGGGCCCTCGGGCCGACCAGCGATTGTCATAATGACCTTATATAAATTTCATTATTTGGTCGTGGATCCTCCCAGTATCATGGAAGGATTGGCGCTGACTAACTAACTAACCATAATAGCGATGCTTAGGACATCCTTCTATTTAGTAGGTAAAGTTATGGATGCTAAGGCTTCACACTGAAGTATGTACTGTGCACCTACAACAAATTTATTTTTCTTTCACCATTATAATCAATTCTTGCTACAAACGAAGCAGAGATGGAGCTCCATCAGTGCACAACCCTACTATCAAGGCCTATGAAAGTTAGTTTTCCTTAATGAAGTTTGATACATACATTATGAAAAATAAATTCTGCTTCCAAGGGCTGATAGAACAGCATTTCCTCTTTTACACTGTTAACTGACATGAAACGAGCATATATCAGTATCTGAGAACATTGAGCAATGCCATTCGTTTCGTGACATTGGATGCTTAAAACAGGAGAATCTCTTACTTGGACGAGAATTTGATCTTTCATGTCTCGACTCAATTCATCGATCCTTCCTTTTCCTGCATTGTTTGACAGTGAAATTTTGGAAAGCTTGTTTGCACTTTCTTTTCCCTGAATGAATTCGACTGGACAGAGTATTCTTGGTTTTATGAGAGACTCTCCAATGTTTTCATATTCTTGCTTTTTGCAATCGACATAGCAATCTCATCTTAAGTCTCAACAACTTTTCAAATTTATGCCTTAAATGCTCCACTACCGTCCAACTTATCCTGATTCAGTGGTTCTTTTTTTCCAAAAGATGTCCTAAGCTTGTCTGCAAGAAAGGAATGGGTTGTCCCCAAGTGGCGTTCCAAGCGTGAGGATGCATTTCATTATTGCTCAGTCTTAAAACATATTAGACACAGGGGCACCTCTGCTTCACACTTGGGTGGAAACGGATCCAAAATTAATATATTCGTGAAGATACTCCCACTTCTTTGCACTCATTGGGACTTAAATGATGTGCAGTGACAACACAAATCTGTGCACGAAACATTAGGCACGTGTAAGGTAAGGTCCACATCACCACGAGTTCATAATCACTACAACATCATCAATAACAAACATATGATCGTAAAGTTCGTAAGCAATGCAAGTGATTACAATCATACATGGCTATAAACACCACCATATCATTCACAAACTACCACATGATTTAAAGAATCGCCATGTCTGATTAAATACAAACGGAAATCAAAACTGGCCAAAAAACAAATAGCTGCGTTCTTAATTCATCAACAAAATTATTACTACTTATTTTAGGGGGTAAATAAAGAATATGTGTAATAGTGATGATAATTAATTGTTAGAGCAATGTAATATTTATAAAAAACGTAATCATTGGCTTTTTAGTAAATTATAATTATTAAATATGAGTAATCAATGATAAAGTTAAAGTATTGCAGTAGAGTAATTAGTTCCTACTTAGAATTGCTTTATACTTATAGCTTTAGTTTTCTATAGTAGTAGACTATAGAAAATTAACGATGTAAGTGATACTTTTGCTTTTTTATATAAACTTCTCACTCTTAGCCCATACTCTTGTTAAGAGATTGAGAACCACTGCCATAGAGTTTTAGTCAGGGAAAGGTTTAGTTCAAAATTAAATAAAGCTCGTCTTGATATTTGCAAGTGTAGAACTATTTCTTGAAGGCCGATTTAATTCAGTTTAAACCTAAACTTCTTTTTTTTTATTTTAGTTTCGTCAGCCTCATATTTTTTGTTGGATAATTTTAAAATATTATTTGGTTTGGTATATTTTGATTAATTAGATTGGGTGTTTTTTATGTGTTCGGGTGATATAATTCTTTTTAGTTAGTCAGGATTAAAATATTGAAGTTAACAAATCAGGTTCCGGTGCCACCGTTTTAGAATTTAGGAAACTTCTGAGTAACGACGGGTCATTCACAAACGATAGTTTGGGTTATCAACGTAAGAATTTGTTTTCCATTTTGAAAGAAAAATCCATTTTCCCATTACCCCAAGGGTATTCGAAGTAAATGCCTGGACAACATGCCTGATCAAATTCACCTAACCCATGCCAATCAAAGCCTAATTCAATTAACGTTAGTCAATTAGTAAACTTGCTCCATTCGTTCGTTCCATTTAAAGGTTAATGCAAAGGGAAATCTCTAGACCCAAGTATTTCCTGAGGGAAAATATTGTGTCTATTGATGAAAAGAATAGAGAAGCAAAATGCTTCTTACATCCATCTTAATGAAACGCTCAACCCTAAATTACCACTAACAGTGTTTTATTATCAGCCGCAACTTGGGATGAGTTTAAGCAAGACTTAAAGTAGTGTACAAAGATGTAAAATGACAGTTTTTATTGTTGGTTAGTGACGTATTTCGTGCGAAGCAAAAAAAGAGAAGAGGAAACTGCGGATTTCGATGATTTTTTTGCTCGCTTTTACCAGTTATTATACACGGCCCTTGGACGGCTGAAGAGAATTTAAACCTACAGTACCGAAAGATATACGTTATCAATTGGTTGATGAATACGGACATGTATGCAAACTTCTCCCCACAAGTACAAAGGACATTGCAGGAAAATCTTTCGCGAGATGCAAATCTTAGTGTAACATTCAATAGCTCAGGGTTAAGAATCCGGAGAAGAGAAACAGGTATTATTAGGGTTCAGTATAATGGTGTGAAACCAAACCAACCTCTGAACTTATGACCTCCAGGACAACCAATCCATAAAATTTAGGACTTTAAAGTGCTCGGAATGAATCATTCTGTCCCAGAAGTAAATTTCAGTCTGATATATTTTATTACAATTCCGAGAGCCGTGGTCATATTTAGGCTAAAATGTACCCTCCATATTGGTCGATTTGCCATGAGTACGGGTATATCCGTGGTCAATGTTTCCAATGTAAAATTAAGCACCTATTCCAGCCAATGCTCAGCAATACCTCCATGAAGTACTGGATGATAAACCAAAAAAATGCCATTCAATTTTCGAGTCCCGCAAATATAAAGTAGCAGGAAAGGAAACCCAATTAGATATTTGGAAGCTCACATAGGTGAGATTAACGACTCTTCAATTTTGTATGAAGGATCTCAGGATCTATGGACTGAGTACATGGTTCCACTTCACTCAGATCATTTTTTAAGCGAGGCATGCGGGGCGAAGGAATAAGTTTACCCTCGTACTCCGATGAGTTATTAGAGTCCTTGTCCTTCCAAAAGATTAATTAAGACAATGAACTGCAAATGATTTACTAGACACGGGAGCTTGCACGACCTTAGTTAGAAGAGAATTCGGTAAGGAATTACAACGCTTCATGAATCAGTTTCACAGGGTTACGCTCCTCGATTTCAGTTAGTGGGTGTAATTGGCCTAAAGTTTAACTCTTCTAGAAAGATTGAATTTTATCTGGAACTGGATAATTCAGTGTATCCTGCAGTGTTCTATTGCCGGAGATGATATGAGATTCTCTAAAAATCTGTGCCTAGGTCTAGATTTTTTGTAAGAAACGCGTGGGTAATTGACCCGGAAGAAACACAGTTCGCTGTAGATGAAACGTGCACATCCCTCTGGACTGTGTGACTGATACAAAGTCTAGTCTGTGTAAGGGGGAATATAAATTCATCTGTAAGAAGAGGGGAGTCATTCAGGTAAAGTGAAAATGGTGCAAATATGTTGATCCCTGCTCCGGAAGCTCGAAATAATTCAAGCGAGGAATTAAGAGGTGCCATCCCTCAGAAAAGATGAGCAAGCAAAGATAGAGAGCCAAGAAATGGCTGCTCCAGTGATCCTTAGTTCAAAGGATGAGAGCCAAGAAAAGACTGTTCCAAGGAAATTTAGTTTAAAAAAGGAGTGCCAGGAAATGGCTGCTCCAAGGAAACTTAGTTTAAGGATCGAGAGCAAGGAAAGAGCTGCCTTAAAGACTTTCACCCCTTTCGAAATCATTTTTACCTCATTGCGTAGCTATAAACTCTTAATCACATTCAGAGTATATTTTTTCTCTTAATTCACCGTTTTTGCGTCCTTGATGCATTCTCTTCGCACCAAGCTCGTTTGTTTTCTTAAAGTTTACCCAAGCATTCTTTATTTATGATTTATGTAATTTACTTTTTATCTTAATCTGATATGTTCGTTCACTTTGAAACATTTTAATATGATATTTCCCACCTTCATTAGAAAACATTTATATATATATATATATATATATATATATATATATATATATATATATTTATATGAATGCAATGTCACTCAGGAAAAAATGAAAAGGTGTTTCCAAGTACTTTCGAACTTTTTTAAGTTCCTTATCAAGGATAACTACAAGAAATAATATTATATTAGAGGTATATATACGAAAGAAAAGTATGAAAGACCGCCTCTAAAACAAGAAATCACCAATGAGGAAGACGGAAGGGGAAAGGTAAAGGAACACATTAAGAATTACAAGAAGCAGGTAGTAAGGTCAAACTGAAAAGACGAAAGGGTAACAGATTCAAAGAAATGGAGATAGTCTAACGAAGGAGATTATAAGACACGATGAGCAAAAGGGGGGAAAATACAATGTACAAAACAGAGCAGTGACAATTAAAAAAAAAAAATAATAATAATAATAAAAATAAAAATAAAATAGGGGCCACATAACTAAAGAATGTATATATATATATATATATATATATATATATATATATATATATATATATATATATATCTCAATGATATTCTCTGTTCGAAATCTCTGATACTAACTCTGAACAATTTGTTTTTATCTCTTTATTTTCTGCCTCTCTAGGTGTTGATTCAATTCATTTAGCAAAAACCTGTCTCCTACAACTTATTAACTATATTTATATATCTCTTCTATAATAAATTAATTATTCTATAAACCACGACATTAAAAATTTAGTTTTGTCTCTAAGTCTTATCAACCTATTTTATCTGGGTTTGACTATTTCATTTAGAAGTGTCCCTTCTAAAATGAATTACACAAAACTTTTTCCACCGTTTGGATTACACAATCTCCCTCAATACTCTCGTAACCAAGCCGACACTCTGTATCGATTACGAGGATGCTGCTAAAGAATAAACTTATACCAGTGTTTAGCTTAAATGAGCAATCGTTTATAACTTTAGGGATTAAACATGGCTTTCATACTTTTGACCCTTGTTACATTAATGCAAACCACACCCACCGATTATACCAACCCTAAGCTCCCCCTTTCCTGTTTGTAACTGGAGATTCACAGTCGTTTACAACTCTTTGCCAGATAGACATACAACAATGTAAATTTCCAAGTATATGAACCCCTGCTTCACCCTGATTTGCGTAACTTCACAGCACTTAAAGGCCATTGTGAGAATTACGCGAACTCTGTATTCATTTTAAATCCGCTAAGTCATTTTTCGACCTCTGAACTCACCTGTATAATCTAAGTTATCCTCATTTGTCAAATTATAAATCGATTTTGCGGTGTATCTATGCGCTCCCACGACCTATTTATTCTACGACAACAGGAACCAGAAATTAAGGTATGAATAAAATATTTGTATAGATACGATAATTATTAGCTAGTTAGGATTTTAGTCCCTTATTTGGAAGGCAGTTTGTCAATCTAGGAAGAGTAAATTAAATTGAATAAAATATATCCGCTTTTAACATTGTTTTACTACCTTTTAATTTATACAATATATTTGTAGGTGAATAACACTGGGGAACAATGTATTTGGTGAATTGACAAAATTACACTTTCCTACCTAATTTGAGCATAGTGAATTCAAATCTGAAATCAGATTATCTCTAAATGCTACAGAACTTTCGTAATATCAATAACGAATATTATGCAATAATTTTCATTTTATCACGCCTATCATCATGCCCTGAAGTAATTTAGAATCATCCTTTTGCGTTATTTATAATAAAGCAGGTTTTTTTGCACAAACATTTTATTGCTTATGAGAAGAAACTTGAATTACACATTAGGATTGCAAATACTGTAATCAAATAGATGCTAATTTATTAATGACCGTACATCAGGCTGGAGGACCTCTTTTTCTTTGGCTGATCTCTTCTAATCATCCAGCAGTAGTCCGCCATCATGTGTCTATCACAGTGACCTTGGTAGCGCTCTTCCATCATCATCAAATCCTGATGGAAGCGTTCCCTTTGTTCGTCGCTCACGGCTCCCAGATTCTTTGGAAATCGGTCGAGATGACTATTTAGGAAATGCAGCTTCAAACTCATGTTGCATCACAGATCACGATATGCTAAAGGCATATTAGTAACCAGATCCTCGTAGTTATGCGCTTTTTTGTTTGCCAAGAAGTTACGAACAAAGGCAGAAAAAGAGCCAGGCTGCCTTCTCTTTTCTATTCATGGTGTTCATGAATCTAGAATCACTCAGAAGTTTTCGGATTTGGGGCTATCAAATACTCCTGCTTTTATTTTTTCGTATGATAAGGCAAGAAACGCCGATACTATGTACTGAAAACAATCATTTTCAGTGCTCAACGTCTTGACATACTGCTTCATCAACCCCAGTTTGAGATGAAGTTGAGGGAAAACGATCTTCTCTCACTCACGATTGGCTCATTAACAAAGTTTTGCATTCCTGCTTGCAAGGTTTTCCAAACTGGCCAATCTTTTGGGGACCAGTGTTTGTCACGGGCTCAACTCTCCCACATACAGATATAGCATGGAAACTTTGTATATCCCTTCTGCTGGACAAAAAGGAAGTTGACCATCTTAAGGTCTACACATATGATCCAATTGTGTTCATTGTACTTAAGTAAATCCATGACCATTCTTATGTCATCGTGAGTTCCTCACAGATGGACAGAGTGACCGAGAGGAACTGCACCAAAGTCATTGCCATTATTCAAAAGAACACACTTGAGGCTACGCTTGGAGCTATACAAAAACAGTCTCCACTCCGCGGGGCTATAGGTGCCAAGTCCCAACTCGGTAAACAGACTAGGAACATCGTGGCAGTATACAAATAGTTTGTCCTCAGAGAAATACTTAACAAATGTACTTTTCCTTGCTCGGTAATATAATACTTGTACCCGTACCGACCTGTCAAGCATATGTCTTTCACTCAACCTGGAGGCTAAAAGTTCTGCAGCTTTCTTGGAGAGCGCCAAATCACGTATCAAGTTATTCAAATCCTCTTGATTGAAACAGTGAGGAGCTAATGATTGTTCAGCATCTGATGATGAATCTGCAGACTCTGAATCCATTCCGTAGATGTCCATATCAGGTACATCATTTTCATCCTCAGATGAAGCATATCCACTGAAAATCGGAAATAGTAAAGACTCAGAATGAGGTACTCGCCAGATCGCTGAGGGGATGTGGGGTATTCGATCTTGTGTTGATTTTTCTTGCCAATCCCTTTAGTATTCACCAGAGAGAAATAACAGTCCGATACATGATCCTTTGGCTCTCGCCATACCATTGGAATTCCAAAAGGAAGACCATTTATTTTTCCTTTCGTACACTCACGAAGATGTTCCACACAGCTATGGCAAACAGCATGTGGGACCCACTTTTTATCTTGATCGCCAAGAGGAACATCAAAATATGCCTTATAAGTGCGGATCACAAAGTTTGATATATTGCGCTGAAGACGAACTAGCATGTAACAGCCACATATTTAGCAGAAGGTGTTTGGATCATTAACGCCATTTCTTCTTGATGAAGCCATCACTCTAACATGAAAGCTGCAAAAAGAAACAATAATATCAATATTTTGCACAATAACACTTATTACTATCTTACTACTATGTACTGTGAAGTATTTGCTTTCTGCAAGCACCCTCTCTGTCCTTCCGGGGGGCAGTTTTCGGGAAAACGAGAAAATAGAAATTACAGAATAACTATAGAATGTAGGTAAAAATGGATTATATATTTAAAATCAGCATAAAAAAACGAATTCAAATTGGTAGATAAATCTAAGTAACCAGAAAATGTGATTAAAATTGTTCTCCTGTGTAATTAGTTCCGACGAAAAATTATTCAGTTTTCTCTTTCCTGCGGTGAAGTTGGATTTATTTCATCTTTTCTCGCTCTTATGATATATATATATATATATATATATATATATATATATATATATATATATATATATATATATATATATATATATATATATATATATATAATTAGACGGCAAAAGTTTGGACAATGTTGTGTGAATTCAATTTATAATATACCCCTCGAGTTTATACAAGTCAGGACTTAAAATGAAATTTTGGAATTTGCTGATGAGTATCGATTCAATAAGATTACGTGCAATAATATCTTTAGAATGACAAATGATATAAGCTGAGTAACAATCGATGTTAAGTTTAAGTTGTGACATATGTAAATAAAATGAACTGTTCTCTATTCTACATTGGGTATTTTATTGGTGTTGAGATATACGTTTTAGCAAACATTTCCCGATTCCTAAAGTAACATTTAAGTCGGTATTAAATTAAGTCGGGGTATTGTAACGCACTTTATATTAAAATTATTATTGACTTGTTCTAAAGGATCTTTATTCAAATGCACATACGTAGCGTCATATTTAGTTAATTCGCTCATTTTTTCACACTATGTGCTTATTCTAAAGTGGTTATTGCACCAGATTTGTTGGCTTTGGTGATTTGAATAGGAGGATATTCTTTAGGTCATTTATAGCACGTCAGAAACATAAGGAATAATCAGAATGTGAGTAGGTAGTCATAGAATGGTATAAAAAATCTTTACCAATAGAAATATACTCACTAGAAATATTGCCAATTTTTTTTTAAATTAATAAAACTCTTGCAAAAGATATACTGCACGGTAGAGACGGGATAGAAAAGTTTATGCCAAATACAAGCGCAGAGGTTTAAGTTATGTCTAGTAGTTGTGAAGAAGGGTTGAGCACTGTATCGGGGCGAGAGTTTTTATTCTATATTCATAAATATGTGCGTATGCATCACTGGTGAATCCGGCACCAGGGCTGTTCGGGCTTAGCCCGAGTATAAATTTAGTAAAGTGAACGTGTATTTGCAAGTTGATTTAATTTCTGCCAACACTGACTTCAAGTAAGTAATTTTATTCAATAACATAGACTCCTTTGATTGAGCCTGGTTGCAGTTCATATATTTTCATTCAGCGTCTGGCAATCGTCTTACAGGTGCCTTGTGTCAAAAAATATCATTCGTAGCAGACGTTCTCTCGACATCGTTCACACGCGCTTGACTTGGGCTCAGAAGTTACAGCCTGAGTTGTTATATATAATCGTAAAAATTAAAAGTAATTAAAATTCAATATTTTCTTGAAACAATGGATTTCTATAGAGATCAGGATTTAAATTCCAATATATGAAAGGTTTCCGTTCTACAATATTCTTAAAGGAACCAAAAATTATCCAGCAACTCGGGCTAATACGAACGAGCCTGGTAGATGTAAAATACTAATTAGCATCTGTGGTTAAGAGTACAGAACAGGCGGCAGTCAGATCGGTGTCTGGCTAATGTTTGTTGTACATGCCGCCGTCGTATTTGATTGCTGTTATTATGTGCGTCTATGTGTAAAGATCAGTTGTGTTTTGCAGGGTTGCTTTATTTTTACCCTTAACTTAGAAATGGAGAAAGACATAGGGCTAGATATATAAAGGAAGCCATTTGTAGCTATAAATATGGCGAAAAATCGTGAAACGCTATCAACCAAAGACGATTGGAGTTCATGTATAAATGAAGTGAGTAATTTTTATATTAAAACTATATTTCTCTCTTATTGTTAAATTATCATCAATGCACATATAAGTCTGCGGTGTGCATTACGTCTCTTACTTTCTTTTATACATGTGTCTTATGCAAAATCTGTGATAAGCCCGAGTGACTCATAGTACCAAAGGCGACTTCACATGCATATCAATATTGGACAAAGAACTCTCGCCTCGATACAGTGCTCAACCTTTCTTCACAACTAATAGAAATAACTTCAATCTCTGTACTTGGATTGGGCTTAAACTTTTCTATCCCCTCTCCACCTTGCAGCGTATATATTGCAAAGAGTTTTATTAACTTAGAATAAAATTGGCAATATCCCTTGTGAGTATATTTCTATTGGTAAAGATTTTGTATGCCATTCTATGACTATCTACTCACATTCTAATTACCCCTTACGTTTCCGTCGTGCTATAAATGACCTCAAGAAGAATCCTACTATTCAAATCACCAAAGCCGACAAATCTGGTTCAAAATCATTTTAGATAAACACATAGTGTGGTAAAATGAGCGAATTAACTAAATATGACGTTACCTTTGTGCATATAAATAAAGATCCTCTAGAACAAGTGAATATTAATTTTCATAAAAAGTGCGTTACAATACCCCGACTTAGTTTCTAAATTTAAATCAATGAATGCTTCTCTCTCTTATCTTTATGGCTTTGTTAAGACCAACAAACCCAATAATATATTACGTCCTAGTGTTAGATCTGTAGGCTTTTTTTCATATATTTTATCTAAATGGATAACTACTTAGTTTATCCCTCTTCTAGGGTGCATTTCTGATTCCCATATAGTTAATAGTTCTAACCTAATAGTAAAACTTAAGGCCATTCTTTACTCTTTATACTTCAACCTTGTTAGCTTGTTACCTGTTTACCCTTGTTACCTCTGTACAAAGTTCAGGTCGATGACCTAATTCAATTTTTAAAAGATAAATTGTGTAACGCTCATTTACATGTGCCCCATAATTTTAGAAGTTCTCTTACTATGTACTACAGATTGTACTATTTCTTTCAATGGTAAATTCTTTCTCCAAGTATTTGGTCTAGCTATGGATAACAGATTATCCCCAGTTTTATCTAATTTATATTTGGATATTTTGGAAACGGTTTACCACCCCTTTATTGTTGATTTCCCTATTATTTATCATAGTTATATTGATGATATCCTATGCTATGGCCCAATCCTTAAATTTTAAACCTAGTTTGAACAAACTTAACTTACTGGTACCTTCTATTAATTTACTCGTAAACTAGAACAGAACGCAACATTTCCTTTCCTAGATATATTAATACACCGTACCACTTCTAGTTTCAAATTCTCTGTCTATCGTAAGCCGACTAATTCTTTGTGGGCTTCGCATTGTTTGTTCTGAATATTTTAACACTCAAATTTCAAAGATTTGGGGCTTAGGACACAATCTTTGCTATCCTAATAATTTCTTTGATAAATCTCTTGAGTTAGCTAAATAGATTTTTTTACCGTTTCTCACCTCATCCTCCTTTTAATGTAAAGAATCCTCTTTTAATTCCTTTAAATCCAGCTTTTACTACTCCCCTTCATATTTTAAAATCATTATGCATTTTCTATGGGATTTAACTATAAAATTACTATTTAGAAACTTTTACACTTTACATAATGTATATTATGTAAAATGTATAGACTGTTCTAAATGCTACTTTAGGAATCGGGTAAAAAATTGTTGTTAAAACATATATCCCAACACAAATATAATACCCAACGTAGAGTAGAGAACAGTTCATTTTATTTACATATATATCACAACTTAACCATAACATCGATTGTAATTCAGGTTATATCGTTTGTTGTGCTAAAGATACTAATGCCCAATCTAAAAGACAATTTCACAAAGATTCACCAACGCAAAGCACCATTGCTCGCATCAGAGATAGGTTTGAAGCAGCGGGAACTGTTCACGATGTCCATAAACGACAATCAGGAAGAGCCCGGTCATTATCCAGTCTCGCACAAAATGAACGATTGCAGGAGTTCGTGAGACAGAAATCTCCAAATCAAGCGCCCATCGGATTTTTAAGCGAGCTTATTGGAAATTTTATATCCAACACTAATCTACGCTCTTAATAAAGAGAAGCCTGAGCAGAGACTTGAATTTTGTCGTTGGTACCTTTGCAAATGCGCGGACGCTGCAGAATTCCCATCCAAAATTGTTTGGAGCGATGAGAACAGTTTTATGTTAAATGCTTCAGTTAACCGACAAAATAGACCCTAACCGGGTCCTCAAAATCGGCATGTTACTATGGCAAACCATTTGAACTTAGCAGGAGTTGCAGTATGGTGTGACATATCAGCAGTAAGCATCCTAGAGCCATTATTTTTTTTTACCAAACTGTCAATTGGGATGTTTACCACGAGATGCTGCAGAAATTTGTCAGTCTACGCATTAATGGGATGTTTGGTGAAGAATGGATCTATTGGTTTGTGGTATCGGCTGTGTTTGAAAAGTGATGCTCGTGAGTTTTAACATTTGTAAACATGCCTCTTATTAAATGTTCGTTCAACTATTATTATTGATTCTACGTCAATAAACAATGCATATATTGTCATGTAAAGAGTAAGTACATTTTAGGGGGACACGCTGTACCATGAATTTGAAAAGTCCTGTTACACTCGTACGACGCTCTCAACAAAGGAAAAAAATAATCATTTTGATGCACTTAGGCATGCTTTTATTGTTTTAATATATATATATATATATATATATATATATATATATATATATATATATATGTGTGTGTGTGTGTAGATTATAATGTAAATCACTATGTGACGAGCACGCGCTCCCATGAGACCTGAAGGCCGTGCACACGTTGCGGACGAAGTCCTTCCTCCTGCTAGCCCAGGGTTGACAGAAGACTTCAGCTCGTCGGCGGTGCTGTGGTTGAGCATGCAGGCCTTGCCCTCGACATGCCCCAAGATGTTGTAGTCGATTAGATTGAGGTTGGGTGACTGCGGCGGCCAAAAGCCCTTTGACCATAAGTTCATCTTCGATTCCAATCACTCTTACACGGTCTTGGCCGTTTGGGACAGGGCACCATCCTGTCTTAAGACGCACTCCTCTTTTTGTCAGGATATATCTTACTCAGTACAAGACTTTCGTGGCCAAGATGTCACCGTAATCGAACGCAACGAGCTTGTACCCCGTCGCGAACCACACCGGCGGCATCTTTTCACTATTCGAAGCCAAGACGCCGTGCATCATTACGGAGGCCGGGTGTTTGCTCGTGGACACATAGGGAACCTCAAAGACTTCTTTGCCAAAGCTTACCTAGCGGTCGTTCTGTTGGTTAATGACAGAATCGACTGTGATTGTTTTCATCAGAATAAAATTAAAATTCGATTGCCATGACTTTTCAAGTCGTTGAGAAGGCGACAACAGCGCTCCCGACGTTGTTTTCGCATACGGCCGATGAAAAGATGGCTTTCTACGTACCTCAAGCTCTTGCCCCCCTTCTCCTTGACGGCCCTGAATACGTTGGACACTAAGATGTTCTTCGCGAGTGCCGTAATTTTTAGCTTCTAAGCACTTTCAAAGGCCTTTCTCACAGTCAAATGGCTGACACTCTTTGAGGTCTTCCCCGTTCTTGAGCCTCTCCGCGACTGTGTGGACGGTTATTCTTCTGATGTTGAGCCGCTTAAAGATGTCATAATTTTGGTGGCTGGCGTGTAGGATAGTAGAGATCTTGATTCTTTTCACTTCCATCTTGACACACGTGAACACAATGGAAAAGAGGTTTCAATGATACATGCTGGAAAAGTCGAGCGTTAAGTTTATTTGACAGACCTTTTTCTATCACATAGGTAAAGCTCGAAAGATAATAAACGTGATTAACAGAAAATTTACAAAACCCTGTGCATATATATATATATATATATATATATATATATATATATATATATATATATATAGATATGTATATATATATATATATATATATATATATATATATATATATATATATATATGAGAAACTCACAAAGTAGCACGTGAGTAGAACAATAAATGCAAAAAACTCACAAGAAAATGAAAGGCGGATTCCAAGTACTTTCGAACTTGTTCAGTTCATTCTCAAGGAATAACGAAAAATTTACAAAGGTGATATATATATATATATATATATATATATATATATATATATATATGTGTGTGTGTGTGTGAGAAGCAACAGAGTAATACCCCACCCATGTAGAACGAAAGGACACAAAATAGAAAAATAAATTATCAAAGACGGATATAAAGCATAAAACCAAATAAATAAGGTCTACTTCCGAAAGTTCCAACTGTGAGCAAAGAATGTAGACATTTAGGTCACAAAAATAAGTACATACACACGTAATTGTGAATACATAAAAATAAACGAAAGAAACATAACTAAATTAATAAATCAAAGGGCTAATATTTAAAATGCACGATTTCGTTATAAATAAACCTTTTTAAAACAACTGGTCCAGTTTAAAGAGACCGGATGATATATTAAAATTTTGCGAGGAATTAATGAATGAGCATTCGACAATATTTCTTAGTCATCAGATTTGTAAATAAATTTAGCCAAATTCCAATTGATAGATCGACTGGTTTCAGATAAATGGACAAAGAAAGCATTACTGCTGTCCCCCCCCCTCCTAATATTGTATGTATGTTGCGTCAAGCGTACACTTAATGATTTACCGGTTTGCCCAAAGTATTGCTTAGGGCAAACTGAACAATCGACAGAATAACCCCCCTCCTATACTATTGTTATTATTATGAATCAACATTTTGCACATGGTAGAATGATATTTAAATATGACAGAATTATTTAGCTTATTCAAGAGGCGGGGAAGCAAGGAAAAGGACTCAGAGAACGGTAAAAAAAAGGGAGTTCTTAAAATTGTATGCGGGGAGGATTTAAGTTCTGTATAACTATTTTTTTGCCAAATCTAGAAATCTAGGCATCATGCAAGAAATATTTGAGGGTAGAAAAGATTGTTACCTATTTCAAAGATCTTAGAAATCTCAAGAACCAAGAATACCGGGCTGGCGACCCGCAACCCCCGGAGAAACATTGAAGTAAATACAAACCGTCTTGACTTTATCATTATGACCTGAGTAAAAATGTGTATAAGAACCGGCGTTGGTAGTCTTACGATAGACGGAAAATTTAAATCCAGATCGAGTCCTATGAAAAAAAAGATCTAGGAAACGGAGGACGCCATTTTGTTCGAGTTCAAGGGATGACAGTGTATTGCAAAATAAAAAGAAATAAAATATGATTTAGATTATCAACCTATGTTTTTTATGTATTAAATTTAATATATATATATATATATATATATATATATACTATTGGAATGTAAATGTATGTAAACCTGGTATCATTATATGCGGTTTGTTACAGTTAAAATGTCTTCATATAAAACAGCATATTTGTTGACTAATAAATATTCCATGTCGATAAAATCTGATAATAATATGATAATGGCCAAAACACGTAACTATACCGTGAAAGAAAGAAGACTGATACGCAAGTTGCACGAGGATGACTTCAGCTGTCGACAAATCGCCTGGAGGGCCGGCGGATTACATTCCGGTGTTGGAGAGGATCTGAAAATTGAGAGCATCCAAGATCAACAATGTTTTTGACGATCCAGGGTCAGTATGGAATGTGAATACAGGTTTCTAACTTTATCACCTATAATGGACAGAGATAAGCCTGATCTCCAGGCAACTAGCATCCCTTTGCAAACCTCTTACTTCCTTCAGCCTTCAACATCTATTCTTTTTTACTATCACATTCGCACACGGGACTCACAGTAGATGCGTGGCACATTGGTCACGATAAATGCAAAGTTATAGTTATAAACAAGCAACACATCGTGGTTCGGATTCCACGTTAAGCTGTACGTCCCATGGACAACTAAGTCCACTTTTATCTCCTACTATTTTCTTCGCTGTCCTAGTCTAAAACTTTCTTCTTACTCTTCCTCTCACTCCTATTCGCCGTACTCACAGTGCTTGGAGCCTACTTTGGCTCTAGACTGTGTGACTATGGGGGTCTACAAAGAAGTACCGGGCCTTCTCCCCCCCCCCCCCACCCCCTTGGCTGGTTCATCGGAAGAGCTGTTCTTTGTCGCCCACTTCTCTTTTCATTTCATTTCCTTCGTTTATTAAGATGACTCCTAAGATGTTCAGCCTAGCTTTATTTTCCTAATAAACGAAGAAAAGCCGGCCCTCAACAGTCGGTCGATGAGCTGAAATCGAACAGTAAAGTTGTTCTAAAAATTCCCCTCACCTGAATGGCTCGTTTACTTTGACGTTACGCTCAAGTGAGGCGGAATAAATATCACCTAAAAACCGTTTTCTTTTCATTCGATTAACAGACTGCCCTGGTTGCCTTAGCAAGTTGACTCCCGCTTTGACAGCCAATTTAGGAAATTTTATAAAGCGAATTTTTAGCGAGAAAGTGAACAGAGTGACTCGTCTTGTTGATAAGAAAAGAAGGTTAATTCGACCTATGTAAAAGTTGCCAAAGCCGTGATTGCCGAAACGAACAACCAAAAAACATTTCTCCACATCGAAAACAAACACTCTACCAAAATTATGTGCTGCATTTGTTATGCACACATAGCTAACATCACTCGCGTTGGAACTTTCGCAACCGAGGTCAACCGTATGCTCGTAAAGAACGGCCTACAGGAGATGTGGTTCCCCGACAACAATCCTTCAGATGAGGTTATGCGTATAAGCGTAGCCCCTCAGTGCCCGGAACCGTACCAAAAAGTACCCATGGTCCAAAACACAGCCACCACATGCGACCCACGTCTAAACAAAAATAAACAAACTTCCCAAACAGAAAAACTAGCGCCGCTTACACCCCCAAAAAATAACACGAATACACCCAAAACCCACACCAATGCACCGAACAAGCAAGTAGTGCGACCAAAAGAGACCGGGTCTCCGAGGTCGAGAAAACTTTCAAAAACACGTGGTCCAAGGTCAACCTCCTCATCTCGAGGCAGAGAGACCCAACTTAAATACCATTCGAGAGGTTTCAATCTTAAATTATATGCCCCCGAATCGGCCCCCTTCACAACCGAAATCGATTTCCACGAAGTATCTAAGGGTCTTAGGACCGGAAGATACAAGTGGGAATGCTCTGATGAAGTTCTGGAAATATGGTAAAATAGACCACCGACTGCTTTCACACAATGACGGACGCCGAATACAGGAAAAAACGACACGGCAGGGAGCGCACCCCGCCCAGTACACCACACGGGGCTAAAGTGGATCGCGAATAAGCGTCCACTTTAAAACCCACACATAAAAAGACCCAAACATTACACAAAATGACTAATAGACTAACGATAATACAGATGAATGTCGATGGATGGGACGTAAAAGGTTCCATCTATGGCAATATCTTGCGACAGAATGACCCTGACATCATACTTATTAACGAACACGGAATGACCGCTCATAAAGAGATTAAAATATTTCAATACGACGTCATTAGTAAAAGTCATAGCCAGGAACGTTATGACGGCTGCGCAATAGCCGTCAAAAAGGACTAAAATATAAAAAACTACCCGACTTAGATGAATTCTACCTTGCCATTTAGGTAGGCACTACCCTGGGGGTCTGGTCGTGGCCACGGGGTATCAACCCCCAAGACGCGGTTATGTACCCTTGCACAACCTTCTACAGATCTTCAGCCATAAGAAAAATGTAATCTTTGCTGGAGATCTGAATGCAAGATGTGCACCATCAGGGTATACCTCCTACAACAATGCAGGTAGAAACATCAAAGTATTACTTGACAGACAATACGTGACGAGGATCGGACCAGAATTCCCGACATACATTACAGGAAATGCAGCAACGAAACCTGATATTGTTTTATCCAGTATCAGGTTTCCCTACAACTAATACATTGAACTGGGCCCCATAATTCCGAGTGACCACCAGGCTATTAAAATTACAGTAGATGTAAATCTCATCCAAATTGCAATCCCAGAACGCAAAAGCTACAAGCAGGCGAAGTGGGAAAGCTACCTAAATTATCTTCTAAATTATATCCCTTTTACTCGATGCCAATTTAAAAGAGATAGATAAAGAGCTGGATGAAATCACTGACCTCCTAATTAAAGCCGATGAAAATAGTGTTCCCCATATTAAGTATAAAACCCTTCCAGCTCCCCATTGGACCCTTCCTATGAAAGCCCTTGCACAGGAATATAAGGATCTGTCCAATGTAGTAGTGCTGACAGGCCCCCAACTACAATGCCCACAAAAGACTAAGAGAGATTAAAGACGAACTCCAGACACTAATTACGGACCAACAGATACTCACATGGGACAGACTAATAGAAAGACTTGACATTGAAAGAGACTCACACACCTTCTGGCAAACCATTAAACGGTTAAAAGGAACAGCTCCCCAAAAAAGAATAACACTTAGAAACGACGGTATAGAAATCGATGAGCCTGAAGAGATTTAAGAAATTTTTAGGATTTTCTGGTCCTCAATCTTCACAATCACCCCAGAAGAAAATGACAACTACGACCTCGAATTCGAGACTGACATAATCGAACAACTAAACGCACAAATACACAGAACCTCCCCTCATCATTGTGTATCGCGGGAAAGAGTGATGGAGGGCTATGGGAGTAAAATAACTGCTCAAGAGCTCTCCGTTGCACTAAAATCCTTTCGTCAAAGAGCACGGGGCTGACCAGAGTGAATTTCATCAAGGCCCCGCCTCATGTCCTGAGTGGGCTTCTTAACATCATGAATGCCGCTCTGAACGCAGGCTACTTTCCCAATCAGTGGAAGGTGGCCAAGATAATCTTTATTCCCAAATCAGGAAAGCCCCCGGACTGCCCTGCCAGCTTTTGGCCGATATCTCTCTTCGAATTTGCTGGCAAAGTCTTTAAGAAGATATTAGCCAACAGAGTCAACTCTTTTCTCGACGAAGCCAACCTGCATAACGAGCAACAGCATGGCTTCAGAAGGAAAAGAGGGACTGATACGGCTCTAGCCGTTATCACAGAAAAGCTCGCCAAGGTTAAGGCAGACAAAAGGCATGCCAACCTGGTGCTCCGAGATGTTAAAAAAGCTTTTGATAAGGTTTGGAAGAGAGGCCTACAATTTAAGATCCTTCAAATAGGCCTCGACCGCATTCTTGAGAGGATTCTTTGCGATTACATAATTGAGAGGAGAGCATACATACACATCAGAGGATACAAAGGCCCCGAATTCGAGCTCGAAACAGGGGGCCTACAAGGGGGCTGTCTCAGTCCCCTTTTATACAACATATATACACGTGATCTACCATAACCTCTATCCGAAGATACGATATACGTTCAGTTTGCTGACGATATATCGCAAATTTGTACAGCCGCTTACGTTTACATGGAATTTATGGCAAGAAATACGGCTAGGGAGATTTCCAACATCAACTCTTTCGAGAGGAAATGGAAGATATCGACCAATGCCCCAAAATTCAAAATAATCCCCATGTTTCGCAAGACCTTCAACGATATACGGGTAGAACGGGAGAGAATCCCTTACTGCCTGGAAGGGACGGTTCTGGGGCTCAAAATCACCACAGGGGGCTACAAGAGTCATATCGGGCGGACAGTCGCGAATAGCAAGAGAGATTTGAGGGAGTTTTATAGGTTCATTGACCTAACTCGCTCAAATAAACTTAAGATATTCAATGCGTGCATTCGCTCGAGACTTTTGTACCCCTCGCTGCCGTTAAATGCGAGCGCCAATACCCACATTGCGAAACTACAAGTCATCCAGAATAAGGCGGTTTTACTCATTACAAACACCCGAAGAAGAGAACACAAAAAACAGAGGGAGCTCCACGACTCGGTTGGATTATCTCCAAACAACTTGGCGCTCCACGAGAGAGCTAAGAGGATATGGCAAGCCATTGGTGCACGCTTGACCCCTGAATTCTCTCGTACACACCTAGACATCGGAGCCGACAGACAAATAAGACCTTTTAAAAGCAGCAAATTACAGTCTGACGGTGACGTGACTCCCCAATACACACTACAGAATCGACAATAGACGAGACTCAACCAATGTAATGCGCAAGTTTTTTTAGTAAAAATTTAACTTCACCATAAAACCAAAATTCACTCAAATAATAATAATTTTTTTTTTAAATCAACCTAACATTTTAGGAAAAATATAAATTTTTTCAAATACCCAAAGCGGGATTTAAAAACCCCCGTCTCAAATAAAGGCTTGAATGCAACAAATCAATCATCATTAAGATGAAGCTTTTTAATTAAATTAACAAAGTTAATTTGATTAAATAAACTATAAAATTTATAGTTTATAAATAAAAAACAAAACAAAACTAACACAAACAGAGCTACCCTTTCACCAGGGACCTTTTATTCTGTCTTCTACACATCATCTATTCTTTAAACTCACTTCTTAACCACTTTACTCTCTTACTATTTTCTTTCTAATTATACCAATATTTAATCTCTCATTATGTCTAATGTCCAATGTCCAATGTCCAATTCTTTTCATTCAGCCATATTCTGACTCCACCATATTTCATCAGTAAAGGAGGAAACAATACATAAAGACGCTCCGAAGATGATCGAATAAGATCGAAAGCTCAGCAATTTAGTTTGGTTGTTACCAAACCTATTTATTTAAATGAGAGATTAATATATAACAAGTGATCTACCATCTACAAGATGGACTAAAAAAGACAGTTAGAAGAATAGAAAGTTTCCAAAGGAAATGGATCAAGTCGAAATATACCATGGTCTTCAACAAAATTTCTTATATATCAGAATTTTTTGTTGATCTTGTGTAATTTGTTTCCAATTTTTAGCAAATTTTTAAAGATCATCTTATCTTGTTTTTGTCTTCTTTTCGTTTAGCTTTTTTTAAATGGAATCCAATGGGTATTTTTTTAATCCAACTATAGTTTTGAAATCTTGCCTCATGATCTGCCCAACTCCATTTTAGGTTTCTTATCTTATAGCTTTCTCTATATCCTTAAGTTCGGTTTGTCCACATATCCAAATGGCTGATTTTCTGTCACGACAAGTTATCCCCACCATAATTTATTCATGAACTTTTTGTGTTTTAAGTTTTAATGCAAGACTTTGGTCAGGTTCCAAGATTTTGCTCCAGAAGTCATAGTTGTACATTCGTAGTTTAGTTTTCGTTTCAGGCACATATATAATTTCCATTTGATGATGATGATTGCCTTTCCAAATGCCGTACAACCAAGAGTGAACTTTCCCAGTTACATTTTAATCTGCCGACCAAGATAGATATATTAGTGTACCATCCCAATTTGCTAGTTTTCATCTCTTGATGTTGATCTTGATGAAAAGGTGAAAAAGTAGTTAGAAATTTGATAGGTGTGAAAAAATATTGTAGGGTTTGTCCTGGTGAAGAGGGCATCTCTTGCTTTCTTCTTAAATTTTTATTTTATGTCTTTTTTTTCATTTTGACCTCAGGAACACGAGTGCAGTCCACTAGTGGTTTAGTTTATCGTATAACGATCGTTTTTCTTCTTTGTTTACTTTTTTTATCTTTATGTTGATGAAAAAGGTCGTTTTTATTTGTCATAATTCTCATGTCAACTTCTGATCGGTTTGTCATGACTTCGTTTTTGCAAGATTTTTTCCACTGACTTTTTGCCTCTATGGTTAAGTTCTTGAAGCAAGCCGTCAATAATTTCGCAGAGATAATATCTCCTTGTCTTACACCTTTCTTTAATTAAAATATGCCTGAATCTTTATGCGCAATGTAATGTAGGATCTGCTATTTTGCTATAAGTCTACTATAATATTTATATAGACCAGATCTATAGCCTGATTCTTCAACGCTGTTATAGCCGCTAGTGTTTCTTTTAAATTAGAGGCTTTGTAATATTCTAAAAATACGAAGAATAAAAATATATTGTGCTCCGAAGCTTTGTCAAGGAACTGGTTAAGAGTATGCATGTGGTGACTTGTTGAGAGACCTTATCTGATTGTCGATTATCTAGTTGGTTTTACACTCTTTTAGTAATGACTGTTGCGAATAGTTTATAGATAGACAATAAAATACTGATTGGTCTGTAGTTTGTAAGGTTTGATTGGTCATCTTTTTTGTTTAGAAGGATTATTATGGCATTGTACCAGTCCTATGGAATCTTGCCTTGTTTTAAACATCCAGGAAGAGGCAAGCTAGTTTGTCTAGAATGACATCTTGAGAATCTTCCAGCAATTCCGAAATGCTGTTGTCCTCACATGGTGCTTTGTGGCCCTTCATTTGATTGATTTTAATTACTGATTTGAGAACGGCCGGGACATTAGTGGGAGTTATTGTTTGGTTGTGGTTCTGGTTGGTACTTTTGTTTGAGTACAACATTTAATAATAGTTTTTAATTACTTTAGATATTCTTTCTCGATCCTGAATGATTGTACCCACTTCCTCTTTGATAGCTACTATGTATGTAAGATTAACATTTTTAAGGTCTCTTCCTATATACTTTATACTCCTTTCGTTCATTGATGATGTATTCTACAATATTTGTTTTGAATTTGGGGATGTCAGCTCTCTGTTTGATTTTAATGAGTGTTTTTAATTTTTTTAATTCAATTTGTTGGTCAATGTTTGTTGCTTTAAGGTATTTGAGGTTTTCATTCAGTTTAGGTTTCTTCTGAGAGTTTGTTGTTCTTATTTTGTGTTTCCTTGTATTTTAGACAATGTTTGTCATGTGTTTCATTGAGATATTGTCCATCGCTTATAAATTGCTGGTGTTTCTGGAGTCAAGGGAATTTTCATGTTATGCTCTCTGTAGAGGGCGTTGGAATTCTGGAACGAGTTTTTCTGGATCTTAATGTGCTTAAGTTTAAATGGAATAGTTCTCTTCTCCCTTTATCAATTCTAATCCTTACTCTACATTTTATCATACTGTGGTCACTAATTTGGATTGTTTTGATGAGTTGGAAATTATTGATACTGATTTCCTTGGTCAACCATCATAATGTCAATTTCATTGTATTTCTCATAATTTGGTCTTCTCAAGGTCAATCTTTTTTGTTGCTTATTTTTGAACATAGTGTTAGCAATATTTATGACTTGAGCCAGTATAAAGTTAACCAGATTTTTTCCTTTTCATTTCGTTCCCCCATTGAGAACTTTTTCATGCATGACCTTGCCCGACTTTTGGAATAAAATTTCCCATGACAATGCTAAAATGGGCTTTGATTTTGTTTAGGTATGTCCTGTCTTCGTATAATATAATTCTTCTACCGTACTAGCAGATGTCAGTGCGATACCTGGACTACAGGTTATTTCTTTATAAATGCTAAGTATGGCTGTTGATTCCCATTGCCTGGTAGTATCAGAGTTGGCAAACCGTTTGCTTAAGCTTAAAGTTAAACGTCTCCGTTAATTGTATACTAAGTGTTGAGTCCGTTTGCAACTTTCTTTTGAAGAAACGAGGTTTATTCTTTGAGTTGTTTTTGAAAAGTTTCGGTATGAGCTTTAGTAAATTATTTCAGCCAATCTAGTTTAGAATGTATGTATTTAATGCCTGTCGCTGCAAATTTAAAATCACTGTGTTATCATGGTCGGACTGAGGGGAGATGGAAATACACGATTTTAGAAACAAATATCAGAATAAAGCTTCCAATATATACGACGTTTTTTCAATTAGTCAATTTTGCTAATCAGAGGTATCAATTTTTTTTTTTTTTTTTAATTAAGGGGCTATCTGGCGACTTCAGAGGTATCAAGTAATCTAGATAAATTATTCATTTTTAGATTATGAATTCTGGTAACTATGTAAAATTTCTGAAAAGTTCAATTAATTTAGTTAATTGCGTTTTGTTCGGCGGTGCCTAATGGATCCAAATGTCGTTTTCCGTCGCTATTCTCTCCATACCCCGGGAATCTATAGAACGATAAATTAACTCAATTTACATTCGGTAAAGTTGAAACAAATATAATTTACACTTTTTACCATTTAAGAATTAAACATTCATATAAATATATGAGAGAATATTTCATTTATTTTGTCCAATTAAATGATCAATTAGACTAGCCTCCAATTGAAAAATTAATGAGTCCATTTCCACACTGATTTGCTTCACTGCACCGTATTATTATAAATTTCCTGCCATGATTGCAATATTTTGTCCTTTTATTTACGTTCAGTAAGTTTGTCGCGCTGCCTACAATAAACTTGGGGGGGGGGGGGGTAGCTTCTCCCAAAACTAAAAGAGGATCAGAAAAAAAGGGTTGAATTTGGGGGTGGGGGAATGTGTAGATGGTACAAATTATCTTCCTGTAGGAGGGACTATAAAGAGTGTACCTCCTAGCAATGCTGGCAACCACATCAGAGATGAAGGGAAAAATTTGTGATAAGGAATCCAGTGATTATATTATTTTAATTTGAGGTATTTTCGTAAGCCATAATCTTGTGGAGTGTCTTTTTGTTGCCATATTCAATTCTTCCTCCATATATTGATAATTATCTTTGTCTCCCATCCAAATTAAAGTATTTTACCCGGATCTTTCCTAAATATCTACATAGGGAACCTTTATTACTCGTCAAAAAACTAAAATCCGAACCTAAATTTATTTTTATCTATTCGAATATTCATGGTAAACAAAGGCAAGGCGAAACTAGGTAAAGATGGCAAAGACAACGGGAAAAGAAATATTGAATAGTTATATTTTAATTCTGCATTATTATTTTTAATCTACCTTTTAATATATATAGTCTTTTTTCTCTTTCTCATGTTCAATTCAACAGCGAGACAAAATTTTAATCTCACCTATAATACAGAGACTCTATTATACGTAGATGTTGTACTAAATTTTAGATGTCCCACTAAATCTTATAGGTACTACGAGAGGTAAGAGGAACATTGAAAAGTTATTAGCATGTGTCAATTGAAACGTGAACCTATGAGATTTTGTAGATACGGTATGATCGGATTCAACTCGACCCCTAGGAGATTATGAAGGCGCACTGACTACCCGACCCAGGTAGTAAAGTTATGTAGCAATTGAACATTTCGTGAACGCCTTTGCCGTGCAAGACACTATGAAGGTACATATGTACAGCTCCCTCCTAACTTTTTTTGATGATTCATTACTCCTTCGAATATTAAGAGTTATAACCGAAGAAAAATATGTAAAGAGAATGATAATATTAAAATAACTAAGTCCCGATAAAGTCAATCCAATTCACACTAAAGAAATAGCTAGTGAATTAGCAAAATCTTTGTGTTACATTTTTAACAAATCAATTAGTGGAGTTAACTTTCAAGTGAATTTCAAGAATCGAATGGAACTCCGATTCTCAAAAACGTATCAAAACTAAACCCAAAAATTTGAGGCCAATTTCCTTAAACTCTGAGGTTGAAAAGTCCTTATTGTCCAATGTTAGAGACAGAATCGCGACGTATTTCGAGTAAAAAAAAACATGCAATTAACATTACGAAGCATGGTTTTCGGTGGAAGCAATTGAGTGTAAGTATCTTCATGGAGTTCTTTCACAGAAAGATCTCAACCTTTGATCAGGATAAAGTTTTCAATACAGTATATCTCAATGTTCAGAGAGGTTTAATCCTGTTGCGTCTAAAAATCTTCTGATGACGTTAAAAAACGCATAGTGTAAGGCGAAATGGCCTAAAATTGATTGAAACTGATTGGCAGAGAGGCTTGACAAATAGGATCAACTGAGGCTCTGCGCGTCTTAGATAAGGTATGGAATGGATCTGAAAATGGCTAATAAAGTTCAATAAATATAAGTACAAGCAAAATCTTCTCCAAATGTATAAGATGGGCGTTCATAGTTTCAATACATTACGTTAACAATTGATTTTGGTGCATCAATTTCGAACGACATAAAAGTCTATAAAATGTGTTGGTAGCATCAGAAAAGGCAAACAGACCTTTCGGTTACATAACCACAACTTTGAAGTTCAATTTAGGTCTCTTCATCTGATAAAAAAACATTTTAATCTTAAAATACGTTGAACATAGATCGCTAAAAATAATCCATAAACATAGAAATATCATAGGAAATTAAGCTGGAAATTTTAATTAGCTTTCACTGAAAAATTGACGTTTGCGCATTCAACTCGTCAGAGTCTGAAATATTCTACGGTTACACCAATATAAAGTAAGAATTATTAATTGAGTTATACAACCGAGCAGCACCTAGAAATAAAGGTTTTAAGCTTATTAATAAAAGCTTCAACAGGACGATAGATCAAAAATCTTCTCGCAAAAAATGACTGAGAGATGCAATAATTAACCCTCTAAAATTGCTGAAAGCATTTGAGTCAATAATTTCAATAATATAATTGATACAATTTCTTTAACAAATAAAATTAATTAAAAAAAATAACTGTTTTTCGCCTCTCCGTTCTTTTCTTTATTGAACTGGCCCCAAGTGGATCGTAGTATATTTACCTCTCCAAAATTCTGTAAAAATTGTTATAAATAAGTTGTATGTTGATAATAAATAAACTTAAAAAATAAACAAATTATTAATGGCAGAGAGAATTGAATGAAGATCTTTCATTTTATGATCTCAATATTTTTTCTCATATTTTTAAAATCCTTTTAAAAGTATATTTCTGAATTATTTCTCAACTTTTGTCTTATTATTATCTTTATTCCTGCATTTATTTCCCCCATTTTAGAAGTTCCTTAGACGACCTAAAAATTAAAGCATTTTACCCTACGTTCTCTAATTATTGATATTACGACCAGGCTCGATGTCCAAAGTAAGCCAATATTTATCCCGTCTCTAAAATATTGCCCTCATTGGCTTAAAATAAGTTGGATATTAATGGTAAACATCACAAAGTTAAACTAGGTAAAGTTAGCAGAGAAAACAGAAAGGGAGATATTAAATGAATTAATTCCACTTTTTGCTTTTTCATCCTTTACCAAAACTCTTAAAAATTTGTCTAATGAATTTGTTGGAAAGGCTTTTAAAGATATTAAAAAGTAGTTGACGCCTAAAATAGTTTTTTCACAAGCGATAAAATTAATCCTCATTATATCCAAAAATGCACTCTTAGGAATTTTTTTTTCCCGAAAAGGTGTCGAGGGAAAAACTTTTTATCTTTTTAAATACTTAGGTCCAACCAGCTACATATTTATGTATGACCTTAAAGCGTCGACATCCCCTTAAGAACCATCATTTCATCATAGAATGCAGCTATAAAAATAATCTATAAAAAGTTTAATGTGATACAATAAGTTTAGAAATAGCATGAAATTATTACACGTCCTTAGTTCTAAAGATAAAATCTAGGAATTAATATTCACTGAAGTATCATAATATTTTGATTATTTCTTTCGCCACTGAGATTGAGCAAATCAAAGCCTAAAATGTTGTTTTATAGTATATCCAGGCTGATATTTTGTCTGATCAAGGACAATTCGTACATTTAAGGTCATTACCTTCCTTAATGAACGTATTGGTAGAAGAATATAAAGCCTAAATCAACTGTTTTCTCGGTGAGTCGCCAGGACAACTAAGAAGGACAGGATTGTCATATCTGGATTAATAAACCTGCAATTTAAGCTATATAAATATACTAAATTTTGAATATTATAATTAATTTTAAATACAGCAAGGCTGCCAGGTATAGAAAGTTTCAGAAAACAAGGTCATAGTTAAGTGAAAAGCTAGAATCTGTGAAAGAGGAGACTACTAGGTGCTCTAAGTAGTGAGCATGTTTTAGCTATTGAAATGCCTCGTTCCGTTCTATTACTCTATTATTTTAATGCCATTTCACACTACTAATCCCCTTGTCATCTCCTTTTTTATAAATGCTTGTTTTCTTTCTTCGTTTTATCGCTGCTCTCTCTCTTTCTCTCTCTCTCTCTCTCTCTCTCTCTCTCTCTCTCTCTCTCTCTCTCTCTCTCTCTCTCTCTCTCTCTCTCTCTCTCTCTCTCTCTCTCTCTCTCTCTCTCTCTCTCTCTCTCTCTCTCTCTCTCTCCTAAAATTTGAATATCAGCCATTACTTCCTTCATAGTTTCTTCATTTGTTCCGCAGTGAGACGCGCATCCAACTTCGATTAAAGGTTTTATACTCCCATTTAGACAGACCAAAATTAGCGTAAACATGTTTAGCTCTATGTAGCAAGAGACAAGTGTCCTTCATCTAGCATAAGAAACAATCCCCTTGTCGAAGATTTACAATCAGCTGGTTTACCATCAGCTAGCATACTTTCGAAGTTTCTCCCCTCTCGCTTTTGGTCATAGCACGTTATCACGTGGGTTCTATAACGGATCCACTACATTATTAACGTGAAGTGGCATTACCCTTATCAGTAGTCGCACCGACATATTCTAGGACTCGGGTACATTGGATTCAAGGGATTACCTTAACCCTTCAACACTAAGGTAATATTAATTGCCTATACCAGAACAATTATCTGCTCCTATCAGGTTGACCAAACCACTACAAGACATAGTTATCAATGATTGAAAATCCCTGAACTTTCCACTGATTGGGCGAGAGATAGACACAGAGAAAGAAGCGATAACACGATAGAGCAAATGTTCGCGTCTATCAAAAAGAAGACTTTGGTATCTGATCAACGACAAGAGAAACACTAAGACGCTCCTCTCAATGGAACCTTTGGCCTCTCTGATCAATTACACAGTGGGAAGGATGCAATTATTAACGATAACCCTGGGTACTGAGGTCTCCCGGTACTTTAACTTCTGTTACCCCTTGCTTCTCTCCCTTCTAGCCACATGTTAGGACTGAATTCCTAACTATTAAAACATTTATACCTCAGTTAATAGTTTCAACAAAACGAATGCACTTCCATTCCCGTTACACTCTATATACAGGCACTCACTCCCATTTTCACTCCCATAGCCTCCGCAAGGAAAGTGCCCTGTATAGACTCTTGCACTGGTACCTGGCAGAGCGGCAAACCCCAGTGTCCCAGAGAAAGTGGTGTTCTCTCGTGGGTTATTCTTGGCAACTCATTTTAAATCGCTCACACACTTTTACATTCTTTTTACGTCTTAGCGTATCATATGTAAGGGGTTGGATGGTGTACAGATAAGCTCTCCACCTCTAAAGAAAATTTGAGACTGACTAGGCTTTTGGTACCCACCCAGTGAGCAACTCTACGCTCTAAATGGGCGTAGAGTCCAATATCGGCGCAGCAATGAGTTAGAAAACACTAGGACTTGGATACCTTATAATTTTAGAAAATATATGAAGACAACACTAGGATATTTCTACATTATATTACACATATAACTAAGACTTATTAATACTCCGATTATATTCACTTGCCTATCAGTTAATTAACAGGAGAAAGACAAAGGGACGCAATAAGCACAGCACATGAGCTCTTAATAGCACGAGTACCAGAAAGATGTGTAATGAGTAGCGACCATCATGCGAGAGATTAAATAATATTACGCAAAACATAGAAGACTATTAGCTAGTCAACCTCAGGAAAGAAGTATAGAAATAGGTTAATTATAATCATAAATATATATATATATATATATATATATATATATATATATATATATATATATATATTTTATAAGCAATTCCAACGATCTCTTGTGAAACTGAGCACTCCCAACGATTTTTAGTGAAAATGAATACTCTCAAAGGCTTTAACAAAAAAGAGCACTCTCACTCTTAAAGGATGAATAATAAGCACTAATGAATAAAACTTTGTAACTTGCAAAAATAAACAATCCAATGACCGCTAGTAAATAATAAGCACTTCAAACCAACATTACTAAAGATAAGGAGTCACACATAGCTTTAGAAAATCTAACTCTCCAATGACCTTTAGGAAAGATATGATCTCTGTAAATATAAGAATTCCTACGACCTCTAGTAAACATAAAGTCTGAAATTAACCCGCAAACAAGTAAACATAAAGTCTGAAATTGACTCGCAAACAAGTAAACATAAAGTCTGAAATTGACTCGCAAACAAGTAAACATACAGTCTGAAATTGACTCACAAACAAGTAAACATAAAGTTTTAAATTGACTCGCAAACAAGTAAACATAAAGTCTGAAATTTACTCGCAAACAAGTAAACATAAAGTCTTAAATTGACTCGCAAACAAGTAAACATAAAGTCTGAAATTGACTCGCAAACAAGTAAACATAAAGTCTTAAATTGACTCGCAAACAAGTAAACATAAAATCTGAAATTAACTAGCAAACAAGTAAACATAAAGTCTAAAATTGACTCGCAAACAAGTAAATATAAAGTCTGAAATTGACTCGCAAACAAGTGAACATAAAGTCTGAAATTGACTCACAAACAAGTAGACATAAAGTCTGAAATTGACTCGCAAACAAGTAAATATAAAGTCTGGAATTGACTCGCAAACAAGTAAACATAAAGTCTGAAATTGACTCGCAAACAAGTAAACATAAAGTCTGAAATTAAATCGCAAACAGGTAAACATAAAGTCTGAAATTGACTCGCAAACAAGTAAACATAAAGTCTTAAATTGACTCGCAAACAAGTAAACATAAAGTCTGAAATTTACTCGCAAACAAGTAAACATAAAGTCTGAAATTGACCTGCAAACAAGTAAACATAAAGTCTTAAATTGACTTGCAAACAAGTAAACATAAAGTCTTAAATTGACTCGCAAACAAGTAAACATAAAATCTGAAATTAACTAGCAAACAAGTAAACATTAAGCCTAAAATTGACTCGCAAACAAGTAAATATAAAGTCTGAAATTGACTCGCAAACAAGTAAACATAAAGTCTGAAATTTATTCGCAAACAAGTAAACATAAAGTCTGAAATTGACTCGCAAACAAGTAAACATAAAGTCTGAAATTTATTCGCAAACAAGTAAACATAAAGTCTGAAATTGACTCGCAAACAAGTAAACATAAAGTCTGAAATTGAGTCGCAAACAAGTAAACACACACAGAAGCGTAGAAAAGATAATCAATCAAAACAACCAAGCTTACAGATAAGCACACCTAGAAATAGCAGGCAAAGATAATTACTAAGAATGAAAACTAGTAATGTTAAGCATTACCCATGCCCAATACTAAATCGAAGCATTCCCTAAAACTACTAGTAAAAATAAAAACTCCCACGACCACTTGTATATTTATACACTACTAACGACCATTAATAAAGTTAAACAGTCAAAATACGATAACCTAATCACTCCTACAACCACAAATAAAATTAAGAAATCCCAACGATCACTAATAAAGATAAGATAAGCAATCCCAATGACCAAGACTAAATGTAAGTAGTAACAAATCCCACTGGTTAAAATAAGCAGAACCAATGACCACTAGTAAATTCAAGCATTATCACCGAACACTAGTAAAGAGGCACACTCCCAAAGACCACAACAAAAATAATCTCTCTGATCGACCAATGCTTATGGTAAGCAGAATAACGACTACTAGAAAATTTAGGCACTCTCAAAGAGTGCCTAACTATTAATGATAAGCATTCCTAAATACTACTAGTGAAAATAAGCATTCCCCATGGACCAACCGTAAAGATATGGTTTCCTAACAACCAGTGTGGTAAGGATGAGCACTACCAAAAACTATTAATAAACATATAAGGAATCCTAACAACCCTTAATAAAAATAATCACACCAACCGACCTCTAGTATGATAAGTATTTCGAACAATAACTATTAAATTTGCACTCCATGCGACCAATTGTAAAAATGACCAGTCCCAAGGACTATGAATAAACATGTGCACTACTATAGACCATTTGTACTGATAAGCTCTAAAATGATCACTTTTAATCGCTCGCAAGACCATCTAGTAAATTTGAGACCTCTCTACGACACATTATAAAGATAAACGTTCACAATGAACACTGATCAAGTTTGAGGTAGAGTATTTAGAGAGCTCATTTGGCGGCCGCCGAAAGTGCAAAAAGAGCATATCTTCAGGCTTTTTAAAATAAAAGGGTACAAAAAACAAGAGCAACGTCAATTAGAATAATAATTAAACAACAATAATAACATTTAAAAATTTGTGAACTAGATGGACTTGATCTAGTGGACCTACGGTGAAAATGGCCAATTTAGCACCCCTAGCGACTAGGTGGCGCCACCTGGCTAATTCTTCGTTGTATTCAGCTTCGCTGCGGACAGAAGATGAACACAACACGAGATTTGCATGAACCATAGACCAGTTTCACCGCAAGTAAAAACAAAAGTAGACACGCTTCCTAAAAAAGATCAATCACTCTACAATAAAATAACCAACACTTTACACCAGGAACAATCAGTAATAATAACCTTACTCGTCAAATAGTGGGAAGGCAATCACAAACGAAGCTCTCCCAGACGAAGACATTCAACCAAAATATAGTATGCAGTCACTTGATATTTGATATCATGCCGTATTCGCAGAAAGGTTCATGGGAGCATCAATCCAATAGCGCTGTCTCTGGATCACAAAGCAGTTTTCGAACCGTTCACGTCACATAATCTCCCCTAGCATGCCTTATCTTTCAAACAGTTTGGTCGAGAAGACAGATGCAGGGCTCGGAAGAGCTACATCGGTTGCAAACAAAGGAACTCTCTAATTTAAGCCAGCCCCGACTTCACTTCGGAATTCGAGCAATCTGTGTATACCGACAAAACATCAATGGGACATGATCTACAAATGTTCCTCGAAATTAGACTGAAATACTCCCGATAATGTAGAATTTTTAATAACAGAGGCGTCGTGAGACAAAAGTTATACTTTTCTAGGGTGGTATCTTGTACAAAGAATTCTCGCCCGGTATAATAATTAAATTATGGAAGTATATTTCTGTCCTTAAATTCGATAAGTTTAGTGCATGATTGACGCCACACGACGTAAAAAGGATCGTCAATGTTGGTCCTGGAATAAATAAGAACCGTAGGCGGCCAAAGAACATGCGGGATCTGCTCTTACAAGTCATCTTTCATGGTGCACGAAGTAAAGAGTGGCATTTCGCATGCCTCGACAAAAGGCTCTCTGAAGGGCACGGGCAGAAGGCTCCAATCTTCATCCGGAGACTGATGTGTTAAATCGAATCCACCATTTACAATAGACTTTTAGGTACATATGAATAAATTTTGCCTCCGTATTCGACATTATGAGGAACGAAGGGACGGTATTGTAGTTCTAAGTACACCCCACGTGCTGAACGTTACGAGGCGAAGAATCTCGATGGTGCTGGTCTAAGTGATTCTAAAGCTGTGAATTTGCGTCTTCCATGTAAGGCATCGTTAGAATTCAAGACCAATGAAACGGAGCTCGTCTCCCTACTCTAGGTGAGCCTCAATTAGGAACAGATGCTGGTTATGCCAAGACGAAGGCATAAGTACAACATCTTGACTTCAGCCAAAACAAACGGAACACGTGCGTTTCGCCAAGTGGCAGTTCAAAAGATATATAAAGACAATACCCAAAAATATAATTTTAATGTATATAATAAAAGATAGAAATTTATATATATACAAAAGAGGTGAACAAATTACTTATGGTAGTTAAATGAATTAAGTGAAGATTAACGAAGTAATCTGAGGATGACCATACAAGATCGCTTTACCTTCAAGCGTGGGCGAATTGGAGAGGGGGGGGGGGAAACAAAGGCGACGGTCCTCAAGAAGATACTTCGGGGAGTCCTGACGAGGAGGGCTCGAAGATATGGTTGGATTACTTCATGATGAAGAATGAAATTTTCTTTGCTCCAGATAGACGTAATCTCAACTCGAGACGATTCTGCAGATCGGCAGAGAGTCTCAGTCTTGAAAGAACGGGAATCTGGAAGGTGTGGTGAAGATGATAGGGCTGCAGAACTCTCCGGGAAGAAGGGGACTTGATAGATTTCTTCTGAACAGGGACCAAATCTCAGCGAAGGGAGATCTACTGGCGAGATCTTCAAAGAAGTACGACGAGGGGTTACGGATGTTCACGAGAAACAGACGGTAATCTGAACGGATTGGATAGCTGGCTTTCAATCTCCTCAAGATATGGTGAGCTTCGGGTTAAATACCCGGGTGGCTGATCCGATAGACGCCTCCGGGCCTTGCGGTATCTAAGAGATTCTTGGCGCCAGTCTAAGCAAACACATTTCATGATAACGCGTCGTTCCAGACGATAAAACCTGCCTCGTGATATGGGGGTAGGGTTAATGTGGCTGCGCACGGTGGCGTTCTGAAGCAAACACAACTGTGACGAGGGATTAAGCGAGGGACGGACTCTTTCTCGAACCTTCTAAAATTCTCACGCTAGGCGCACGTGATCTTAAAGAATAGAGAGATATTTTCGAGGGGCTTTCTCTCACGGTGGTCCTTCGAGGGCATTTCCTCACACGCCTCCATTTCTGAAGATGACGTTTTCCTTCCTGATGTGAAGAGAAGGGACAAGGGCATCCCCAAACCTGGGAGGAGTCGTGTATGGGAAAATTTTGACCCGAGTCTACAGGTGCACAATAAGGGTGGACATTTAAATTTAATTCGACATTGTGGTCACTAAATGAATGAATCACTTCCGTTTAATCCCTGGCGCAGGGTATATTTAAAAAGGGTATCGTTGTTAACCAATGCAAAAAAACACACAAAGTAAACAAATGCAAGGTACAAAAGAAAATCAAAAGGATTCATTCATAAAAAGGTAGTGGAACCATATATAAATAAAAATTTAAAAAAATACAAAAAAAAACACAGAAAAATACAAATATGTACAAAAAGAAAACAAAATTTTACATGAGAATCAAGGAAACATAAGCATACACGATTAAGCCGGAGTTCTAGCAATATAAAAAAACAAAACGAGTACAAAGAGTTGATTATGTGCACGGGAGTACAATGCTAAACACATTTTACTTCGCAGGGGAAAGATCCTCGACCGGATTCACACTTAGACAGTTTGCAACAGAGTTTGTTTTTTGACCCTTTAATGTACCTTATTCGGAAGTAGTATTTCATTAGAAGTAAACTCCAACACATAAGCCTTCCGTTCTGGCTTTTACAATTCTTTAAGTAAGCCAATGGGCGATGATTGGTTTCGATCACGAACTCCTTACCTAACAAATATGTTTGGAATTTCTGTACACTCCATACGATCGCTAGAACTTCAAGTTCTATGACCACATAGTTCCTCTCGCGTGACAAGAGCTTCTGGCTAGCGTGCGCAATGGGGTAACTGTTTCCGTCTTCTTCATACTGGAGCAAGACACAACCGATGCCTTCATTACAAGCGTCCGTTCGTATCCCAAAATGTTTGTTCGTGTTTGGGAGTCTCAGTATGGGAACTGATGGGAGTCTTTTCTTCAGCTGATGGAAGTAGGGATGCTATCACTTCGACCACATGAGTGAAGTATCTGCATTCGAGAAAGCAGCGGACCACGGGGAACCGATTTTCACGTCTCAAGTAGTCATGGACTACTAGGAATTTATCGTGGTCGGAGCTCACCTGAGGGAGCAACTTTTCGGAGACGACGAAGCAAATACATCAGGTGTCTCTCGAGAAGGTTGACACTCTGCAGCCATTGACACTTCTATTTTCAAACTCAAGCTCACCGAGGGAGCTTTGGTTGAACAGGAAATTAACTTGCTGTCCCGGGGGACTGCTTGTCGGGGAAGTTTCTGGCGTTTCAGGTCGAACAGGCTGATGAGAGAGAGAGGTATTTATTTGGTGAATTTGATGACTCTGAGCAGAACGAAATTGGAAGTGTTGGGGACAGTGTGTTCTCACGTGACCGGGAACATCGCAGGAAAAACAAATTATGGGCCTTCAATGATAATCAGACGCTGGGGAAATATTTATGAGAGGCTTAATATCCCTCGATTCTGTCAGGGGATGGTACTTGGGTTTAAAGGGACCAGGTACCTTCACAAACTTTGGCGAATTCTTCGGGGGAAATTTATCGAGCTTCCTTTTAACTTTAAGGAATGAGGGATGAGACTTCTTGGTTTACTTCGGATGTAGATGGTAGCTTGATGCGTGCACATCTGCTTCTTATATACATTTCTTGAAAGAAGACACGCGTCTGTCCTTAACGAATGCGCGAATTTCATAGAGTAGTCCAGCCATCAACTGATTCGGTCAAACGAAATCAATTAAGGACTCGTAGTTGCGGTTGACTTGGGCTGAGTCCAACCAGAAGTGAAAAGTTCTCTGGAGGATGAATCAAACTTGTCGGTAAGTGTGGCCGGGAAGTATTCTCGCCTGGCCGAAATTTGACCTGGAGTAATCGGGATTCATATTAACAGCCGATTTTAGTTGCGACTTGAAGAAGGAGTAGTCGAGAGTAGCCTCGGCCGGGAGTGGAAGGAAGATTTCTCGAAGGTTGGTATTAAGGAGAGGAAGTAGTCGAGCGACTGCATCGGCTTCAATATCCCAGTGGTTCACTTCGAAAATTTTATCAAAGTGAGTTAAGTAGGCGCTGAAATCTTCGCCGTCCTTAAACATTGGCAACTTTACAGAAGGGGTTTGGAGGGATTCCTCTCTCGAGCTAAGATTAAGGGTCTCCAAATTATTCATGTTAAGCTCTTGCTCATGCTGATGAATTCTTTCTCTTTCTATAACTTCTCTTTGTTATTTTTCAACTTCTCTTTGTTCTTTTTCAGCTTCTGTTTGTTCCTTTTATCTTCTCTCTTCAGCTTCTCTATGTTCTCGTTTTACTGCCCTTTCATTTCTTTATTCCTTCTGAACATATGCAACTAGATCTTTGCTTGACAAACCAAGGATCTGTCCTTTTTGACGGAGACGCTTAAATGAGATCTTGCTGGTGTAAATGCGCGTATGGCCGCTCATCGTGTCTGAAGAACTTACGGAGAATATTATAAAACCCTGACGATTGTAACAAAATCCTAACGGAGAATTTGTTACACAAAAATTGTACGCAATAAAGAAAATAAAATAAAAAATAATTCAAAACTTGATCTCTATGTGACCAATTATTATACTCCTTTAATCCTGCACGGGTATTAGTATAGGGTTTTAGGGCAGATTGCCCCAAACCAAAAAACACACACACAACGAAAATAAAATTGTGAAAAAACGATCGCCACAAAAAAAATTATCAATCAGAAAAAAAAATTATGAATTTGTTCCACTTTCTTTGGATAACCTTGAACGAACTTTGCAAACTGTTTACTGAACAATTTAACTTATGGGGGATAGGGTAACTTGAAAATAAAAAGGGTTCTTTCAGTCAAAAAATGCCTCTACTTTATCTGTCACCAGATAAAGATAAGGATAATGATTAAGAATCTGGGGTCTTTTTTTACAAAAAGTACCCAACTATACCGGACACCAGATAAAAATAATGATGCTAGTATATATAAGTATATATATATATATATATATATATATATATATATATATATATATATATATATATATATATATATATATATATATATATATATATATATATATATATATATATATATATATATATATATATATATATATATATATATATATAGTGATATATATGTCGAGGTATGCATGTGTAGACTAGCTCAGCGCTCAGAGTCGTACAAAAGCACGGGAAGACAGCTGACCACAGGTTAGCTCAAAATATAATTTTAATATATATAAAAAAAGGAGGCAATTTATATATATATATATATATATACAAAAAGGGTGAACAAATTACTTATGATAGTTAAATGAATATTATTATAATATATATAATAAAAGGGGGCAAATTATATATATATATATATATATATATATATATATATATATATATATATATATATATATGCAAAAGGGGCGAACGAATTACTTACGGTAGTTAAATGAATTAAGTGAATATTAACGAGGTAATTTTGGGATGACCAGACAAGATCGCTTTACCTTCTAGCGCGGCGAATTGGAGGGGGGGGGGAGACAACGGTGCAGGTTTTCAAGAAGATACTTCTGGGAGTTCTGACGAGTAGGACTTGAAGATGGGATTGGATTATTTGTGATGAAGAATGAGATTTTCCCTGCTCTATAGAGACGTAATCCCACAACCACGTGATTTTGCAGATTGGTAGGGAGTCTCAGTCTCGAAAGAACGGGAATCTTGAAGGAGTGGTGAGGATAAGAGGGCCACACAATTCTCCGGGAAGAACGGGGTTCGATAGCTCTTCTCTGAACAGGGGCCAAATCTCAGCGAAGGGAGATCTACTGGCGAGATCTCCGACGAAGTACAACGACGGGTTACGGGAATTCACGGTAAAAAGACGGCAGTTTGAACGGAATGGATGGCTGGCTTTCAATCTCCTTGAGAGATGGTGAGCTTCGGGTTAAATACCCAGGTGGCTGATCCGATAGACGCCTCCGGGCCTTGCGGTCCTTAGGGGATGCTTGACGCCAGTCTAAGCAAACACATTTCATGATAACGCGTCGTTCCAGACGATAAAACCTGCCTCGTGATATGGTGGTAGGGTTAATGTGGCTGAGCACGGTGTTATCGTGGGGAGAGAGGAAGAGTGGCTTCCGAAAGCAAACACAGCTGGGACGGGTGATTAAGCGAGGTACAGATTCTTTCTCAAACTTTCTAAAATTCTCACGGTAGGCGCACGTGGTGTTAAAAGAATAGAGGGGAATTTCCGATGGAGCTTCCTCCCATCGTGGTCCTTCGAGGGCATCCCCTCACAGGCGCCGTATAACATATTGTTTCTCTCAGAAGGCAATATCACACTATGCTGACTACTAAGTAAGGTGTCAAGATAGATAAATGACAGTACCGTAGGTCAGGTTAGATTCCCTGACCTCCGCTTGCTTCCTCTGTCTCGGAAGAGAACGTGGCAAGCCCGTAGGACCCTCTGCGATTGGGCCTTGCCCTGAATAATGCACTTTAAACGTCGGTAACGCTAAATCGAGTAAAAGTGACTATTTTTCCTTGGCCGAATTGAATCAACTAACTATGAGGTTCTGGATATCAAACTGGATGAAAAAAAAATCTTTACTACTGTATAAACAAAAATAAAATAATTATTACAACATAGAAATACAAAAAAACTAAATGGGCAAAATGTTTACACACATGAGCTCCAGGCGGGAGCCATGAGCACGTACACACTAACATACATGACCAACAAAAGGAAAACCACCATTCCGTGTGGATCTGCCGCCCGAGGATTTTCGTGCCCGAGATATAGGCTTGGGCTTCGGGGGGCTCTATGGATTTTCAATGACACAGTTGGATTTGCACTTGGCCGATCAGTACTCAGCCTGCTTAAAGTTATGAATGAGAATACAACTTGTCTTCTAACAACCACTGCTAGCCTCGAAAGAAGGGATTGAGGGAGTATTTCGCCGTGGAGAAGCTGAGTCGAATACAGCATTGTGAGAGTCTCCTCGTCCTGGTTATTATTTCTTCTTATTTAGTTTTCTTGTCTTCGGGTTCTTGGGGTAAGGGAGGGCGAGATACAGAATTCTTCTGTGTCGCGTCCTCTTTGGCAAAATACTAATCTCACCTAGGCCAACGCTTATACGGGTTCGCCGGAAGTGAATGTTACCCAGGCGCTGGAAGTGAATTTTACTTCATCTATATAGAGGCACCGGTAGCGAATTTAGGCCTTCACGCCATCTCGAGGAACCTCTTATTGTTACAATTAGGCTCGCTATAGGGAGTATTCCTTAAACGAAGTTTCCTTAAAATTAAGCAAATCGCGGGACTTTCCGTCCTACCCGTCCCTCTCTCTATCTTTGACAGAGAAACGTTCGATAAAGATGAGTCAAGCCGATGGTTAAGGTGGTTGGTGAAAATGAGATCGATGTAAGTACCAATGTGATGCCATTTAAGCGGTATCGTATAGGCAATACAGGTTTAAATGGGAAATGTTCTCTCCTATCGAGGTTATTAATACATCTGCCATACAAAGTCCACTTGTGTGGCATAAACACATTGAAACTTTAAGACGAGAAAATAAAGCGGTTCTAAAGCATAGATGGGTGAATTCTTCCACATACATTAAGAAAGGAACACTAATCTCCAAATCTTTAATCAATTCGGCTGGCTTCCTACCCCTGGGAAACTTAAGGAGGAGGTGCCTGATCTAACATGCCGGTGTAAGTATTAGAATTCATTCTGCCCTCATAAATGAACAACAATCCTGTACCTGAAGTTGACATGCAGCCCCAACTCATTAAACTGCCACATCCAAATTTGACTGTTGCGATGACACATCTCAGATCATAAACTCTCCTAACTCTTCGACGAACATAAATACTAAGGAGTTACAGGAGTTCCAAAGATCTTAAGAGAAATACAAACTTTACAGGTCATTTTTGTAATATAATAAAAAGGTGTACAAGCGTAATAAATTGGTGGAAAATAATGTGGAAAACCTACCTCAAAGTTGCTTTCATCAGACCAAACAACGTTAGCCCAATCATTATTAGTTTAATCTTCATGCTCTTTTGCACAAGACAATTGCTTTTTCTTGTTCACCTGAATCAGCCACGGTTTCCCTCAAATAACTTCTTCTCACTGTGCTTCTTGATATATTTTTGTTTTTTGCTGCCCGAAACTCAGCAGCTACATTAAAAGAGGGGTTTTTTTTCTATCGGTCATAGATGTCATCTTCAGCAACCTCTCTTCCCTCGGAGTTGTTATCCTTTTGCGAACTTAACCATCACGGTTTTGGAAATAATTGGTCTTATTGTACCTTTTAATGGTTGTTTGGACACCATTTCTCGAGTATTTCCATTTCTTGCAATTTTGACTTGGGATAATCCCTCTCTGGACAATACAATGATTTGAGCTTAAGGAGTCTGTTTCTTTGGAGATGTTTTAACAAAAAATTACCACTGGTAAGTTAACAATAAGATAATCACTGAAAAAATGTGAATAAACTTTAGTATCACACATTTAATGGCAGAAGGTCGCCCCAACCACTTATGCACAATAGGAAAAAAAAACATAAAGCGGTTATAATAGCAAAAGGAGGGCACATCAGATATTATTTATTGATATAATATACGCGAAAATGTTTATTTGTATTATATCTAGGAGTAAATAAATGATTTTCAATCATATTCTTCACTTTTTCATACCTGCCCCATAATTTTGGCCAGGGCTGTATTTCTATTCTCTTCCAGAAAGTTACTGGGTGTTTCAAGGTAGTTCCTTCGAGTGAGTCCAGTTCTTTCAGTGTCTCATTGTCGAAAGTGTTTTATCTATTTCTTTAAGTCTTCGATTTCTATTGCATCCGTAACCTCGATGGTGTTCCTATCTTACTCGACAAAGTGGGAGGTGTATGTACTTTCGATTTCTTCGTTGAGTTCCTCTACAATTTGTTTTTTGATTTTTACGTCTTATTTTTCGTTCTCTTCTTGCATATTATGTTAAACACATTTTGTACTGTTATTTGAACAAGATCTTTATTCCTGCTTCCTCTTCTGCCATATTTTCTCTTGTGTCTGTAATTTTTATCCTATCATTTATCGGTCTTGGTTTTAATCTCTTCATTATTTTCAGAATTCATTTGGGAGTATTTCTATGTCTATTTTCTCGCTTTGTTAATCTCATTTTCCTCTTTGTTTCTATTCTGTCTCATGAATGAGTTGTATGTTTCCCTCTTTGCTCCTTATCTTTTTATCCTCTTTGCCACCACGCTAATCTCCTCACTCTGCTCAACCATTTCTGGTGACCATCTAAATTGCTAGATGGTTTTGTACGAGTTTTGCGGATATGCCACCTCATCTGCCTTTGTAATTTCTTCTCCTATCCTATTCAGTTCCCTATCGATTTCTTCTAGAATGGTTCACTAAGAGGATTGGGTACGTGCGTCCAAAATTTATCTTTGAACTTCTCCTAATCCGACCTGTGTTAAGCTTTCTATTTTCTCGAAGGTAAATTATTAGTTTGCTTGTTGACTTGCATTAGAGTTGCAGCTTCAACACTAGTATTTTATTTACTGGTTCCATGTAATAGTGGAAGGTAAAATTTAAGTTATCAAGGCAGATGTGTGGTTTTGTAGAAGATTCTCCTAAAAAGTAAGTTGGTATGTAGATCCCAGTCTTTGTAGTATTACTTTTTTAATCAATATATGGAATTGTTTTTCGACTCTATTGTAGATCTATATTCAGACGACTGGCGGTAGGTTGTAAATTTCCCAGCAATGTTATATTTTATTGAGGACCGGACTTGAAAATAAACACATTGTAAAATTGATATATAGCCAATAGAGCTTATCCTAGATAAAACCAAACCGTTTGATTATATCAAATTCAGACTTTTGTACGTCGTCCATTGTCATCCTTGTCCATTCCCAGTAATCCAATCATCGGGCAAAATTATTGCTGTCACAAATATGCAAGGCCATAAGACAGACCTTACAGACATTGACAACGAATTGGAGGGAAACACAAAACTGAAATGTATGTACATGTATAAGCCAATTTAATAACTTTAACATTTCCCCTGGCCTTTTTAAATTTGATGTTGTTATGAAAACACTCATTCTTAAAGAAATTAGCTTTGACTTAAATTCCTAATTATTTTTTCTTTGCAATTTTCATTTTTATTGGAACCCAATGTGTCAATTTAATTATTGCATTGATTTTGTATTTACATTATTTTATTTCTCTTCTTTTCTCCTTGTCCCTCTCCCCTTCATTTCAATTTACTTCTCGTCTCTCTCCTAATCTCCCTCTTTAAACTATCGCTTTATCCGTTAATCGTGTCAACCCTTTTGGCTATGTTCTTGACTCTGACGTGCCCCTCCATTTGACCTTGCTACCTGTTATAGCTAAATCTTAATGTCAATTTACCCGTCCTTCTCTTACTTCCTCATTGGTGATTTCTTGTCTTAGACGCGGTCCTTTATCTTTTACTAGCTTATATATACCCTTGATATATTATTTTTTCTTGTAGTTATCCTTGAGAATGAACTGAATAAAGTTCGAAGGTACTTGGAAGCCCTTTCCATTTTTCCTGCTGGACATTGCATGTAAATATAGTTCGAAAGTGCTTGGATTCTTCTTTTCATTTTCCTGTGGGTTAATTTTCATATATATATATATATATATATATATATATATATATATATATATATATATATATATATAATTTGAAGGATGAACGAAAGGACGTATAAAGGGAAATTCATTTCATTTTCTTGATACAACGTTTCGGGTGAACTTTTCACCCATCTTAGTTAATTTTATCTCGTAACATAATAATCCAGAGATTATCAATTACCTGTAAATTTATCGCTATCCACCTCCTAATTAACATTAAATACTTTCCATAAATTCTTCATTTTGATTATCTGTTTGGCTCTTAACTTAAATTGTGTTCTACAAATTGCATTTCCAGTACCCGAAGATGGGTGAAAAGTTCACCCAAAACGTTGTATCAAGAAAATGAATTGAATTTCCCTTTATACGTCCTTTCGTTTATCCTTCAAATTAAATTAAAGCTCCATAAGAGAAGCCCTAACCAATATATATATATATATATATATATATATAATAAAAAACTCACAAAGTGGCACGTGAGGAAAGCAATAATATGAAAATTAACCCACAGGAAAATGACAAAATGAATCCAAGCACTTTCGAACTATATTTGCAAGTTCATTTTAAAGTAATAGCATGAAAATGGAGAAGACAACCTTATATAGGGTACAAAGATACGAAAGCAACGCCCATCATATAGTACAAACTAATGGAAAAACACAATAATAAGACCGGTCAATACTTTCCTAAGGCTTATTTCTCTCTGTGCTAAAAATTGTAAATTTTCATTCAATAATAAATTTTACCTTCAAAAATTTGGTCATCCGATGGAGGGTTGTCTATCTCCAACCCTCTCTAATTTATATATGGTATTCTTTGAGACGTTATTCTTGCCCCAAATCCTCGATTTTCCTATTGCATGGTACTGTTAAATTGATGCTATTATATGCCTTTGGCCTTCCTTAAAAGATATTCACAATTTTTTTTTATATAATCTTAATTCTCTAGTCCGTTCTATTAAATTTACCCTTGAAATTGAGGAAAATGGGACTCTTCCTTGTCTTGACATATTAATAAATAGGACGCCGTCAGGTTATAAATTCTCTATTTATCGCAAACCGTCCAACCCCAGTTCATATATTCACTTTTATTCTTATCACAGTGTTAAAATTAAAAGATCTGTATTCACTTCTATGTTTCTGCGTACATTACGCCTTGTTAGTCCGGAATTTTTGGATAAGGAATTGTCCAATATCTTAGAAATAGGTAAAAAACTTAGGTTACCTTCGTCAATTTTTGCACACTTCATTTAACTTTACTAAGAGAATTTTTTATAGAGCTGATAACCCACCGGTTTTCAGTTATAAAAATTGTCTTATTTTGCCAAACTTTGAACCATTTTTTGGTCTCACCCGTATTTTTAATCAACTTAATATCTCTGTAAGTTTTAGATATGCATCCACTTTATATAAAATGTTAGTCGACAATAATACAAGGAAAAAAGATGGAGTATATTCTATAGAATGTTCTATTTGCAATTTACCTTACTTCGGGCAAACTGGTAAATCTTTATTTACTAAAATTCACCAACATAAGTATAATATTAGAAGAGGTGAAATAAACAGTGCTTTATTTTTACATTTATCCGAAAATAACCACCCCATTGACTGGAACTCTGCAAAATTCCTTTATCATTCCGCTGATTTCACAAAAGAAATATTGTCGAGTGTTCATTAATTGGCCTCTTACCAAATATAAATATCTCCCCTGGCTTTTTTTACTCCACCCTGTTCTAAAAAAAACTTTCCATTTCCACCATTTCCATTCATATACACGGCGTTGTTGTGTGTATATCGTTTTGGTGATGCATATGTCGTTATTAGTTGCCTAATGATCTTTTTATTGGTATTTCTCTCTCTTATTATTGTGTTTTTCCATTAGTTTGTACTATGTGATGGGCGTTCCTTTCGTATCTTTGTACCCTATATAAGGTTGTCTTCTCCATTTTCATGCTATTTTTTGAAAATGAACTTTCAAATATAGTTCGAAAGTGCTTGTATTCATCTTTTCATTTTCCTATAGGTTAATTTTCATATATATATATATATATATATATATATATATATATATATATATATATATATATATATATATATATATATATACCGATGAGGGAGTTGTTCCTTGGGAACCGAATTGGTAGGAGGAATATGAATACCCATGTTATCGCTCTAAACATTTATTTGCCGGACGTTTCGGTCTTTAGCAATGACCATCTTCAGCGGATTGAACTTTAATACGAATACAAAAAATTTTAAGAATTCGATGATAAAATTGCAAAAATAGCATACACAATTCAATATTAGTTACAATATGAAAAATAAGTAAAACTCAACAAGAGAGGTAACAGAAATGAAACCAGAATGATAAGCAATTAGTTAAATATAAGTTAATTTACGGATATATGATATTGAAAAATTATGTTAAAAACATTTTAATGCAAAGGATAAAGCGATCGATAATACGATTTTGACGAAGAAAGACAAATTTAAAATTTGAAACTAAATTAAACAACAAATATGAATAATAAACATGAATCACACTCAATAGGAATAAAAGAAATCTGTTTTAAAAGTAATACCTGAAAAAATTGTAAGGGCAGGGCAAACAATGAAAAATAAAAGGTAAGTAAAATCAAATAGCCAAGAATCCGAAAGGAAGACAAAAAGCAAAGCAAACAGTTCAATATAAGTTAAAATACAAATATATAATAGTGAAAAATATAGATCAAAAACAGTTGAATACAGGGGTAAAGTTACTTCAAACGATCAATAAATGCGAGTAAACTAGGAAACGAAAGTTTAAACTTAATAAAGCAATAGTGCAGCAAAAAAAATGAATGAAAAACATGAAACTAAGGGAAAACTTTTATATAAAAGATCATTTAGATACCACGGGGACAAATATTTAAAATAATCACAGAATAAAAATAAAATTAAGAACTTTTAGACAGAAACTAACCTTCTTTTGTTGGACCTGATGATATCGACTGATTACTAGGATCGGGGCTAGACAGGATTAAAGCTATGTAGGAGGGAGGGGGATTTTGTTTAGCTGTATGTTTCTTTATTCAACTATATAGTGAACAATTTGAGGGAGGAGGAATAATCATTAATTTCTGGGTTTACTTGTTTAATGAAAAGTGATTCTAGAATTTTTAAATCCACGAAACAGGAAACGGAAGATAATAAACTTAAAGAATCAGGGTCGAGCGGGCGGTTAAGATTTTGAGAGTGATCTCTTATTGAAGAGTGTTCAGGTTTAGAGATAGGAATGTTAGTTCTATATGACACTCCCATATGCTTAGCAATCATACATTTTAATTGTAGACTAGTTTGGCCTACATAACGACTTTGGCAGGTCGCACACGTAAATTTATAAATAATGGAGGATCGCAAGCATAATGGGAGTGATTCCTTTTGTCGAAAAAAAAAATTGATAGAAAGAGGATTAGAATTAATAGGAAAGAACTGGCATTAAGGGAAGTGATTATTAAGAATTGAGGGAATTTTTATTGAATTTAGAGGTCAAATGTTGAAGATATGAAAGCTTCATGAATATTTGTTTTGTTTAGTACTGTAGTTTGGTAGAGAATTTTTTTTTAGAAGAAATTAGAAGTTAATCTATCAAATATGTGGTCTAGGAAGAAATCGAAGTTGAAAAAGTTTCTAATGTATTGTATTTCAGAATCAAAGTGACACCAATTTGAGCAAATATTGTACGCTCTTTGTATACGGCTTTTGATGCTGGCAAGTTTAAAATGTGTAGGAGTGCAACTAAAGAAATTGGGGCCAAGTTTAGTGGTAGTGGATTTTTGGTAAACTGAGGTACTGAATCTGGAGCCAATTTTTGTAACTCTGACGTCAAGAAAAGAGATTTCATTAAATAGCGAAATGGTGCTTCGACCGGGTAAAATATTTTTTAGTCCTCAATATTCTCTTTCGATTGTTTTTCTCTCTTTCCTTGGCGTTTTCTGACTAGACTTAATTTCCAAATGGGAAATGCAACAGTCGGAGCTGCGTTATATTTTCACTCTTTCCTTCCTTGGTCGTTCTTATAGTTCTTGGACTGAAGATTGTAGTAACCAGTCACTTACGATATTAGCACCATGAAGAAAGTTATCCAGAACTGCGACTGATTTTCTCATTTACAATCTTGATACTGACTGAATCACCTCCTTTCAAAAAACAAAAACAAAAAAGATGATCATAATAATGTCTTGGGGGCCAAATTTTGAATTCTGTGATTTAAGACATATTTTTTTCTCCTGTTCTTATACTTAAACCAAAGATAAGAAGTTACGATGCTCTTGGTGATGCGTTATTTATGTGCGTTCAGCACTAATGGATTTATTTACACTGACGATACACATGTACGTGCCTTTAGAGTTGTGAATTGCCCTTTATCGTTGAATTATATGTTTGTTTGTGTTTGCATAAAAGAATGATCAGGTGAAATGATTTAAAACTAGCTTTGCTCTTAAATGATACTGTTATTTATCAGTCCATTTTGAGAAGTAAAATGACAACTCCTTTTTTAAAACTATGTTGGATTTTTACAAGCCTATAAATAGGAAAGGGTTGTAGAATAAAATTTCAATTACATAATTATTTAAATTTACTTAATATATATATATATATATATATATATATATATATATATATATATATATATATATATATATATATAAATATATAAAGAGAGAGAGAGAGAGTGGCACGCTTTCATCTAAGTTGTAAAGGTTGTTCCATTAAGGCGAATCGAAGTTATCAGTAAACAAAACAGTGTTATTGGCTAAAATTTATTGATTTCACTCTTGGATCATGTTATATGAGTTATGGCAATTATGTGTGAAAAATAATATCGCCTAATGTTTGCCAATGCTTCGGTGGCACACCTCCACTCGATGGTCAAAATATTTGATGACGTCTCTGCATATTTGCTCCTCGATCTCACCAATATGTCATATTATCTCATCCTTCAACTGTTGAATTTTGTGGGCTTTTTGGCATAGACCTTACTTTTGAAATGACCCCAAAGGAAGAAATCTAAAGGCGTCAAGTCACACGAACAATTTTTCCAATTGTACTCTCGGTTGAACCTCCATTTTCTTAATAGGCTTTGATAACTTCAACACGTTGTTCGATTATTAATCTTTCCATGGTTGAAATTGGTACAGCCTGAAGTTGTTAAATCTGAAAGAAAAATAAAAGAATCCATAGACGCTTAAACTTAACTCACATTTAAAATTGGTCCAAGTTATTAGGACACCCTTTATATAATTCGAATTACGCAATGGTCTGCATTTATACAAATAAATCCCTACTAATGAATTTATTTATATTTTCTTGTTTTAGTGCATATATACATGAATTATTAGATGAGATTCTTCGGAAATATCTCCAAGAAACGTTTTCACTTTATTCACATTATTTATATTAAATTTGTTAGTGTTTTTAAGTTTTTAATTTGATTAACTTTATCTCGTATAAAGGACAAACGGAGTTTCCTCAGTAAATAACAGCGATTGGTCGCCTTCATATCGGAGACTAGAGGCAAGTTTTGGATAGACACGCGGAAAATTAGCCTTGACATCCGTAAACTTACTCTTCATTCCTAAAAATATCGTTTAAATTGATATTCAAGTTGAAGGGATCCTACATATTAAAGTAGCAAATCCGAGGGAATTTAAGGACGATATAGTTAGAAATTTCTACTCTGCTCTTATATTTACTTCACACGAGAAGCCTAAAAATTATGATAGAGTGGGGATGAAGAAAAAGGAAAGATATATAGAATTTGGATATTCTGAAAAAGTGACAGGGAAAGGAAGAATGTTCAAAAAGAAGATGAAGACAAAATAGAACGGACAAAAATGAAAACTTTCGGTTTCCCTCGCACTACCACTAATATCAATGACTAAGGGAATCAAACTCAGAGAAGCAAGACATAGAGAACTAGATGAAGAGGGAAAGAAGAAGAAAAAATCATGCACTCATATATATATAGAAAAAATGTTTATAAATTTAAACGTCCATTACCATTTAATACATCAAAAACATAGGTTTATAATCTAAATCATATTTTATTTCTCTTATTTTGCAATGCACTCTCATTATCAATAATAATAAAGGCCATTGTGTATCTATCCATTTATCTCTCTCTCTAAATATATATATCAGGATGACCCCCCAAAAACGGGCCTGCGCACACTTTACGTGATATATTCTTAACTCATTGAATAATCACACTTATTTTCTAAAACATGACAGAAGCAACGCCTCTGAATACAACTAGATATCAATGGGAGCTCCAGCAAAGAAGATACTGCGTCAAACATTACTATAAGACAGGCTCGTTCAAGAAAGTGCAGGACACTTTCGTAAAACAGTTTGAATGTGAAAAAGCCCCTTCCAAGAGCAGAATTTAGGACTGGGTGGACAACTTCGAGATCTATAGTACAGTGGAGAACTTCAATGCACCCGGTGACAGCCCGCTGAGCTGGTCGAGAGCGTGAGATAATCAGTTCAGCAGAGTCCAAAACGCTATGTGCGCAAGTGAAATCAGTCACTCGGTATATCCCGTGAAACTTGCAGGAGAGTGCTAGTAATGGATGTAAAAACTTAGCCATACAGAATACAGACGAAGCAGACCCTTACAGCCTCAGACATGGAGCAGAGAAAGTCTATGGCAGTCAAGATACTGGAGAAAATTCAGGAGATCACAACTTTCCTTAACCTCCTTTGGACCTCAGATGAAGCTCACTTCCATCTTGAAGGAAAAGTAAACTCGAAGACAAATGTCTTCTGTGGGACCTCCAGATCAATTGAGATAGCTATCAAGCCCCTACACTCGCCTAAATTCACGGTATGGACTGCAATCTCAGCCAGAGGTATTATCGGACCATTCTTCTTCGAGGAATCTGGCGCAACAGTGACAATCACCAAGGAGCGGTATGTTGAGGTCCTTAAAATCTTCACGATGGAGCTGCAAATCCTGTTCCCGTCGCTTATGGGTAAGTTCTGGTTCCAGCAAGATGAAACAAGCTCTCACACCTAAAACCTGTCCCAAGAATAGCTGAAAGAGAACTTTGATAGCCATGTGATCAGTCTCAAGACTGATTTTGAGTGGGCACCTAGCAGCCCTCACTTTAGTACCCCCCGCCCCCCAGCCCAAATTTCTTTCTCTGGGGCTACCTTAAAAAAGAGTGTACGCAGAGAAACGCGGGACCATCACGGAACTCAAAGAAGCCATAAGGGAGGAGATCAGAGCCATTAGTCGGTCGGTTCATAAGGACGTCATGGACAACTTTTTGCTGCGTTACAAGAAATGCACAGAGCTAAATAAAGGGCATCTCGAACACGTGCTCTAGAATAAAAAGAAAAGTCCAAAGACTCTCATGTTTTGATATGATGTTTTTAAACACAATAAACTAGTTATCAGCAAAGTTTCATTCAATCCTTGCAGAAAATTAAGAAATGAGGCCTATCAAAATTTGTGGCCCGTTTGAAGGTGGTCACACTGTATATATAGATAGGATGTCACTGAAAATTGAAAGAAAACAAATAGGTACAGAAGACTCTAGTTTATTTTAACATATTCACGGCACAAATAGCAGAAGATTTAAGTGGAAACATGAATAATAATAGAGCAGTCTCAAAACAAAAGACAATCACTGCCGTGGTATTAGATTCATAAAACAAATATCACTCTATGATAGATTTATAAAATAAATGAATATCGCTATCATCTGGCAAAAATGATTTTATATTGAGGAATTTAAGTATGATATTAATCACATATAAATATATATATATATATGTATATACATAAATATATTAATAAAACTATATTATTATACATATACTTATGTTAACCTCGAATACATCTATGTAGATATATTTTAATTATGATAAAGCAAAAGGGGTGTACACTGTACATGGCGAACCTGTTATTCTTATTTGGAACTCCTCATCCAATTGATGTTTGAATGCCATGTTGATTTTAGCTTTTGTAGCAAATTCAATTAAATTCCTTTGTATATAATAAGAGTTTTTTTTAAAATGGCGGCCGAATTTTCCCAATTAAGTGTGTGATTCAGCTGATATTGGGAAATTAAAGCCGTCTATGTTTGACTTGTGTCACGCTATACATATTTGTGTTTGTTCAATCTTTTATGTAAAGGTTCGATTGTTAAGTCTATGTAATATTTTATGAAATTTTGGCCTAAATATTTTAGAAATGTAACCATTTATTTTAAAGGACAGATTTTACCAATATTTTTTTAGATTTTTGTGCGATGGCTAATAATGCCTAAAACTCTTTTAAACAAAAGAAGTTTAGATAGCAAAGTATGGAGAGGGCATTCAAGAGTTGTGTGTTTGTTCTATTTGTGCAATAGAAAGTTTATTTGGGCGATTGAAAACGACCTTTAGATTTCTATTTGATACTATTAGAGCTCGCGATTCCTAATGCACGGAGGTGCATAGATGAGATTATAACATCTGTGTAGCAGTGAAATAAATTATGTTATGGTAGAAGTGAATAGAGTTACATATGTTCTTTTTAAATAATTCCATGTAGAACTTTGAAAGGACAGGAGGAAGGGTGTTTCCCATGGGAATGCCAAAATTTTGTTCAAAATATTCTTCGTTGACAGTAACTATGTTGTTTAAGATATAAAGATTAATTTATTTTTTTATAACTTTTGTAATAAGTTCATAATTTTGTTTGTCCAATTCAGTGAGCCAAAATTAATTAAATCATCCACGGTGACTTTGGTAAAAAGAAAAGTAACATTAAAATTAACAAGAGTATAATTATTTAAATTATGAGGGAAACTTTCTCATTTTTCAGTTAGGATTGCGCCATTATTAGAGCGAAATAATGAAATTGCGCCTACCAATGGTGAAAGGAATTTTAGAAAGTATTTGCTAAGGTTACATTTTATGGAGCCAATTTAGTTAACGATCGGTCTCGTGCGATTTCCCGGCTTATGTCTTTACCAAACCGTACAAGTATCTGAGGGATTGATAAATCTAAAGTTTTTAGTGCAAAGGTGACTTAATTCTTCGTTTAAAGGATTTATTATCCTCTTCTAAAGGATTTTATTGGATTTTTAAAGGTATTATATAGGTTAAAGAAGTGAACCTTTAAGTAAAAGATTGAATGAACATAAATATGTAAAGCGTGAAACAGGTGCAACCAACTTAGAAGGTTTTAATTCGGCCGTTCATTATTATTGATGTGGCTGAAATATGTAAAATCAACATAGTATTCAAACATCAATTGGACAAGGAGTTCGAAATAAAAACCAGCTTTACCAGGTAAACCTTATTTGTTTCATCTTAAGTTAAACCATATCTAAATATATACGCGGTTTAAATAATTACATTTATATTATTATATTTATATTAATACATTGATTTATTTATATTTTATAATGATTAATATCATAAATAAATTTACCAATATAAAATAATTTATGCCACACGTTAGCGATATTCATTTATTTTATAAATCCATAATGTATTATCATTTGTTTCTTGAATCTAGTAACACGTGAGCGATTGGCTTTTGTTTTGAAACCGCTGCATTATTTTTTATGTTTCCACCTCATTCTTGTCCAGAGATCCACGTCCTTTGTGCTTTCTGCAAAAAAAAACATGAATTTTTAGTCACGTGCGAGGCTAGTCGCGCGCGATTCTACCTTTCACTAGGTCGGTCCCCGTTTTGCTTTTATTGTTTTGGCAATAACATCCTAACTATTCGGCCAATTTAAGCGAAGTTTGAAACCCTTAGGTTTTTTTACATTCTTTTTCGAATGGTAGAATTACCAAGGTCCTTCCAAAGGTATTCCGAGAATTATTCATAATAAGTGAGAGCACGCGACTTTTTGATCAGCGGACCTTGTTTATATCCATGCTTATTTTCTAGGCCTAAAGGCAAAAAAAACTTTTAGCAGAATTCTTTTGATATACGGAAAAACGATCCTCATAGCTCTTTTTTGAATCTAAATTTGTTTTAATAGACGAAAAATAACAAAACACACATTCACGCTTTAATTTTAAGGCATTTTTTAAACCGAGATTTGTAATTATTTTTGTTTTAAAAAATTCCCAAACATTTGATGATAATATTTATTTTTTTTAAATTTTTAGAAAGGACTTTGAAAAAGCTTCAAATATTCGTAAATAAAAGCTTCAAAAATACTTAGTTGACTCACAATCTATAATATAGTGTTATGGACTAAAAAATACTACCAGTCAAGAAGTCTGGCAAAAGGACCTGAAATATAATAATTAACGAATAAACTCCGCAGATATGATGATATATATATATATATATATATATATATATATATATATATATATATATATATATATATATATATATATATATATATATATATATATATATATATATATATATATATATATATATATATAACTTCATATATCAATTTGTCTTGTAGTTATCATGAATCAAGCAAACCGCAAGAAACAGAAAACAGGATAATTTTTCTTCGGAAAAAGTTATTTCGTAATTCGAAAAATTCCGTACAGGGGTGGGATTCGAACCAAACACACTGAGGCAGCGAGCAACCGCTTTGATCTCAATAAAATCGCCCCTTAGACCACTCGCCTACGCGTAGGTCGATCGGGAATATGAAAGAGAAAGAAATTAATTGGGAATTCCACGGACAAAGGAGAAATTGAGGTAAACACGCGGCGAGTATACAATCTATAAATCTTTCATGAGCGCAAAAGAATGATGAAATGAATCAAACAAACCGCAAGAAACAGAAAACAGGATAAGGCGCGGTTTAATTGAGATCAAAGCGTTTGCTCGCTGCCTCAGTGTGCTTGGTTTGAATCCCACCCCTGTACGGAATTTTTCGAATTACGAAATAACTTTTTCCGAAGAAAAATTATCCTGTTTTCTGTTTCTTGCGGTTTTCTTGTTTAATGATAACTACAAGACAAATTGATATATGAAGGTTATATATAACAAAGAAAGAAAAAAAAACCACCTCTTAAACAAGAAATCATCAATGAGGAAGTAGGGAAGGAAGAATAAAATTACATGAATATTTATCACCCGCTGGCAAGGTCAAACGAGTGGCAAAAAGATAAAGAACAAAGCCAGAGGCAATAAAAAGATTAATGGATGAAGAGATATTAGAGCATAAGTACTCCAAGTTAAGCTAGACCTCTGATATTAGAGGACAAGTACCCCAATTTAAGAAAGAGTTCTGATATTAGAACACAATTGCTCTAATTTAGAATAACTTCATATATTTAAGAACAATTCTTCCAATTTAAGAATACGTTACTCTATGACACACGAGTTCTTCAATTTAAGAACAAATTCCTATATACGAGCAAAAGAAATATAATTTTAGAATAATTTTATATATTAGAGTAAAAGTACTCTAAATAATGGACACCTTTCTATAAAAGAGCACAAGCAATCAAATATAAGAATAAAGTTCTATATTAGTGCACAATTGCTCCTGGAATTTAAGAAAAAGTTCCAAATTAGAGCAAACGTACTCTTATTTACGAACAAGTCCATAAATTATATAGCAGGTTCTTCAATATAAGGATAAGTTTCTATATTAGAGCACAATTATTCAAATTTATTAACCATTTCCTATATTAGAGCACAAGTTCTCCAATTTAAGAAACAGTTAATATTGCTCCAAAATTAGTCCAATTTAAGAGCAGGTTTCGATATTTGAAAACAAGTAATCGCATTTATGAACACATTTATATATTACACCACAATTACTCCAATTTAAGAATAAGTTGCTTTATTAGAAAACTTACTCCAATTTGAGACCAATTTCCTATATTAGACCAAAAGAACTCCAATTTAATACAATAATCGTTATTAGTGCAGTAGCACTACAATGTTAGGATGAGACTCTATATTAGAAGACATGTACTCTAATTTAATCACAAGTTCATATATTAGAGAGCAAGTACTTCAATATATAAAAAAGTTACTATGTTTGAACACATGTACTTCAGTTTAAAACAAGTTGCTCTATTAAAGCACAAAAACTCCAATTTAAACACAAGTTCCAATAATAAAACCCAAATAAATACTCCAATTAAGGAACAAGTTCCAATATTATTAGCATATTATTTATCCAATATAATAACATGTTCGAAATTAGAGAACAAGTACTACTAGTTTAGAATATTTCCTATTTAGAGCAAAAGTACTCTAATTTAAGAACAGTATCCAGTATTAGAACACAAGTATTCCATTTGAAAACAAGTTCTTATATTAGATCATAGCTAATCCAATTTAAGAACAAGTTCTTATATTAGAAGACAAGTACTCTAACTTAATAACATGTCACTATATTAAAAATGATATACTCCAATTTAAGTATAAGTTCATATATTAGAGCACAAGTACTCCAATTTTAGAAGTAGTTCCAATTTAGAGCGAGGGTACTACTGTTTAAGATCAAATTCCTATATTAGAACACAATTTCTGCACTAGAGCACATACAGTCCAATGTATGGACAAGTTTCTATATTAGAGCACTACTTCTCCATTTTAAGTACAGGTTCCTAAATTAGAGTACAGTCACTCAATTTTAGGAACAAGTTCCTATATTAGAGCGTAAGTCCCAATGTAGAAGTTCGTATATCAACAACATTAACTACAAAGTAGGGACGATGGACTGATAAGTATCCCACTTCCCTTCCCTCCCATCACGCAATTTTTGGCCCCTCTTTTTCTTCTCCTCATTCATATCCTCCCTCCTTCTCATCCACCATTATCCAATCCATAAGTGCACATGCCCCGGTTTGATATCACCGCTTCCTTTTTGATTCATCCAAACGTAAACCCGAGATTAGATAAAGTGATAGATGAGAGATACTCGTAAGACTGAGTGTGAGACAATAGAGAGACAGCGAAATAAAGGGACCCTATTTAGCGAGACATTTCAGAGGAAACTGTTTGCCAAACTTCCCTGCTTATAAGGGGCCTCAAAAGATGGGATCGCACCCCACCCATATCCCTTTAAGAGAGCACTCAGAGTCTTCAGGGGTCCTTCTCAATGGCGGAACAAACACTTTCGACAGAAAACATAACGTCACTCACATAAAATACAGAGTTGATGCACAGTCCCAAGAGCTCTTTGGCCTCCTTGACGCACATCACTTCAAGAGAATTTGTCTCAATCAATAGCTGAAGCAAATACGTCTGTATGATTGGAGAGTTCAAAATATACATCTACACAGACACAAATAAATGCAAGCACGTACATACTATCTCTGAGATTGTCCTGGAGTATAGAGAAGTTTTCATTCCTCCTTCGAACCGCGTCAACAAAGGTCGCATATTTAACCTCCTCAAAAATGCGAGTGAGTACTGATATAAACTCTTGCGTGGTACTCGTTAAATTTTTATTTGGTTGTATTCACAGTTCTTAAACATTTAATGACCCGTAGGTTGTGAAGCCTGCTAGGGATTGTATGTATCAGTCACCGGTTGTTGCAAGAACATTTTGTTATTTGAAAACTTTCTAATCATTTTAGAAACTCATCTGTCGCTCTCGAGAAATTGCACTTATCATCATCTTCATCATCATCATATTAATCATCATCATCATTATCATCACCATCACTAACTCTATAATTGTAGAAGGGGATTTTTTGAGTATTTGAATAATAATTTCATCTTAGTTTGGTTAGGACTTATGTTTTTTTATCAAAGTTATTTCTAATAATTCTTTTATAATATCAAAAAACAAAATGGTGAAGTTCAGAAATAAATATAAGTATCGAAATTTTGTGAATTTTTTAAAACCCAAAGAATTAAAAATAGAGGGAGTTCAGAAAATTAATTTTTAATCTTAGTAGCGAAACGCAACTGGGTCAGTGGCGAAGCCATTGCCGGATAACATTATATTTTAAGAACGAGACTTTTTGGAGGGTTTGAATGATAATAGATATTTCTTTTCCTCCTAGTTGGGTTAGGACCTAAGTAAATAGAAGATATATAAAAATAAATTTTGTAATTCTTTTGGTTTTAAAAATTCACAAAATTTCGGTCCTTATATTTATATCTGAACTTCACCATTTTGTTTATTGATATTATAAAAGAATTATTAGAAATAACTTTGATAAAAAAACATAAGTCTTAACCAACCTAAGATTAAATTATTATTCAAACACTCAAAAAATCCCCTTCTTAAATTATAGAGTTAGTGATGATAAATATTAGAAATAACTGATAAAAAAAGTCATTTGTCCACTAATAGAAAAGAACATTTATTCATTTTTCACCCATCTTCAAAAATCCCGTTATACAATTATAGACTTAATGATTATGATGATAATGATAAATATATATATATATATATATATATATATATATATATATATATATATATATATATATATATATATATATATATATATATATATATATAAGTGAACCGCTGTATCAGCTCATAAACTTTATTAAAACCCAACTAGTTTTGATTTTTAGTTAGTTCGTACTTAGGGAGCAATAAAGTTCAGATTCCGTTTAATATTCGTTTTATAATGATGGTATGGCGTTTGTGAGTATTCATGATTAATACTAATACGCTTTTTTCCATGCAAATTCAATCCATGTAAATATATATATTTGGTTGTATCACGTATATTAATAACATTTTCAAAATCACAATGGTTTATGAAATAGAGAGACACTGTATTTATACAAAGTAGTTTTCCCTATAAGATCAGATGGTCAGAATTCTTTTGACCTCTGATAAGTTTGATTTGAGGAAGAATGATATGACTGGATCTAAAGAAAACAAACCGGGGGTAATATTTACATTTCTCTCCGAGATATTTTTATATCCCTCCCGCCGGAGGCAACGATCGATTATTCGACGTTAAAATAGGAATTGTTAGCCGTGTATAACATGACGCCGGATTACTAGCGCGTTAAATTTCGTCACGTCCAGATAGAGCCCAACCAAACTTTTCGACAGTTTGGGTGTACGACTTCATTCTGAAGGACCATCTTATGGCTTCGCTTTCTTCGGAGATTCGATCTTTTGTGAAGGACCAGGAGTGTTCTACCTTCAATGAATGCATCGAAGAAGCCGAAATATTCGCCGCGAGCCACAATTGCTACCCTAAGGAAGGAAGAAAGTTTGTTCCATCGTTTCCCAAAGGTAAAAGTTGCAAACAAAAATTTACACCCCATGACCCTAGTAAGTTTGTCAAAATAACTGGCCCCTCCAAGCCTGAAAATCTTTCTCCATCAGAACCCCGTGACCTCAAGCCTTCCTCGTCAAATACCCCTGTGTCATTCTTCCCCAGGAGGCCCATCATGTGTTTCTCTTGCAGTATTGAAAGACATTAGAGGACCAACTGCCCTCACAACTTCCAATTCCGTCCTAGTTCTCTCAATCAAGTGGACCAAATTTGTGCTTCTCTCGCGCTACCACCTTTGCAAGTAGAACCGCCTCCGTCTCCGTCTGCTCTTCCTACCATTGGCCATCAGGTGAATTTTTTGTTCGAGAAGAGCTCCCCCGGAAGCTTGAAGTTTGAGACAGGATTAGTAATCGGCTGCAAGGTCCCCCCCCTTGTTTGAGATACAGGGTGTACATGTAATGTATTATGGTGTCATACAAGCTGCCCCCCTCCCCCGCCCGATCGCTCCGAACCATGATAAGTTTGCGGGAATACATGACTACCTTGGCCGTGCAAATCGATTCCCCATCGTGAAAAGCTTTATTGAATGCCCGTATTATATCGGCTAGACTGAAGTAGTATCAGCCCCAATAAAGTTCAGCGCTGTTTTGGTCGGACAGTGCCCAGAAATTACTTCCACAAAGGTGGTTCAACCCATCCTCACGCGTTCCCAGGCGAAAATGGAAGCAGAGGCACCCGCTACCCTTGAAAACCCCGGCGACTCCGAGTTTAGTGGCATTCTGAACAATGAATTCGCTAAAAAGCGAAAGGATTGTCATTCACTCCCCTCCCTCCAGACCAAAGTTCAAAATAAGATTCAGGAGTCTAACGTGGAAATAAAGTCGTTTCCTATGTCAGGAGCTGCTAAGTGTAGGCCATGAATGGTCTTTTGCAGTCTCCTTCTTTTTTATGTTCTTCTTATGTTTTTATGTCGTGAATAGCGATCTCCTGTATCGCACCTGCATGGAACGCAATAGTTCCGATGCCCATGCGTTATGCATCCCCCGTTTGCAGATCCTCCTTATATTAGAGACGGCTCACGATAGTCTTTTTTCTGCCCATTTCAGCCATACCAAAATGGCTCAGAGAATTTTTAAGTATTTTTATTTGCACGGTGTGGCAAATGAAATCCTTAATTATTGCCGTTCGTGTGATATATGTCAAAGGGCAGCCGCAATAGGACGCGTCAGACCCACTCCGCTGCAGAAGAGACCCCTCATATCTGAACCTTTCGCCCGTGTTGCAATCGACCTGATTGGCCCATTCACCCCTCGTCCAGTGAAAAGTACAGCTTCGTGCTTACCCTCGTCGATTTCGCCACCAGTTTCCCTGAAGAAAATGATAGAAAGTGTTACCTGCGCGCAGGTGATACTTTCTACCTTTTCCCGAGTTTAAGTACCTAAGGAGATATTATCCGATCGAGGTTGTCATTTTACCTCGGAATTGATGGGCTATGTCGGCAAGCTCCTAATGGTAAAACCTTTTTAACCACCCCCTATCACCTCGCCGCAAATTAAATGTCTGAAAGTTTTAACGCTTCACTGAAATCCATCCTGAAGAAGTTGTGCGCAGACACCGCCAGCAAGTGGCATAGATATTTACCGGTAGCTTTATTCGCTTACCAGGAAATTCCGCATCGCATATTAGGATTTGCCACTTTTGAAATGCTGTATGATCGTAACGTCCAAGGCTCGCTGAGCATTTTAAAAGAGGTTTCTTCTAACCAAGAATTGGACCAAGAAATCCAATCTACCTACGCCTACCTCTTAGCACTTCGGCAGAACTTAGATAAATATAAAACGTATTTTGATCAGAAATCTAAGGATCGTAGATTCTAACCCGGCGAGGAAGTTTTATTATTACAGCCCACCGAGTACAATAAACTCTTAGGTCAATGGAAGGGCCCCTTCCCCGTTATTAAAATTTGCGACCCGTTGACTACTTCATTGAAACTCCGTCTGGGGACAAGCTATATCACGTAAACATGCTCAAGGGGTACCACCGTCGAGCGTGCATTAATAATATCGGGGTCATAGACAAGGAGTCGGCCATGGAAGCAGACGAGCCCCTGGACCAGCTAAATGTGGCGCAAGTAGCTTCTATTGAACAAGGAGTACCAATTGCCCAACGTGCCGAACGCTACCGAAGCCCAGTCATCTGACTTAGACGTTAATCCGTTAGCTGCCCGCTGAGTCGAAGAGTCAGGTGCAGCAGTTATTGAGTCACCCTGGAGACGTGATTTCCGAGGTTCCCGACTGTGTCGCTCAGTTCGAGCATGATATTATTTTAACTACCCTGGAGCCTATTCGTTCTAAGCCTTTCCCGTTCGAGCATGATATTATTTTAACTACCCTGGAGCCTATTCGTTCTAAGCCTTTCCCGTTCGAGCATGATATTATTTTAACTACGCTGGAACATATTCGTTCTAAGCCGTACCCCCGTCCCATCCATTTAAGAGAGATCTTCAACGCAGAAGTTATTAAATTGTTAAATTTAAAGATTATAAAACCCTCCCAATCTAATTACTGTTCCCCCACTGTTTTGGTAAAGAAGTCAGACGGGTCATATAGTCTCTGCGTCGAATTTCGGAAACTTAATTCGGTGACCTTGCTCGATGCTGAGCCTATCCTCTTGATCGACCAAAACCTCCATCTCTTTGAACAGGCCAATTATTATTAAATTCCCCTTAAAGGTGTAAATAGATACACAACTTGGTGACGGCCTGTAGTAATTACAATCGCATGATACGAAGAATATTAGACGGGTTGGCAATCGTGACTTTTTATTTTGATAATATTTACGTTGCAACTCGCAAGTGGGGCCGTCACGTGATCGCCCTCTAGGCCCTGCTGCGTCGCCTGCGCGAGCACGGACTCATAATCAGCCCGAGCAAGTGCCATTTTTCTTATAGTACGATCGAACACCTTGGCTTTGATTTTGAGAACAACCGTTTGGTCCCCAAGGAGGACAAAATCCGCGCCATTGTGGAAATGCCCCGTCCGTCCAATGAGAAGCAGCTGAGATCCTTCATTAGATCTGATTCTTTCTACCGCCGCTTCGTCCCCCATTTCCTTTCTCTCTTGGCCTCTTTGTGTGACTTGCTAAAAAAGAACTCCCCGGGACACCTTTTCTGGTCCCCATTAGCTCTCTCCCACTTTGAACAGCTAAAGGGAAAATTAGCTTCCGCCCCTATTCTCCGGCTCCCGACCCTAAGAAGACGTTTGGTATCAGAAACGATGCCAGTAATGAAAGGTTAGGATTCGTTTTATGACAGCATAGTGATGATGGTGATAGTTACCCCGTCGCCTACGCGAGCCATAACTTCTCACGCGCGAGAAAAATTATGCCGTCATTGAAAAGGATGCTTTGGAAATTATATGAGCCATAAAGAAGTTTAGAATATATTTATTAGACAAAGAATTCCTTGTAGAGACGGATCACAAGCTCCTCGCATATTTTCGAAATGTAAAAGGTAACAATGGTCGCCTTATGCGCTGGAGTTTATACTTCCAGGAGTAGCAATTCAAAATCAATTATATAAAAGGATCCCAAAATTGTATTGCGGATAGCTTGAGTAGGAACCACTTAGAGCCTATCCAAACTAACCTAGGATCAATTTTATGCTTGTAACTGTTATATTTAAGTTTGTTCCTCTTGTTTAAACTGTATATATTTGGACTGTAAGTCTCCCTGTTCACAAATCAAGACCAATCCGGTAAACCCTTCCATCGTTCGGATCAATTAATTCCCTGTATTTTATATTTCCCTTTGGTATCTTTTTGTATTGTTTTTTTTTAATCTTTTGTGTTTGTTATTTATTTATTTAATTATTCATTTATTTTTATGTATTTAGCTCTAGGTTGTTATTGCCCTTAGGTGGTCGACCCTCGTTTGAACAAATGTTAGTTCTTGTATCCCTTGTGTTATTGTTAGGTTCATTTATTCCTTGTGTTCCTTGGTACGTTTTGTACGTAAATATGTCCGTGCCACTAAAGCGTGACCCGTTCAAGGTCGGGTATGCCCCAATTGTCCCCCCTTCCCCACAGGATGTCGAAAAAACCTGAGACTTTCAATACCCATCCAGTGGTTGTCAGATGTCAACATCTTGGGAATGGAGGAGTGTCGAGAATATAGGCTCCTTGCGGCCTGTCAAAACCACGAGGTCAGCCTCGATGTCAGTCCATGTGAGTAAGGACCGTGAGAACAGTCAGAATATCGAACTGCTTTTTGCGATAAGTGAGGGATTGGAATCTCAAGAAACCCCGGCGGAAGTTTCTCCCATCCCTTGTTTCGTGGAGAGATCCCCCTTTCCTCTTTGGCGGAGGCAGTAACAGATCTGGCTGTTCCCTATATATTGTTGATCTCAATAGGGCATCGACAGTGTATGCCTGCTTCTTACAACGAAACACGTCATTCTAGGTCGCGCTCCATTTTTTTCCGACGAACGGGAGGCTAGAATTACACCAAAGGATCTGAGTCCCAATCAATTGGCCCATCCTTGGTTTCGGTACATTTTGTTTGGCACGTATACTCCCTCCAGTTAGTGTTACTACTAGAGGTTAAACTCCCTGTGGTTAAAGCCCTTTGAGTAACCATGCGATCCCCCGTTTCATCTCTTCATCTCTAATTATATATATATATATATATATATATATATATATATATATATATATATATATATATATATATATATATATATATATATATTTAATTAGGTAAAAGGCCATGTTGTATGCAGGTTCTATTGAAGTCCACAGCTTTGGCAGTGTTATTAGTTATAACTTGTATTTTCTTAATATTTCTTACAAGTTTTTTAACGGAGTCTTCGAGGCGAGAAAAAACATCCGCGAATGACATTCTTTATTCCTAGACGTCTTTCGACCATGTTAGGTCATCTTCAGGGAATGAACAGAAATTTTTGAATAATTCCATTTCTGTTTATTCCCTGAAGATGACTTAACATTGTCGAAAGACGTCTAGGAATAAAGAATGTCATTCGCGGATGTTTTTTCTCGCTTCGAAGACTCCGTTAAAAAACTTGCAAGAAATATTAAGAAAATACAATTTGTGTCACAATGATTTGCTCCGATTTGCTCCTGAACTGTAGGGAAAAGGTGCTGATGAGGCAGGTTTAGGTGGGGCCATTTTGAGATCATAGCAGTGTTCTTGGGAAAAATTGCCAGTGCTCCAGTTCTCTTAAATAAAATGTAGCCTAGGATATAAAGAATGTCCGGATGCTTCACTCTGGGCACGACACAGGACTCTTGAAAATGTTCTTCCTTTCTCTTATCAGATAATATCACTTTGCCCCATTCTTTAACGGTCCATTCTATATATTTCCTCCATAAGTGTACCCAATCCGTAAGGTTTTTCTCGGTGAGAACAGGCTGTTTCCTAGCTTTTCTCGACCTGCCACATTTTTCTAAAAGTCTTCGCCTCACTGTACGCGCTGAAACATTCACAACTCCTTATTTCCAATTATGAGCAAGCTTAGAACTAGGGGTAACCCTATCCTTAACCTTAAACCTTACCAGGAGGCAATTTTGGTGTTCATTTTGATCCATTAAGCCTCCAGAGAACTCCATAGGACTAGAACCAGTCTTTTTAAAGTCATTCAACTCCATTTATTTAAGGTTGCTTTGGTACAAAGAAAAAATGGTTGCATGCTCCTCTTTGGAAATAACCATTTTTTTTAATTGAAAAAGATTTAAACATTAATTTTCACAAAATATATTATCAAATAGATTATAATTAAACATCATTCATTTAACCCATATGTTATCATTTACCCTTTGATCGAATAGCAAAGGTCAAGAAACTGAAATTCACTTCCTACAGGAACATAGCCAGGGCGTGATTTTGGATTAAGCAAAGGAATGCACTATTTTCCTCAGTTTATAAATGCTGACTTGTTAAGAAACCTTTATTAATATAAATACTTGAATAATTAATCCTATCACGAATTTTTTTAAAACGAATGAAAAAAATAGAAATATATATGTCTCAAAACCCTGGATCATGTCTAATTGTTTTGGTCAGGACCAAGTTTCTGCTCAATAGGTAATAGTTTGTTTACGCATTAGTTGAATACTTTTCTTTCCAGGCAATTGGGCATTTTGCTTTTGAAGATGATGCTTTCCTTTTCAAATGCCCTCCATCCTAGATTGCTTCTGCGTTGGATTTCTTGATTTTTTCTCTTTGATATTTTAACTGTTTCCCAAGATAGATATATACTTGTCTACAATTTCAATTTGCTCGGTCAATTGTAATGTTTATCATATCGGCCTCATGTTGGCTTGTCATTACGTTTTAGTTTTAGGCGGGCTCTTCTTGCTAGTCTAGCCACCTGAATGTTTCTTCAGACAGGAAGTGCTCAATTTTAGAGAGAAAATGTCTCCTTGTCTTACCCTTTTCAGTAATTGGAAGATATCTGAATCCTTATGCAATCTAATAGAGCATCGCAATTTTGGTGTGTGTTTTATGATATTTATGTAGACTGGATCAATTACTTAATTCTTTAAGGCTGTTATGACAGCTAGTGTTTCTACTGAATCAAATGCTTTATGGCAATTTCCAAATACCAAGAATAGAGGAAAATTGTAGTCTAAAGTTTCGTCAATGAGCTGTTGAGAGTATGTATGTAGTCAATCTTATAAAAGACTTTTCTGAAACCAGCTTTTTCTCTTGATTGTTGTTCATCTAGTTGGTTTTGCATTATGTTGGTAATGGCACTTGGAAAAAGTTTATTGCCATACGACAGAAGACTGGTTGTTGTGTAGTTTGGCTGGTCAGTTTGATGGTTATTTTTTGAAGAAAGATTATTATAGTATTGTGCCAGTAGTCTTCTGGTACAATGCATTGTTTAAGACAGTCAATGATGATGCAAGCTATTTTGTCTATAATGGCAGCTCCAGATTTTTTAAGCAAGTCCGAAGAGATGTTGTACGGTCTTGGTGATTTATTGCTCTTCATTTGTTTGATTACAATTTCAGTTTCTGATTTGCAAACAGCTGAGATATTATTTAGCTTTGTTAGCTGGTTTTTATTTTGGATGGAACAAATATATGAAACAGGTTTATCTACCTTTCTCAGATTTGCTGCAAAATTTCGTCTGTCAAAAATTTAAGTGGAATGATTCATATGCTGTTTTTGGCTTCACATGTATAACAGAACAAATAGAACTGAAAGACGTCAGTGCATGATTTGCAATTTGGTATTGAACAATGAAATTTTGAAGCCATCAACTAAAAATATGCATTGAAAAATAGAGACACCAGAATAACAGCTTAGGTAAAAGATCTTAAATAGAAAGGGACTAAGACAATGTAAATCAAATTGAATGAAGTTGCTTACAAACACTGTTTCATACCTCTTTGACAAATAAACTGGCAAGAGACACGATATTCATGAGAAAATAGGAAAAAGAGGTTGGCTGGTTCGTAAAAATTATACTTAAAGTAGAAGTAATTGATAAGGGGAGGTTTCAGAGTTTAGAGAAGGATAAGTATCTTTTAATAAAAAAAGTTTATAATTGAGAGATAGTATATGTATGTATATGTATATATATATATATATATATATATATAGAGAGAGAGAGAGAGAGAGAGAGAGAGAGAGAGAGAGAGAGAGAGAGAGAGAGAGGAATGAGAGAGAGTGGGAGAGAGTGCGAGAGAGAGATTTAAAATTATAATATGTCACCGAACGGTAGGAATCTTTCTTTGAAAGCACCCCTTATTTCACAAGTTAAGACCTGTAGGGGTGCGAAATGTATGAGACAAAATTCCTTTCAACTCTATAATACATGGCATAAAAATTTACCACACAAAAGAACGGACTTAGCCAGTCGTGTGGCATAAATATCGGAAACGGAATCAAGAGGTGCCTCGTTTGAATCGCAGCGAGTCCGAATAAATTTTATGAAAATATCTCAGGGAAGAAAACGAAGACGCTTGAAGGACTAACTCAACAAGAATACAGAAGCAAGAAGAAAACGGAAGAAAATGCTTAAAATAAGGACCAACTAAGAAGAAGAAGAAAATTCGAGGAAGACAACCTGCAGAAAAGAAAAATCAGGCATAAAATGAATAAAAAAAAGGAAACTTAGTCAAGAAGATTTGATAACAAGACCTACAACAACGTTAAAGTAGATAAAGCCTGCCCTCCTTCCCCTATAGACCCATATGCAAATAGAATCTAGCCCTCAGCGAGCTCACTGCCCTCCCAACCTACTTCGCTAGATTACTTCCAGGGCAATTATATTAATAAACTAAAGAACATCTGGCTTGAAGAAGGATTTGTTCTTATTATTAAATTAAATACCTGAGCTGGGTTTGTTAATAAAATTATTTTAAAATAACTATAAAAGAAATATTTTTAGAGCATTTTGAAGATTATTCCTAAACATTTCAATAAAAGATCCAATATCAGAAAATATGTACCCCCTAGCAAATATCTTTGGGAATAGTAGGAACTCTCATTTTGGGTTGATAGATATTACATATGGAATTCCCTAGTTTCCTCAATTCTGGACAAGAAGAAACCGCTATTTCTTAAAAATATACAGAGAAAATTAATTTCTATATGGAAATTGATCTGGGAGAAGCAAATGTATAAGTACGAAAAATAAGTCCTTTGAAAGAACATAATTTACATGAAGAGTTAAAAAACTCAAACGCTGACCGGTAAAAGTATGTTTACGAAAAAACTATAATTTCAAAACCTTTGGGAGAATTGGAAATATTAATGCTCAGAAACTAAATAGAATTTACGTTCCTTTTCCATTTCAAATTTAATGTTGGGTTGAATAGTATTGGCGAAACTGAAAGGGCTATCTCCAGAAGGCTAAGAATAGGAAAAAAGTTTATATCATCTACATAGCGACAGTAGTAAGTGAGTGTAATAATCTATTAATCCATATCCCTTAGCATCTTGATTGTGAGTAGAAGTTGATTAGAGTTATGGCTGTACTTTCGTGAAGCCGTCTCGATGGATTGAATTCATACCATTTTAAATTGTTGCTTATTTTAAACCTAGTGTAACTTTGACATGTTAATCTTCGCAACTGTGTTGAAACTTGTTTCATGAGAAAGATGTTTAATTCTTACTAATGATATGTACAGTTTTTTGTCTTGTGTAATATGTTGAGAAATTGCTGTTTTTTAGTACTGTTATTTTTATGTTGTGGTTCCTCAGGCCAAATTGGGCAAGCTTTAACGCGTAGATGCTCACATTTGTGGAGTAGTCGATTTCGATTCTGTCTGTATGAGATTTTCCTTCCTGAATTGGCCAAATGCTGTGACAGTGAATTTTGCGTGGTTTGTCTAAATCTTCTACCGATGTTCGTATATTGTAACCTTTTCATCCTCGGTAATCGTCGCAAGAGACATAAATTTTTCTGACATAGTTTGGCGGGCTTCCACTTGCGTGACGTCGTCTGCGTACTGAGTTTTAAGTGTTCATGAAGAAAGAGGTTAGTATATGCCTCTCGTTTAATTTGGTAGATTGTCTGACTCAAGCATCCATATTGAGAAACCGCAGAGAGGAAATCTAAGGTTTCCACATGTGCTCATCGAGTCATATGACTGCATGCTTGTTTGGAGGTAATTGCAGAATATCTTGACGCCATGTATAGCGCGTCTAAGTTTCAAGATTTTGTAACTGAGATCATCAAGCCAGACTTTGACGAAGGCCTTCTTGACTTCTTTGCAAACCACGTCCACCATGCATCCAGATTCCAGTCCAGCAGCTCCATGCTGGTACACCAGGGATGTATCAATTTCAGTCACCTCTTTATTTACAGGAACCGTGCTATTCCTTTTTTAGGAGACAGTGAGCTGCTAGATATGAAATGAACATATTGTCCAGCACCTTTTCTAGCACGCCCCAAAATTATTGCTGTAATAAGATCAGCTTTTAATTCATTATCTGGTTCAAATGATTCCCTTGATGGAGATGGAGATTATTTTTGAGATCTTTAGCAGTTGCTAAATAAACATGCTGCCAGAAACATGTTCTAAAGTCAACAACCTAGTTTGTAACATCTCCTCACACCTTCGCAAGTACTCCAGCACTTGTTCTTTTAAACCTGGATTAAAATTAACATCCTCCTCGATGGAGATTGCTAAATCCTTCTTCGAAACTGTTCGAAAGAGATCTTATTTTGTTATGCCAAGATGCAGGAATCTTTTCATTGTGCACAGTATCTGCGTTTTCCTTATATTTTGACTGTTCCTCAACATAAATATGAAGTCTCATTAGGTTATGGGTTGTCATTTATGCCGATCTCCAAATTGTGCGATACCATTTATTCCTGATTTCTTGAAGCAGCCCAATATTTAGTTGGACCTGCTTGAATTCAATGGATTTGGCCTCTAGCTAACTTCATGTATGATAGCGTACAACCAGGGCTGAAGCATCAATTTCTTCCCTTATTATGTTATTGACGAACGTTTAGCTTGGAGTCTATCTATATCAGTGTCACGTTGCCCTTTCCTGAAAACGTTCTCCTGTATGTTTCCTAGTCCGCAACTTCCATGATTATGGGTATATGGTAACTCGGAGTGACGGGAATAGGACGGATGTATTAGGGAAATGAGAAGTTTAGGTCTGCATACACTATGTCAGATTTGGTAGCAGTTTCAGGGTATACGAATATCAGAAAGTCATATCAGATCCTTTAAGCAATCCCCCTTTTCGGTAGAACCTGTATGTTCTGGTCCTAGCTTGGGGGTGTCTTGCGAAAAGGAATGACCGTTTTTCATAAATAGATTAATTATGTCGTGTATCGGCATATAGTTTTTGATGGCGCAAGGGTGATATCCAGCCCCTATCTCTATGTTCACTAGATATATAAGCTGCTAAGGATTATGGACTTAAATGATTCATATATACTCCCTTCTTTCCCGAACTGTAGGCCAGTTTTACTGCAGTCTTTACTCCAATTATTATTCCGCTAGCTCTGGGTTCACACCAGGGGAGTTTTTACCTGTTCCTCTACTATTTTAAATGGTAAACTTTATTTCGGTGTTGGTTGGTACTTTCATATTTTTCAGTGTTATGTTTTCCCTCCTATTCATTGTTGACCTCTGTGAGTTTTCTTTTGGCCTTGTATATTTATGACGATGAGAATTTTACCCGCTGATGGATTTCTCGGGTATGCGAGAGGTTTAAGACAATTTTTCGCCAACATTTTATTAATTTCGGTGTTGAAACAGTGTGGTGTCCTTAATTTCATAGCATGAGTGTGAAGGATTTGCCAACATCTAGGTCTAAGTCGAATTAGTGAGTTGCAGCTTAATCTGGGGTTGTTGGACACATGTTTGATGCTCGGGCTGGGAGGTACAGCTTTGGCGTATGTAGGTGCCGTTTGTTTTCTCCCGTTCCTCTCCAATCTCTTACAGAAGTCTTTATCATGTAAGCTACACTGCATGTTCACCGTTCTATGCAGACCCAAGCAGTTAAAGCACATCTTATCTATAGGTGTGCAGCGCAACCTGGTGTTGCCTATCTGTCTTCACTCGAAACTGGACAATCGCATCTATTTGGAATAGGTAAATGGTAGTGATCTTCAAGTGTATAGCACAAGTAACATGTCAGAATGTGATAGTATTTCTAATGAGCCACTTTATCTGGTAAGATGACCATGCTAAAATGCCTAAGAGCCTTTTACTTAACTTTGGTTGTCATATGAGAATCCTCAAACACGACTTTGAAGGCGTGTGTGAGGTTTACAAATTTGATCAGCTCCGTCTCTCTAGCCCATCTATGATTTGTTTTCAATCTCTGCTTCTACCTCTTTTGCTGGTCTCTCTTCGTCCAATGGATCGATTTTACAGCAAATTATAGCATAAAATGAGGAGGATGGTTTGGGGTTTTTTTCGAGTATTTTATTCCTTTTTACTAGTGATAGAACCTCCAAATCATTTTTCGTGTGGTAGAAAATAATGTATCTTCGTTCAACCTGAATAATTCGGACCGACTTAAAGTTCGCCGCATATTACTGTGAACACTTTAATCTGTAGATGAATTTCATCTTATTTAAACTGTGGGGAGACTGGTGTCTCCAGTGATTCTCCTACCCTGTTGATCTTAGTATACTACCATGAGTTACACTCCTCCTCTCCCCCAACTCCACAGTCAAAGTTTATACAAGCGTATGTCTAATTCAGGGGGTTCTTAACCGGAGGTATCTATACTAGGGTGGAGTGAAGATAAATTTTTAACTATAATAATGATTCAGTAGTTCTCAATAAGTGCATATACAGTGGCGGCAACAAAAAAAGTGACATGTGACAATTCAGAGAAAATGAAACAGAAAAATTTAACTTACATATTTTATTATGAATATTTCATGAAAGTTAATACTTGGTCATGTTGCCCTTGCACTTGATGATCATCCTGAGTCGATTGGGCATTGATTCAGTAAGGTTTGCGAAGTAGGTGGGGTCGATCGTAACCCAGATCTTCTTCAGTGATTCTATCAGATCCTTGATGCTGCCGAGTGCTGGCTCTTGAACTTTGGTTTTCATCAGATTCCAAGCATTCTCAATAGGATTTAGGTCCGGGGAATTACCAGGCCACTCCCAAACACTAATATTATTATCATTGAAGAACCTTTTCACTAACTGGGACCTGTGAGCAGGGGCACCATCATGCATGAAAAATTCACACTGATGAATTTCCCAAAATGGCAGCATGTGCTGCCTCAAAACTTCCAGATAGTTAGTCCCCCTCATGGTTACATTCTTGGGAAGGAAGTACAGACCCCTCTGCCCTTGTTTCCACTAAAGGCACCACACACCATCACACTATCAGGGTGCTTCACAGTTTTCACGGTATATTTTGGGTTATACCGAGACACATGGCTGGGACGACGCACGATCTTTGACTCTCCTCTGACCAGCCTAAAGGTGTTTTAATCACTGAACATAACCTTCTTCCAATGGGCAGCTGTCCAATGTTTATAGGTCTTGCACAAATTGAGCATTTTCATCTTCATAGTCTTGGTAAGAAGTGGCTTCTTGGCAGCGCGGCGAGCCGGTAGGCATAAGTCCTTCTGTAAGCAATGACGGATGGTGCTGACGGCGACGTTCTGGAGGAGGTCTGGGTGTTTTTTCTTGATTGAAGCGGAGGTTACAGAAGGGTCTGACATCACTTCACGCCTTAGGATATTATCAGTCCTTGGAGATGTCTTCCTAGCTGCACCAATGCCCTCCTTCATCTTTGGTATGGTACCTGGTGGCAATAACTCAGCTGCCCGTTTTAGGCGATGAATCGTATTTTTTGAGGTTCCTAAATCTGCTGCTACATCAATAAAAGACTTTCCCTGCTCTAATAGGGTCAAGGCACGGCTTTTCTCTGTCATAGAAAGCTTTTTCCGCCCCATTGTATCCATTTGCACAGAAGTTATAGCACGTCAAATTTAGGCACGAATGCAGGAAATCAGCAAGCTGGAGTGCCATACACTAAAGCCTAACTGTACGAGCTCAAACGAGACACTGAGTTCCAGTAAAGCGCAGTTCTCTTGTCTTAGCTCAGGAGAGTCGTCCACTTGCGGCATAAGCCCCGCACCTTTTCATTGGCTAGTTGGCAAGTAAAATCGTGAAAACGATTTTGTGTATCGATTTCTGTTGCCAATATTAAATGTCACTTTTTTTGTTGCCGCCACTGTACATACTTTCAAAAGTAACCCCTAACCTAATTTTGGGTAGTAGCCCCCCAAAATTAGCCAGCTATCGACCACTAAAGTTCATGCATTGGTCAAATTCTACTATTTTGTCATAACTTTTGAATATTGGTTATATAAAGTGGAAATTGGTATCAAAGGATGCTGAAGATGTATGTTTGTGTGTACGATAATTAAACTTTTTATTCTATTGCTACATATAAAAAGGTTAAGAACAAAAAACATTTTTGCACTATTTTGCTTTAAAATTGTATGATTTTAGAGCGGTATTAAAATTTCCGTGAATTTTATTTTATTATATATATTGTAAAATTGCAATAGAGTTTCATAGCATACATGATACAGTATATAATAGTTCTTATTGGTAGGTCTATCTAATCGCAACCATTTCCTCACCACCACAGAGGTAGGCTGCATGGCACATTGTTCACCTTCTAAGTGTGTAGACTTCCCAGTAGGTGTACTTCCATCTTATTGTTGATTTGTATCAAATTTTCTCCCTTAAATGGCCGCCTTCACTTCGGCTATAGAGTCGAATCTACTCTTTGAAGATGATTCAATTAGAATTAAAATTGCTCCTTGGTATTGAAGCACTTCATAATTTTGTGTGATCTTATCTTCTGGCAAATCAACCCATCTCGTCTTTCAAACTCTGCTACTGATGATGGAGCTTCTGTAGCCAGCTTGATGTGTCGTTCAACCAACTGCTTATGACATGGATGATCTAACTTAAGCGGCTGCTTTAGAATTTCTTCAATGTCTTTATCGGAAAAAATATCTGGTTACTGGAGGTTCAACAATATTGTCATCATGTAAATCCACCATTTTATAGTAGTATTTCGCCTTAAAGTTGATTTCTGGACATTTGAACTAAAATGGTATTCATCTTCTTCATCAGAACGGGCTTCGCTATTTGAAGGGGAATAGTCTTGATGGAATAATTCACTCTCAATTACAAATTCAATGAGGGTACCTCTTAAATGTAAGATCTTATTAACGGCTAAATGCCTAACTGATTCATCTTCATATGAGAGTATTGATATTAGTATGTTCTCTCGGTGTGCAAAATATGCATTCGTTTGAAGCACTTTCAAAGCAGTTTCTCGTATTCCTTGATCTGGACATTTTAACGCACGCTGAATAATGTAGAAATTCAGAGAACCATCAGTGATCTTATTATAACATTTAATGTCAAACCAGCTTCAAAAATAGATTTAATGCAGAATTCTGCCAGTAAACACAATGCCATCGAAGAAGCTCATTAAGAGACATAAAACCTTAAAATTCGACATGCCAACATCATCCATCTTGCATGACAGATTTCCCCAATCTCCAGTAGCTCTAAATCTTCATCAACCTCACCTAATATTAGACTCATGCATATCCTATAAGCATAATATTGAGCAGTGCTCAGGTCATCAATCACGTCATTGGACAACAGTGGAAAATTTGTGTACCTAATTGGCTTGAACTTCAGAACGTCCTACTCTGACACACAACCTTTCAATTGCTTTCTAATTTCTCTTGAAAAAGTGTTCGAATTTTTTGTTGTTCCATTACTTTTCATAAAAATGTAACGAAGCAGTAACTCATTACAATGAAGCAAGCATATAACCCATTGTAATGGATTTTGCAGCAAAGATTCCAATAATGCCAAGGAGCCATTGCGATTGCCAGCCATTGTTGCTAAGCCATCTGATCCTATTATTTTGATTTTAGGATGCATATCAGTGTGTTTTATTGCATTATATAGGGATTTGGCAATTTTTCTGCCTTTACTACTATCTGAAGCCACATGTGGTAAGTAGAAAGAACCTGGGGTTCGCCAACTACCAAATAATGTTCTTCCAGCTCTATATTGTGATATATTTTTCTATTTACTTCTGTCATTTTCATTATTGCATCCTTCCTGCCATCAATGTATATCCCATCTACACATTTAAATCATTTTTCTTATTCTGCCTTAATTTCTCTTCCTTCTCAGTTTACTCCTATCTATTACATATCTTTTGTCTTCATCACTAACCAAACCAAAATCCTTTAAAGTTGCAGTTGCAACAGCAGTCCTAACACGATCTGATATAGGAAATTATTCACACATTAAACGTAAATTTCTTATTGCTATCCTATTTTGGTCATTTAACTTAGGTCTTATAACTTCTGACTGATACTCTTGTGAATACCAGGTAGCATCATAGGCAAAGCTTCTATAACTACATTGACTTTCACTATCAGATTAGACATTAGTGCTAGGTAGTGCCTTTGCAACTTTCAGTATTGACTGTGCGCTTGAACTATGCCTTTTCATGGAATATAAATCCGAAATCGACAAGATCTCTGTGACAGGTAAAAATTTGCCAATACGGGCACCCTTTTGGTCAGTGTAGAACTCATAATCTCTACTATTCATCTTCAACTTGTTTTCCTTTCCCAAAACATGCCTTTGTTTTTCATCATAACAGAATATATCGAAAAGCTGTTCTACATCCGCCAATAAACTTTGTGACATACACTTCAAATGTTGGACGACGCTTCTTCTTCAGATATTTCTCCAAAAATGAAAACATTTTCATTACATCTGTGATCTTTTTCACTACTGTCACTCGATGCACAGTATACACATTTCATCACACCCAATGTTCCATCAATTCTTCAAGTATTATTTCCGCAGCCTGATTAGTTTCCCATTCTTTTTCGTCCAACATACATTCCACTACTTCTTTCTTTGTCGGCAGCATATTTCGAGTAGGAAATTGATTTCTCTTCACAAATTTGTGTTCCCCAGAGACCTCAACATTTTAGCTTCTTAGCATTTTTATTTTTTTATGATTTAATGCTAATCAATAGATAACACTGGCCTGCGTTTCAAAACTTTTTTTTTAAATGTCAAGGGTTTTCCAACTAATTTACGATCCTTTTTGCTTGGTGAATCAAAAAATATCATTCATTTTCTTTGGTCAGGTCTGGTTTCTAAGATACACCTGATTTCGATTACAGCATATTTTTCCCAAATGGCGCTATCATCCAAGCGTATACGGGCTTTGTTTTTGCCACAGCTAGTCATGGGTTACCTTAAATAACTAGTTATTCTTTCTCTTTTCAGGTCTAGTTGTGCAGTACGATGGATCGGAAGTGTAAGAACCATCCTAACAATTTTGTTTCATCTGCGGATACGTAGTTCTTCCAGACCGTCAAGTGAAAATCACGGATTTTGCGAAGAAGGCTTATTACGCTTATTTTGAAGTCGAACTAGGGGCCTAGGATAAGGCATTTGCTCCCCATATCTGCTGCAAAACATGTGTGGATAACTTACTTGATTGGAGGAATAGGAAGAGGAAGAATATGCTATTTGGTGTCCCAATGTTGTGGAGGGAAGGGTAAGATCACGTTACCAACTGCTACTTCTGCATGACAAATTTAAAAGGCATCAATCGCAAGAACAAGCACCATGTTCAATACCCTGATGTTTCTTCTGCCATAAAGCCAATCCCCCATGGACCAGATGTTCCTGTCTCTGAGCCGGATGGCATCACAGAATCTAGTTATGATTCCGAATCTACTGACATGACTGATACAGGTGAATGTGGTGTATACGAGCCAGAAGAGGACGGCCGATCGGTGCCATTGACCCAAGCCGAACTCAACGACTTGACACGAGACCTGAACCTATCTAAGGAGTCTGCCCAGCTGCTGGGTTCTCGTCTTCGAGAAAAACATCTACTTTCCCCAGGAACAACGTTCTATTAGTATCGGGAACCTGAAAGCGAATTCATAAAATTCTTTATGTTCGATGAAGCGTCTTCTTCACTGATCTACTGTAACAATATTGCTGAACTGATAAAATTAATGGGTATGAAGTATGTTGTCATGGAATGGAGACTTTTTATTGACTCGTCTAACAGAAGTCTCAAGGCAGTTCTTCTGAATAACGGAAATAAGGTTTCATCAACCCCTGTTGGACACTCGGCTGAAATGAAAGAATCCCACAACAGCATGGAATGTCTGTTGTCTGCTCTCAATTACCAGGAACATAAATAGTTGATTTGTGGATATCTTAAAGTGCTTGGACTCATCCTAGGACTTCAAGGTGGGTACTACACAAAGAAACCATGCTTTTTGTGCTTGTGGGATAGTCGAGCTGATGACCATCATTATGTCAGACAAGAGTGGCCATCAAGACAAGGATTAGAACCCGGGTCACACAATGCTCTGTTCTACCCTCTGGTCTAACCAAGCAAGGTGTTACTTCCACCCCTACACATCAAACTCGGCCTAATTAAGAACTAGGTAAAAGCACTGGACAGGGAAGGTGGAGGATTTGCAATCCTCCACCACAAGTTCAAACGAATCATCATGAAGAAGCTTAAGGCAGGTATTTTTTGATGGTCCTCAGATAAGAGAACTCATAAAAGAATCTAGTTTTGATGATTCATTAAATCCTACTAAACTCTCTGCCTGGCTGTCCCTTAAGTTAGTCATTTCAAAATTCTTCGGTAACCACAGAAGTCCTCAGTACTAGGAGATGGTTGATGACTTAATGGAGAATTTCCGCAAACTTGGCACGCGTATGTCAGTAAAAATGCACTTTCTTCGGTCCCATCTGGACTATTTTCAAGAAAATTGTGGAGACTTTAGTGAAAAACAGGGTGAGCGCTTTTACCAAGACATCCGTGTCATGGAGGAACGCTATCAAGGCCAATGATATGTGAACTTTCTGACTGACTACTGTTGGTGCCTTAAGAGGGATGTGTTGTCTGCTCGGCACAATCGGAGGTCACTGAAGAGATCCTTCATCCATGAGTAGCTAATTTTGTGCATTGTACTATTCATGCTATCTATTAAAAGTATTATGTAAACCTTCTGTGGGTAAATCGATCCAATATTTGCTATTATGTATTTCATTCACAACAAATATTTGGAAATATAGGAGTTTTGGGTATGTGCTCATATTTCAAAATCCTGACCTGATTGGGTAAAATGAGCATGATTTTCAGATTCAGTGCAAAAAACTGAACTAAAATCAGGTATTATATATTTGACCTTGAAAACAACGCAGACCAGTGTAATAGATATACAATCTGTAAAAGATAAAAAATATGGTTATTTTAAATAAATATACATGGTGAAATGAAGATTAATGAACTGAATGTACTGAACCATTAGCGGTAGAAACCTGTCGTTAATTCTAAATAACATTGCTTAAAAACAGATATATATATAAATTATATAATAATAGAATACATGTATCAGCTAGATGTAGTAGTAGATAAGTTGTGCTGTTAACCAGTATAATATAATTATGCAAATTTTACAATAACCTGTGCATTTCTAATATTAAACTAAAACACAAAACATTTTTTGCCATAAAATATTGTCAAAAATATGTTTTTTGTTCATAACTTTTTATATGTGGAGATAAAATAAAACGTTTAAAGAAGACATATTAACATTCACTTTCCGCATCTTTTGACACCAATTCCAGCTTCTTGTGATCAATAGTTCAAAGGTTATGACAAAAGATTCGAATTTGTCCCCTGCATGACCTTTAGTTGGCGGTAGCTGGATAATTTTTTTATTTTTTTTTTTTTGGGGGGGGGGAGCTACCACCTAAAATTGAGTTAGGGTTTATTTTTGTATGTATATGCACCTATTGAGAACTACTCAATCATTATTCTAGTTGAAGAAATCACTCCACCCTAATTTATACCCCTTAGGGGTATGGGAAGTGAATTATTCTGGTATGGAACTCGATCTCCTGATAATTGTTTATTTGGCAACCTGACTGAAGCGTCCTTTCGACTCGCTGGTGTTTTTAATCTCGTAGTTGAGCTGCTGGCGTTATCGACGGAAGACTTTTCTCTTCGTTCATCCCTTAACATTTCTTTCTCATACATGTCTTATGCCCGGCCCCCGGACCTGATGTAGTGTCGGTTGTCTAATTTTGTTCTATACTAACTGTATTAATTAGTTTCGAGATTTCTCGAAATTCCCATACATATATATATATATATATATATATATATATATATATATATATATATATATATATATATATATAGTGAAGACTGTATATTAAACAGAGGGATGGCTCTTCAACCGGGTAAAATATATTTTAGTCCCCAATACTTCTCTTTCGATTGTATATCTCTCTTTCGTTGGCATCTTCTGACTTGGTTTCAGTTCTTGCTTACTTGCTTGCTTAAAGCTGCCCGTCGTTGTCGACGATGACGCCACTTCCCAGGTTGGTGCAATTGATGCAAGAACCGCATATACGTCCACTGGTGACGCAAGCATGTTGCTCAGCCGGATCCCGAGGCCAGTGCCGAAGGTGTCATCGTTCCTCAGCGTCCAGATCGAAGTTTCGTCGATTCATGGCCAGACCTGTGGCACAAGCAACCCCCCCCCCTCCTCCCACCGCTATCTCTCTCCCACCAGCTGCTCGAAATCACGCGTGTTCAGGTTTTTTCCTCAAGTGTGCTGCCAGTACATCCTTATGGTGCCTCCTCTAGCCACCCGGAGTCCTCCGACCCACCGAGAGTTCTCCATAATATATGTATCGTAGGAGCCTGTTCTCAGGCATTCTTCTCACATGTCCGGCCCAGTGCAATTATTTGCCAACAAGCATTGATTCAAGTGGCTCGATCCCTGTTCTTCTCCGAATTTCCACATGCGGCATGCAGTACCCCAGGTTGCGCTGCAAACACTGAATATGGAATATTTCAAGGCTCTTTAGATGCCTATGGTAAGCAACCCAGGCATCAGATGAGTACAGTAAAATCGAGAGACATACGGATGTGTATACCGCTACCTTTGTATCCACACGTAGGTTTCTGTTCTGAAACACTCTTCTTGTAATCCTCCCAAAAGCCGCCGAGGCGAGACATTTTCTTCGCTGCACATCGTTGGTGATGTTCCCATCAGCATTTAGTACAGATCCAAGATATGTGAAGTTATCAATGTTCTTCAGTACTATGTCATTCACATAGAAGGTAGCGAGCTTTTCTCCATTCGTGACCAATGAAAGCGTCTCAGTCTTTTTTTATGTTCATAGTCAAACCTGCCCACGTGTATGCTCTCTCAGATGTTTCTCAGGAGAGTGGCGGCAGTACAGCCAACAATCACGGCATCCTCGGCATATTGCAGCTCAACAATCCATATCCTACGATATTTTCGTGGCCGCACGAAATCTACTCATATTGAACAAGCTACCCTCCAAGCGATAGTTCAGCATTATTCCTTCATCCGGATTAATGTTGAGTTTGGCAGCACTAAATACAGCAGTCATGAACAGTTTGGAGACTATAAGTGCAATAACACACCACTGCCTCAGGTACAAACTTCAAAGGGATCAAACCTGGTTCCTTCACTGATCAAACGAGCCATAGCTTTTTCGTGCAGGTCTTTAACCATCAAAAGGAGCTTAGGTGGGCATCCAAACTTTCGAAACATCTCCCAGATTAATGGACGATTCACTTTGTCGAAGGCCTTAGTTAAATCCACGAAGACCGTGGAGAGGGCACGTTGCTGCTCTATAGACTTTACCTGTAGCTGGCTGGCCACAAAGACTATATCTACCGTCCTTCGGTTCTTTCTGAAACCGCATTGGCTCTCCGGAAGCATCTCCACCACTATGCTGTCGATCAGTCTCATAAGAATTATTCCTGCCATGATCTTGCCACCTGCTGAAAGCAAGGAGATGCCACAACTGTTGTTACACCCGGATTTATCCCCTTTATTCTTGTAGATGATGATGATGATGCCGGCATCTTTCTATTGCTGTAGAACGTGCCCGGAGGACCATGCAAATTCGATAAATGAGCACATACAGAGTTCCACTGCCTCACCCCCACACCTAGGCAGATCACTGTGTTTCAGACTGCTGATGGCAACCCTTACTTACCTCCCCGAAGGCAGTAAATCTAGTTCCCGAAGAACGGGTAGTTTAGGCAAGTCTTCAAACAGCTGCCAGTCGATGTCAGTTTGCCTGTTCAGTAGATTACGGGAGTGTTCTGTCAATCATGAAACGACAGTTATCAGGACAGCGCCATCTGCGCTTCTCACAGGACACCGCGGCCCCCTCCGCGCTCCATAGGCGGCCTTTGACGCTTCAGCTCATAATGGGACAGCAACAGTCGGAGCTGCGTTATCTCCTCGCTCTTGGCTTCGGTTTGCTATCATAGTTCTTGAACTGAAGATGAAGGCCAGTCACTTACGAAATTAGCACCCTGAAGAAAGTTTTCCAGAATGCGACTGATTTCTCATCTGCAATCTCGATACTGACTGAATCACCTTCAATTAAAAAATAAAACAAAGATGATCATGAGAATTTCTTTGATATGAAAGAATAAGGGGAATTTTCGATTGATTACTAGAACATTTATTTTTTTTCCTTTCTATTTCTATTTAACAATCTTTTCATTTAATTGATATTATTTTTTTTCTTTATTGGGGGACCAAATTTTGAATTATGTTTGTTGGGACAATTTTTCTCTCCAGTGCCTCTATACTTAAACCAAAGATAAAAAGTTACTATACTCTTGGGAATGGGTTATTCAAGTGCGTTCAGCACTAATGGAGCTATATAAACTGACAATATAAATGTACTTGCATTTGTAGTTGTTAATTGCCCTTTATCGTTGATTTATATTGTTTGTTTGCTTTTGCATAAAAGAATGATCAAGTGAAATGATTTTAAACAAGCTTTTATCTTACATGATGATGGTATTTATCATTCCATTTTGAGAGGCAAAATGACAACTCAATTATTTGAAACTATGTCTGGACTTTTACATGCCTATAAAATGAGAAAGGGTTGTAGAATAAAATGTCAATTACATTATTATTTAAATTTACTTTAAATATATATATATATATATATATATATATATATATATATATATATACACTAGCAGAGATACCCGTCGTTGCCTGGGTAAAATATAAGTTCGGAAAAAAGTAAGACTTTTTATCCAGGGCGTTGCCCGAGATAAAAAGTCCAACGCAAATGAATACAAATGACCATTAGTTGAAATCCTTATATTGTGACCTAAAAATATCTTTACTTCCTGATCATTATTTTTATTTTTGGACTGAAGGCAGATTCAGGAGATGGTGCGCTCTTTCCCTATCATATAATATACTTAAAATGAGTAAACGTTTCAACGCGTTTGCTCAGCAGTTTACGCTCACGCGTGACTGGCGGTTAGTCAGTCACGCGTCTATATAATGCGAATTATGCAAAGGGTGTCTACATTTTTACAAATATATCCCTACAAATGCATTTATTTATATTGTCTTGTTATATTGCATACATAAATTATTAGATAAGATTCTTCAGAAATGTCTTGTATAAACGTTTTCACTTTATTCACATTATTTATATTTAATTTTCCAGTGTTAAGTTTCATCATGTGAACTTTACTAAACTAAATTACCTCTCCCTTTCATAAGGGAATGAGAAGGCTTTTTGTTTGGAGCAAATAGGTGAGAAGATTTTTTTAAGTGCTAAATTCGTTTAAGTTTATCTAGTAAAAAAAAGCCGAACGGAGCCTGCTCAGGAAATAACAGTGAATGGTCGCTTTCCTATTGGAGACTGGAGTCAAGTTTGGGATAGACAAGCGGAAAATTAGCCTTCACATCCGTAGACTTACTCTTTTTTTCTAAAAAAAATATCGTTTAAAATGACATTCAAGTTAAAGGGATGCGGCAACTCAAAGGATCAAATCAGAAATAATTTAAGAACAATATTGATATAAATGTCTGTTCATATATTTACTTCAAACGAAAGGAATTTTTTTTTTCAAGGGGCTATCTGGCGACTGCCCACTTGGGCATAAGTCGCCGCAAACAAACAGCCCAGTTCCATGCTACTTTAAAATAAAAATTTTAACAGAAACAACAATAAAAAGGGGATAACAATCAGGGAGCAAGCTCCGGCGTCGGGGGGAGGTCCCCCTCCCCCCGGCGCACGAGCCTGCGACCTACAAAAACAAAACAAACAACAATAACAAAAAAAACAAGTTAAATACAAGGGAGAAGCCGGCCTCCCCCAAAAAGTCAACAAGTCCACCAGTCATGGTGCACGCACTCGTCCCGAGTACAAGGGACAGGCGGTAGCGGCCCCACCCATCCCGGTACCGGGACAGGTAACGTGCGCGAAGTTCACCCAGACTGGGACATTCGACAAGAATGTGCCGAACAGTCTGGGGGACGACGCAGTCGTGGCAATAGGGCACAGGCGAGCGCTCCATCAAATAGCGATGCGTCACATGAGTGTGTCCGTTTCGGAGACGACAGAAAGCGCCTTGACAAAAGGAATAAAAAATTATGATAGAGGGAGAGTTTAAGAAAAAGAAAAGATATATGTAGACTTTAGACATTTGTAAAATGTGATAGAGAACAGAATAATCTTCAAAGAAACAAAATAGAACGTCTAAATAAAAATATAATAGAAATAAATAAAAGGTAATGGCTTATTATTGTTTTCCTAAATCTGTAGTGAATAGATCAATTTTTCCTCGACACCACAAAGGATATCATTGAATACTTGAACTAAGTCGAGGAAGAACTAAGATAGCCTAACTCAGACAACCAAGACATAAAGAACTAAGATGAAATAGAGAAGAAGAAAAAAATCATACCCTCTTATACACCAATAGTAAAGGTGCAACGACCCCAGGCTTAGCCAAGATACTAAACATCTCAGTATCATAACCAGAAGCCTCCACTCCAGAAAAGAAATGCAACAGGTAACACCTGAAGGAGAATCGATGGGACCCAGGAAGAAGATATTAGCTCAAATGACTCGCACACCGGTACTGAAGAGGAATGCGAGCCAGCTCATAACACAAGGTCACAAAGGGCCTCAAGAAGCAAGTCACTAACCCCTAAACCCATCAAGAAGAATAAAAAGAAACATAAAATCATGGAAGTCATCACGGAGGAGAAACCCACCTATCCACCCCCAACTTCGAGGGCGGTCCCCAACAGGGACCCCAGACTGCAAAAGAGATAAATTAAACACCTAAGAATGCATAGAGATAACCTGAGAATCTTGAGCATTAACACCGACGGACGTTAGTGCAGTACGGAAATAATACTAGAAACATTGATGTCGATATAATCTTAATTTTAAAACACGGAGTCAACACTAATAGTGAAACTGAGAATATGAAACTATAAAGTATTGATTGTAAACTACTCGCAGGAACGATATGACGGAGCAGCCATTGCGATCAAAAGGGGAATCCAGTACAAGCAGCTTATAAAACTAGAAGAGTCTTACCTAGCAATCGAGGTGGGCATGAGCCTGAGAAAAATATTCATTGCCAGGGGATATCAACCCCCGAGGCACGACTATTTGCCGAACCAGACTACGAGTATCACAAGAATATTCGGGCGAAAAGTCCCCACCATTCTAAAGGGGGATCTGAATGCACGATGTCCAGAGCCCGGGTATACTCAATTGAACGGAATAAGTCGATGCTTAAACACCCTCTTAGACAGGAACATCGTCCAGAGATGGCCCAAACTTTCTGTCTTTCATCACGGAAAGATCACCCACCAAGCCTGACATCTGCTTGGCCAATTTCCTCCTCCCCTTCAATTATCTCATGAGCCCCGACGTTATTCCTTCCAGTGATCATTATAGCAATGCCTCTGGGCATTTGGATGAAGCAACACTCGAAGAGATAGACGAGGAAATCGAAAGGCTGGAAGCCCAGCTGATAGTGGCAGATAGACAATCTATTACCAAAACCGCGTACCGAACAAGAACAGCCTTTAAATGGATCGAACATCTGAAACGTTTACACCGTGATTTGAAAGAATTATATCAAAGAAGCATCACTACGGGAACCTCCCGTTAATTAATATAACGTACAGAAATAAAAAAACAACTAAAAATAGGGATCTATGAAAATCAAGAAGAAAGGTAGATAGCGAAGCAACTCCTAAGGAGTTCTGGGCAAAAATTACAAAAATGAAAGGAATTCCCCAGAAAGGATAAATGGAGCTCGAAGACGCCGACAGAGAGATAAAGAGAGAAGAGAATGAAATAGAGGAGATTCTCAGAGATCACTAGGAACAGATTTTCAAAATCAGCTAAGAGGAAAATGAAGACTTCGACGTTAACTTTGAAAATCAAATAATAGACGAGCTCAGTGAGGCCAAAGAAAGGACGCATCCGAACCATATAAAAAGGCGAAAATGATCTTTATAGCCAAGCCTTAAAGAAAAAACGACGAGAAAGGAGAGCTATTGCCCAATATCCTTTCTGGAAATTCGGGAGAACACTCTTCGAGAAGATCCTAAATAGAAGACTCGAACATCAATTTGGCTTCAGAAACAAAAGAAGCACCAAGATGGCAATAGAGGTTATCACGAAGAAAATTGCTTAAGCGAAGAAAAATCGGAGCTATATCGACATCGTATGAAGAGATATATCAAAGGCGTTTGATAAAGTAGGATTAAGTCGGATGCAATACAAGATTCTACAACTTTATTTAAACCGAAGGCTCAAAAAATCCTTTGCGACTATGTCATGGAAAGGTCAGCGTACATCAGCATAGGAAACACGGACGGACCCACCTTTTCATTACAGGCAGAATTGCCTCAAGGCGGGTGTCTATCCCCAACCCTATACTCGGTTTACACAGCTGATATGCCCGAGCCCAGCAACCCCTAGAACCGAAAGATGCAATTTGCCAATGATATAAGTCAACTCATCGTTAGTGGATAAGGAAATGCGCCAAAACAAGCTCGCATGGCTGTCGAGAATATCAGAAACCTAAATGATTACGAAGCAAAATGGAAAATACGAACCAATTCGGACAAATTCAAGATTGTCCCACTTTGGAGAATAAATTAGCAGATGTAAGAGCGGGGGATACACTGTATCCCTACACGGAAGAGTGCAATGTACTCAGGATGAAAATTACTTCGACTGGGTACAGGAAGCACGTCGTAGATCGAATTCGGCAAGCGAAATCGGCAGTCAGAAACCTATAGGCATTCAGAAATTTAAGCACAAGAAATAATAGGAAAATATGTATGGCTTTCGTCAGATCAACCCACAGGAGGAAGGGTGTTTCCCATGGGAATGCCAAAATTTTGTTCAAAATATTCTTCGTTGACAGTAACTATGCTGTTTAAGATATAAAGATTCATTTATTTTTATATAACTTTTGTAATAAGTTCATAATTGTGTTTGTCCAATTCAGTGAGCCAAAATGGTGACTTTGGTAAAAAGAAAAGTAACATTAAAACTAACAAGAGTATAATTATTTGAATTATGAGGGAAACTTTCTCATTTTTCAGTTAGGATTGCGCCATTATTAGAGCGGAATAATGAAATTGCGCCTACCAATGGTGAAAGAAATTTTAAAAAGTATTTGCTAAGGTTATATTTTATGGAGCCAATTTAGTTATCGATCGGTCTCGTGCGATTTCCCGGTTTATGTCTTTACCAAACCGTACAAGTATCTGAGGGATTGATAAGTCTAAAGTTTTTATTGCAAAGGTGACTTAATTCTTCGTTTAAAGGATTTATTATGATCTTCTAAACGATTTTATCGGATTTTTTATATGTACTACATAGGTTAAACAATCGAACCTTTACGTAAAATATTGAACAAACACAAATATGTATAGCGTGACACAGGTCCAACATAGAACGCTTTAAATTCCCAATTATCAGTTGGATCACACACTAGAGTAGGAAAATTCGGCCACTATTTTTAAAAAACTATTCTTATATACAAAGAAATATTATTGAATTTGCTTCAATAGGTAAAATCAACATCGTATTCAAACGTCAATTGGACAAGGAGTTTCACATAAGAAAAACAGATTTACCACGTAAATCTTATTCTCTTCCTCCTAAGTTAAAATATATCTAGGTATATACGCGGTTTAAATATTTAAGTACATTTATATTAATACATTTATTTATTTATATATTGATATCATAATTCTATTTACCAATATAAAATAATTTTTATCACACGTTAGCGATATTCATCTATTTCGTAAATCTAGCGTGGATTGTTATTTGTTTCTTGAATCTAGTGACACGTCAGCGATTGGCTTTCGTTTTGAGACCGATTCCTTATTTTTATGTTTCTACTTCATTATTCTCCAGAAATTTACATCATTTGTGCTTTGTGCAAGAAACGGGATTCGCGATTTGAAATATAAAGACGATTCCTCCCAGATTTATTGGGTGCTTTTCAAAGTACGTTGTGCATATTTCACTGGCAAAACTATCTGTCAATCAATCACTGTCACTTTCGATAGGTGTAAAAAGTTGATCGTTTGCTCACCACTAAAATTGTTGCACCACAGATATAGTACGGGTAGCCACTTTTTAATAAAGATCCTAGAGGCTTGAAAGGAACAGGTTCTTGTGAATTTAATTCATCGCTTTTTATCTACTACGCTCTTTTACTTGGCATTTCAAAATAAACTTATCAATGGTTGGAGAACGAAGAGACTAATTCATTAAAACACCATATAAGAATATTCTGCTTCATCTAATTAATAACCTGTAGAGAATCATTTAGCAATAAGGGTTTAACAACATTTTTGTGCAAAAGTCTCTATATTTAGGTTTGCAGTAAGTTACAAACTAATAACAATCTCATGTTGAGATTTCGCCTTCGCCACTTTTAGAAAATCTGAATAATGAAACTTTTTAGACAAATCCTCAAATTCAAAACTTATTGACGATATTTTGGCAACAGTAAGATAAGCCAGCCCAAAGTTTTCCATATAAAGATAAGAGGAGCTTGCGATTCGCAAGGAGACCTTCACTCTGTGGTGTATGACCTATCCTTCTTTGGCAACCACCTTTTGACCTAATTTTTTCAAAAAGTTTCGAGTATATATCTCCTGATATTTTACTCATAGTCTATTTTTCTCACATGGATACTTATTTACTAGGCCTAAGGGCTAGAAATTTTTCATTGTAATTCTTTTTAAATGCAGAAATAACAATCCTCACTGGGTTTTTTTTCTCCATCTAAATTTGCTCAAATAATTTCATTTTGCTCTAGTCGTTTTTAGGGGCCAGTCGCTGTTACCTCCTGATAAATATTAAAATTGAAACTGTATTTTGGATATACAGACGTGCAAAATCCACCTAGACTTCAGTAACCATATAGCACCACCTATTTCTTTGGCTTTATTCCATGATTATACTTGAATAATCGTAGTAAAGGCTCCAATCCTTTCTACGATGACTGGCCTATTACCTTCTATGTGCCAAACTCGCCCTAGATGCGTCACCAATCTTGCTTGAGACTTCATCCCATGGAGTTGGCAAGACTCCATACCATAGGAGCAATAGCCCCTATGCCCCACCCCCCTTGGTTCAGACAAGATGGTTGCCCCAGGGGGGCCCCTAGACTAGCAGCTACTTGGAGCCACAATTGAGATTTGGGTGAATGGTGCTCCCTAGGTGCATAAAGTCACCCCGTAGTAGTATGTGGCGGCCCCACGCTCAAAGTACTACAGCTCCCATCACTTGAGAGTCGTGGTCATTCTTCTTAATTCTAGCCTCAGATGGAAGCATTTCTATTATCAGGTCAATGTATTTCTGCCTAGATGGACGAAATACAAAATTAAAAAGCAGCCATGCTTAAATTTTAATAAATTTTCTGAACTTCACCATTTGTAATCCTTTTTGTTTAAATTTTTTTTTAAACATTCGATACTCATATCTATTGCTGAACTTGAGCATTTTGGGTTTTTTCAAACTCTAAAGGAACTCTTAGAAAAAAAATGATAAAAATTTCAAATATACCTACGTCATAACCGAAATAAGAGAAAAATAGCTATTATTATACGACTGGTATGATGATATATATTAATTATTGTTGCCACTAGTATGGGAAGTTACGCCAGTTAACGGCTGGTAGCGTCGTCTGTTACGACTGGTATGGGAGGTTACGCCATTTAACGGCTGGTAACGCCGTCTGTTATGACTGGAGAAGGCACGGTGCTCGGAACGTCGTCTGATACGACTGGTGAGGAAGATTACGCCACTTTACGGCTGGTAACGTCGTCGACTAGAGAAAACACGATGCTCTGCGGGGGAGGAGACTACGAGTCGCTTGAAGATATGAATCGGTTATGTCGAATTACATGGGACAGAAAGACTTAATGAGACAATTTCAAGGTGGCAGATTTATTTCTGTCTGGCAGTCTCTTCTCTCACACAAGAATTTTTTACATTCACATTTCAGTGGGCGTGGTTAAATAAAATATTAAACATAGTAGGAGGGGTTTTATAATAATGGTCCAGTTATATTTCATTTAGCTACTAAGTTTTTTAGATTTTTACAATTGAGCCAATGGAAATATAGAGTATTGAACACGGCGGGTGGTTTTTACAATAACTATCCAATTAACTTTATCATAAGGTTAATGGGGCGGAAATTTATTACAACTGAGCCAATGTGAATACATTTTTGAAGATAAGAGATACTGCTACCTTAGTATTAACCAATAGTATATAATTCAAGGTAATTAGAGGTGGAGCCCGACAGGGTTTACCTAAGAATGTCTTTTACAAAAAAAGAAAACAGTGAAAACAGAGGAAATTAGTCGGTGGTATTAAAGAATTGGGATACTTAAGAGGGAAGATTGCTCGTTGGTGCCATAGGGGTTAGCTGAAGCAGGAAGGCTGGGTAAGCAAGAAGGGGTTTGGGAAAATGGAATGCCTGCGTCCTATACTGCACTTCTAGCTTCTGAACATAATGTACATTTGCGGGAATTTCTAAGCTCTTATTTCATGCCTATCTGATAATATTTTAATTATTATTATTATTACCATTAACATTAACATTATTATCATCATCATTATTATTAATATTATTATCACTATCATTATTATCATTATTGTTATTATTTTTATCATTATTAATATTATTATTATCTCTCATTATCATAATTATTATTATCATTATTAATATTATTATAACATAGTACAGTTGGAGTTTGATTATATCTAAGGATGTAATCCTAACACGAATGCTAAAAATAATCCCGTTCTTAAAATAGTGTTATGGATGAGTCACCCCAAAATTATCCAGCCAAAGATAAACCACCCCATGTTCCTTATTATCTCTTATTATCATCATTATAATTATTATCATCATTAATATTATTATAACATAGTACAGTTGGAGTTTGATTATATCTAAGGATGTAATCCTAACACGAATGCTAAAAATAATCCCGTTCTTAAAATAGTGTTATGGATGAGTCACCCCAAAATTATCCAGCCAAAGATAAACCACCCCATGTTCCTTGGGGGTGACTCATATTTGCCTGATCAGAATTAAACCTCTATTTCATTATGGATAGGTCAGTGTTAACTTCACTCACTTGAATTAGCATCTCAGAACTAACGGTTATTGACTGGTTTAACTTGTATCATGAAGTTAAGTGTAGTCATTGCTTCAAATATGGAGCAAATTGTTGGCCCAGCAGAAGATGAGATACAGATCGACGAAGCTCGAAGATAGGCGAGGCTGACCTTGTGAATAACAGGAATCACGGAACAGGAATCGATGGTCTTTGGGATTTCAGACTAACAGGGGGGATTGAATTACTGATAATTCCATGTTAATAGCGCGATAAGGTTAAGACAATTTAATACCAATTATTCAAAAATAATGCAAGGTTGGAAAAACTATCCATCTGGATGAGTGGCCTTCTTATCCTTGCTTGCTATTGGCGCACATAAGCAAGCAATAGATGCAAAAAAAAACACTTTAAAGAATAAAAAGCATTCCGCTGCAAATGCTACAATTTCATTTAAATCATTTTTGTTGGAAAATGCTAAGAAAGAAAGAGAAAAATGGTTGGCGTGCTCGATGTCGGACTACAGCCGAGGCCCGAAGCGGAGGTCGAAGCCAGGAACACCCAATCGGAGAGGGAAGCAGAAACCGAAGTTCAAATTAACCAAGACTCCTCTGCCCCCCCGCAAGAGGGCCAAAGATCACCTTTTCTGTGCTCTGCACAAAATATCTCACACCAGCCATACTACACCAAACTCCCCCAAATGCCTAACACAGATACACGCACCACACATCTCTACAACTGCCCACAGATGCACACAGACCTGGGCCCGGCGACACCACCACCAAGGAAGAGAAAGATCTGTTCGTTGCCTTCTTAATTATATCCTTCTATATACACACTGTAATGCATATGATTAAAATAATTCTCAATAAACTTTTTTAATAATTAAAATTTTGCAATTAAATATATTTCATGAACTATAAATTTCTTCTACCATCTCACCAGAAGTGAGATGTTAAACCACACACACAACCAACTGCTAACTAACTTCTCATAAGATGAGAACATTCAAATCAACCTCTTTTGGGTTGAATCCGAATGTAATGCTTGATAGATCATATAAATAGAAGCTAGGCTTATATAATCTATTAGTACACCCTTGTAGATGAAAATGACATTTGGGGGAATTTCTTCTAGTAGCAATTTAAACCACCAAATTGACTATTCAAAGGCACAAATCATATATAATTGTAAAAATTTCCGTAAAAGAAAAATAGTAGAATCTATATTAATAGGAGAAATTCCCAATTTTAATTTGTCAGATGGGCAATTGAAATGCAGCCTCCATTCCCATAACCTCATCGTAAAGAGTTTAGTAAACGATCTTAGACTCACATCGTCTTCTTAATGACCTTTTTTCCCCCCGTTTTGTGTTTTTTTGTGTTTTTTTTTCTTTTTTTTCTGATCTGTACGCTATTTATAGACTTTTGTAACAATCGTATTCTCAGTATACGACTGAAGAGGGTATGATAAACTACATACTGAAACCTGTCTCCTAAATTAAACTTTTGGCTCCTATACAGTGGTTTCACTATCATATATATATATATATATATATATATATATATATATATATATATATATATATATATATAATAGTTATCTCCCAAAGAAACGAAAGGTAAGAAGAGAATCCCATTAATTTTATGTTTGTAACAGGAAAAAAAATTGGCTCAAACAAATTATCTGTCTGGGCCAGGCTGCTGTTTTCTCAAAGGGGAACACAAGGAAGACCAAACAACCTGAAAACTGGTAGAGAAAAATAAGGAAGGGAATGGCAAACGAAAATCGTTTAAACGATAAAACTAGAACATTTTTTGACCAATAACACGTAGCCAATCCCAATACGGTCTCATATTTCCCGCGTTTAGGGCGAATGCATTGTAAAGTTCTTAAATGTATCGCTATCGTCCAGTTCTACAAAGTTCTAATGCTAATTATAAAAACAGAAATATAATAGTAATTTCCTGATATATCTAATTAATGCTCCTTAAAAAAGTATTTATAAGATATGCCCACTTTTGTCAGCCTAAGAACAGTAAATCAACGGAATTAATAGTATTAAATTTACATGAAATATTATCATATGCCGGATTATTGCTCCTCCTGTCAGAAAGAAACAAACGATTTTGTATACAAAAGCATTTATCAAATGTGAAACAAATAATAAATAGTTACGTAAGGTGTCGGAGAAACAACGAACATCCGGTTAGGTTTAATCAAAGTTAGTTCGAGAAAATTCCTCTTGACCTTCCAAGAATAACGTTTATATATATTTATTTAGATTGCATCAAATCGAGCTTTAAAAATCAAGATTTGCAAAGAGTTAACGGTGATAGAATTGATTCGAGTCTTCTCTCTCCACTCAGTTGAATAAAGCTTTCCAGAATTATCCAGGTGAGATCGACGGTCGCAATTAACGTCTGTCGCTAGTGTAGATCCGATTTTCTCAGCAACCCAGAAGCATTTTTTTTATTTCCAAGAGAACGTATTACTTAAGTAAAATTCGAACAATTTGTCAAAGGAATGTAGTCTACTGGTCTCCAAAGGTCTAAATCGATTTAGGAAGCAATCAATATTGAGCTCCATCCAAAATTTGTCCTAGCCCTTAGAGAATTTGAAGACTTGATCGCCCAAACGGCACCCATAATTAACTATTAACTTCAAGGAATGGCTTCGAGACGAGGATGAAGAAGCCATTCTTGACCCATTCAATTCTGGAAATATATTAAAGGGTTATGGCCAATAAATATAGTAACGGAATTCAGATGAAGAGTTGCAACCAAATGTGTTGTTGAAAGACATAATCTTCAACAATGTTAAATTAAAGACGGTCAGACTTGCATTTATATATAACAATGAGTTTCTTCTAAAGTTAATGTATCAAGCTAACGACTTTGGACACTCTTATCGGCCAGTTAAAGCATCAGCACTAAATATAAGGCCATATTTTTCTCCTCCCTCAAAGAATAAGTTCATATATTATATTAAATTACTCGAATTTAAAATAAAATCCTATATTAAAGCAGAAATACTCCAATTTAAGGACAGGTTTCCCTATTAGAGCAAGAGTACTCCAATTTAAGAATAAGTTTTATATTAGAGCACAAGTACTCCAAATTAAGAACAAATTCCTATATTAGAGTACAAGTACTCCAATATAAACAAGTTCCTATATGAGAGGACAAGTACTCCAATTTAAGAACAAGTTCTATATAAGAAAAGAAAAAGAGTACAATTTAAGAAAGTTCCAAAACTAGAGCACCAATACTCCAATTTAAGAACAAGCTCTTATATTAAAGCAGTACATATATTAGAGTACAATTACTCCAAATTAAGAATAACAAATTCCTTTATTAGAACCTAGGTACTCCAAATCAAGAACAAGTTCATATATAAGAGCACAATTATTCCAATTCAAGGACAAGATGCTATACTAGAGTACAGGTATACCTACCAATCAAAGAACATGGTTCTATATTATAGCTAAAGTACTCCGATTTAAGAAGAAATTCATATATTGAGCAAAAATAATCAAATTTAAAAACAATTCAAATAGGAACACATTTACTCCAATTTAAGAAGTTAAAAAAATAGAAAACAACTACTCCAATTTAAGAACCAGTTCAAATATAAGAACACAAGTACTCAAATTTAAGAAGTTTCTAATTAGGATATAAATATTCCAAGTTGTTATATTAGAGTAGAAGTACTACAATCTAAGAAAAAGTTCCTATATTGAAGAACAAGTGCACCAATTTAAGAACAAGTTACTATATTGAAGCACATTTACTCTAATTTATGAGTAAGATCCTACATATATTGAAGCACATATACAATTTAAGAAAAAGTTACAATATTAGAGCATAAGTAATCCAATTTAAGAATATGGTCATATATTTGAGCAAAAATACACTAATTTAAGAAAAAATCATATATTGGAGCACCAGTACTCCAATCTCAGAACAAGTTTTTATATGAGAGGTCAAGTACTAAAATTTAAGAACAGTTCCTATATTAATGGAAAAGTATACCAATTTGAGAATAGGTTCCTATATTATAGCCTAGTACTCCGATTTTTAAAAAAATTCAAATATTAGATCACAAATATTCCAATTTAACCGAGGGGTTATATAATAGAACACAAGTAGTCCAATATAAAAGAAAGGTCTTATATTAGACGAAAAGTATTCTATTTAAGAGAAATACTATATATTAGAACAGAACTAGTCTAATTTAACAACTTATCCTAATAAAGCACAAGTAATCCAATTTTAAAACAAGTTCCAATATTAAAACAAAATTACTCCAATTTATATACAAGTTCCCTAATTAGACCACAACGATTCCGAATTACAAAGAAGTTATTATATTAGAAGACTGGCAGAGATCACAAAGAGAGAGAGAGAAAGATACGCGCCGGCTCGCCATTCAATAGAGAGAGACATAACAGACACCTGGGTGACCCTTTTCGTCTGCGCTAATGGAGGAGCGAAATGATAAGACACCGTGAGACACCGTGATAACCTGAAATACTGCCTTTACAGAAACCTGCGACAAGTGTGAGAGCCCAGAAGGTCCCATTTGAAGTCGGACAAAGTAGGGTTAACCTACGACATCTATATTAATCTGGTGTAAGGTGTGCCGGGTTAACCTACGACAAAGACAACTAATCCAGTTTGATAACAAGTTCTTATATTAGAGCATAAAAACTCCAATTTTATAAGTGCCTATATTACAACTAAAATACTACACCCAATTTAAGGAGAACTTGCTATATTAGAGCACAAGTAATTAAATATAAGAACAAGTTTCGATATTAGAACACAAGTTTCTTTATTATAGCACAAATACTATAATTTATGACGAATTTCAATTTTAGAGCACCAGTACTACAATTTAATACCAAGTTCCTATTTCGAGCAAAAGTACTCCAATTTAAGAACAGATACCAATATTTTAACACAAGTAATCCAATTTAAGAACAAGTTCATATATTACCCTACAACTATATCACAAGTATACCAACTTAAGAACAAGTTCCGATATTAAAACACAAGTTGCTGTATTACAACACAAGTACTCTAATTTATAAATGAGTTTCTATTTTTGCGGTCCAGCACTCTAATTAAATAAAAAATTCCTATTTCGAGAACAATTACTCCAATTTAAGAAATATTTTAACACAAGTAATCTAATTTAAGTACAAGTTCAGATATTACACCACAACTACTCCAATTTAAGAAAGAAAAAACATATATTAAAACACGCTTACTCCAATATATGAACAACTTCCTATATCAGAGCAAAGAACTCCAATTTAATAGGAAGGGTCTATTTTAGTACATAAGTACTCCGATATATGGACAAGTTTCTATATTAGAGGACATGTACTCTAATTTAATAAAAATTCATATATTAGAGACAATTACTCCAATATGGAAACAAGTTACTATTTTTTAAAAAGATATATTCCAATTTAATAACAAGTTTCCATATTACAGCAAAACTACTATAATTTAAGAATAAGTTCAAATATTAAAGATTTCTGATTCTTTTCCAAAAAGCTTTGGGAGTTGCTTCGTGATCGAGGCAATCGATCGCACCATCCCATCCTCTCCATTGTTGTTTGATGATCAACTAGTTGAGATCTTCTTGGATTTCTTTACTTCGTTGCATTGAGTGAACTGATGTATTTCTGGTGTTGATTTCATACAATAATTTCAGCTCACGGTCTAAATCCTTTATGTATTCGGTCCATCTATAGGTATAGATGGTCCTTCACTCGGATTTAGGGATACAAGCCCTATCTGCGTTGATGAGATGGTTATTGAGGTCGTCGAATGCCTCGTCAATCTCCTCGAGAATTGCCTCATCCAAGTTGGGAAGTTGGGCGGATCGTAGGCCTCAAGAAGGCGCGCGTACCGTGTCCAGTCAGATCTTCTTTAGTTCTTTCTGACTACAGCTGGAACTTGTATACGGTTCTTGTTGATATTGAGTAGGATCCTTATATGGTCACTACATGGTACCTGGACTGGCTCCATGCAGTAATTGAACGGAAGCTGACGATTTGCCAAACAGATGTCTGGTTTTGTGGCACTTTCTACTCTGACAAAGGAGGGGAAGTCTTGGCCTATTCGATGGGGAATATTTATGTCCAACGACAGGTCTAGGCTTCTCCCTATACCGGTAAATGTCCTGTAACTTGATTCTCGGCATCTGGCCTTCAGATCCCCCATTAATATAGTGGGGGCTCTTCTGCCAAATAGGCCAGTGAGAGTGTGAATTGGTAACACGTCTCTCCTTGACGATTGATATCCAGTAGCAATGACCAACTTTCCTATGTCGAGTTCGACCTCAATCGAGAGGGAGGATTCTTCTAGATTTCTCATTTAATTGTATCTAATCCCTTTCTTTATTGTAATAGCGGCACCGTCGAACCGCTCCTGCGAAAAATTCGTGATCAACACATCGTAGTTCCAGATTTTCATTTCTGCACTACGCGTGCCGATCCCGTGTTGTGAAATTTAGATGACGTCAGCATCAATTTCTCTTAATACATTTCCGTAAAGAGTCCTTTTCGTCGTCCAGCCGTTGGTATTAATTTCCAATATCTTCAGTGCGTTCCGTAACATGGTGAATTGGTTTAGCCTATGCTTTTTCTTATTCTTCTTCTTCTTTGAGGCTGGTTGGGCGTTTTACTGTGCCCAGGGTTTTGCTTCTTCGGGGGAGACTCGGGGTTTTGGACCTGCTGTTTGTAGCTCGTGTACGGGTGCAGGGGCCCTCGTCATTGTCTGAAGAGGAGGATTCCTCCTTATTTTCAGCCTTTTCTTCATCTTTTTTATCATCCTTTTCGGATTCCTCCGATGAGGGAGCTTCGATGATCTCCACCAGTCCAGAGTTGACATTGTTGTTTCTTATGACTGATTCCTTAAATACATTGGAGCATTCAGGGTCTGCAGGCTGATTACTGACGGGAGATTGTTCGCTTTTAAGAGTGCATTGAGTACCTTGTTGTAACAGCCAAGCTTCACTGCATTAGCCACATTTGCGTGGGTAATGCAGATCAGTATCTTTACACTTAGATCTCCTGTGATATTCATCTGTGCAGCTGCAGGTGCAGTCCTTATTTCCCCATTTTTCTTGGCAGCGTTCACGTAGGTCATCTCGTTGGCTTTCTTTTCTTCTTCCTCCTTCCTTTTAATAATGTCTCGGCGTTTGGGGAAGTTCAGGGCCATGGTCCTGTGTTCCCCTTTACAATTGAGACATTTCTTCTTAGTGCTCTCGACCTTATCGAATTGGTGTCCCTCTGCGGTGCATTCACTGCACCACAGGTGGTTCTTGTCCGGGCATGTCGTCGTTATGTGATCCTCGAGTTTATAGCATACAAAGCAAATTTGTATGCTATTAAATTTCTCTTGCTGGATTTTCTCTCCTGGAATTCTCATATTGAAAATCAAGATCCCCGCGTCGTCGTTTTTCTGGCCATGTCGGTGGTGGAGAACGTTATTTTGAACACGTGGGTGTGTTCACGGAATTTCATCACATCCCAGACTTTTGCCTACGGATTGCTCCTCTGAATCTCCTCTTTCTGGTCTTCGGTAGAGTTTTCACCAACCCAACTCTCCCCTTTGCGGTAAATGACACTGCGGTTCGCTGCCATTTGTGTGTGTGTGTGTGGAAGGGGGGGGGGCTTAGACTCGAGTCCAATGCGTTTCAGTGTGGTAGCTCCTTCTTCAGACAGGAGCCGGTCCACATCTTTTGTTTCTGCACAGATGGCAATGAAACCTGATGAAACTCCAATCAATTTCACCAGTGCCACCTTGTGTTTGAGGTAGAAGGTTTCACAATGTTTCCTATTTTCAGGGGCCTTTTCTCCTTGTATGGTCCTGAGGGGGGCCTTCTTAATGAGGGTCTCCATAGTCTTCCACGTCCTTCTACTAAGTAGTCTTTTGATGTCTTCTTTTCTGAAACTAAAGTGTAATTATGGTGTTTGGAGTGAAAAATAAAGTTATGAGGTGGTAAAGGAGGTAGTGGTTAGTGCAGGTAAGTTGGTATATAAGTCCAAAAGAATTGTGAAAAAACGCCCCCGTCCATTTTCCAGTTGGTCTCCCGCTCATTTACTGCCAGGATGATGGGTGATGGATGGATAGGATGGATCTCGAGTGGGACCTCAAGAAGGGTGAATTATGGTAGACTTGATCCAGTAGCGGTCGAATCAATGGCTGCTAAAGTTTTGCCACCCCCTCTCGGGTACTTGCGCCATAACTGCATCCAACTACATAGCGACGGGTGTTACTTCCCTCTATGATTCTGGCCGGGTCCCTCTGGCGATGAGGATCTCTCCTCATTCCAGCACTCGCAATTATGCCCCAGTTTCGAGATAATTTCTGACTTATGCTTCCACTGTGGGTTATTCCTCAAATCAGTTTTCACATAAACCCTTAATTATGTCAAACCAATGAATGGCAGACATCCGAGCAGGTTCACACGCAGGGTGATGGACGGGAGCAGTTCGATGCTTAAGCTCTCGTTGAATTATTAATCCTCGATGAAAAATAGTATTCTCTCTTTTTGAAGGGTGAAGAGAAATTCACCAAAAGACTTCCAGAATAGGCTCTTTTCTATGTAGGCGGTGCTCAAAGTCCGTTACTAAGCAAGTAAAAATGCTTTATCCTTAAGTAGTCAGCAGAGTGTATGAGTCGAATATTCGGTATTCGGCCGTCCTGTAAGGTACTAATTTCTCAAAGCTTTTCGCCAGGTATTTTTACTGCCTCGGCGGAAGCGGGTCGCCAGAGGCTCCCAAAAGGGGGACAAGGATCTCATTATACTTTGCGCGCCAGGGGGGAGGAGATATTCTCGGCAAGCATCACAGGCTCGCGCAAAAGTCTTCGACGCCATAGGTCTGGCGCCGATCGGGCGATGCGACGGGGGAGAAGGGGAACCCAACACGGATCACACGGCTGCGCGACATTCTTGAAGAGGCTCCTTGGGTTCTACTGGGTTCTTGATAAGAGCGCCGGGGTCATCCGACCGAACGAAATTTTCGCTGCTCCCTTGGGGCCTTCTGGGCGTTCAGGTGCATCTTTTACAGGCGCCACGGGTAGCCGTTAGGTTCTAGGGGGAGGGGATAACCTTCTCTCTCTGACAAAGAGAAATCACTTTGTCGAGAACGTCACACTCTCCCATTTCTCAATGAGGCAAGCAACTTCCAATGGCGAGCTACACATCACACCAAATCTTCGGACGTCAATAGAGAGCTTGCAATAAGGGCTCAGGGAATCTCAAAAAGACCCTTTCCGTAACATCGTAAGAACTCTTAAGATTTTGTCCTTTATCTACAAGGGGCCTCTAGGGAGTCATTTATAAATGGGTGCCGTCATCGAATGAAGATCTTAATCTTTAAAACTGTTTATCTTTCTAGGATATTTCACAATAGAGTTCAATTGTGTACTTTTCAATGTATGTTTATTGTAATAAATAATTCGTTGAAGTTATAATTTTGCAGCAATAGATTTGGGGAGAACAAGGTTGGATACTATCTTATTTTGTTGGACTTGTAGTGTATTTTGTTCTAGCAGTAATTATAATTTTACATGTAAGGGCCTTTAGCAGCATTGATTTTCTATCTAAAATTTCCTCCAGCTTATTTATATATATATATATATATATATATATATATATATATATATATATATATATATATATATATATATATATATATATATTTCGTAATAAGTAGGAAATTAATGCAAAGCGTTTGTTTACATAAGGTTTTGTGTACATCGAGGGGACGTAGCCTAAGCGAGATGCTCAGCAGAGTAGTTTTGTCTATCATGTGCAACTTATTTCCATTTTTTAGCTTAGTTTTGAATATCATCTCTCCCTCTTGTTTTTAGGCATTTTTCGGTTGTCTTTTATCAAGTGCAGTCCAATCGGTATTTCTTTCTGCTTCATCTATTGTCTTGGAATCTTGCCACATAGCCTGCCTAGCTCCACTTCAGTTTCTTATAGTTCCGATTATATCCGGAAGTTTTGTTAGTCCATGTATCGAAATGACTGATTTTCTGTCACTTCAAAAGTCTCCCCACCACAATGCCTTCATGGGCTCTATGTGTTGTTATAAGTTTCAATGTATATAATTTATCTTTTCAGGTTCCAAGTTTTTGCTCCAAAGGTTATAGTTGAGATTATGCATTAGTTGTTTACTTTTCTTTTCAGGCATAAGGGCATTTTATTTGGAAGATGATGCTTGCCTTTTCAATGCTTTCTGGCCTAGAGTGATTCAGCTTTCGATTTCCTGATTTTTCCTGGTGACATTGTAGTCTGTGAGAGAGATAGATATATTTGGCTACCATTTCAATTTGCTTATTGTCAATTGAAATATCTATCGTGCCGACCTCTAGTTGATTTGTCATGACTTTTTGTTTTTCCATATTTATTTTTAGGCTGAAACTATTGCATTCGTTGTTAAATTCTTGAAGCATTGTTTGAATCTATTGTAATAATCAGCTATGAGTACAATATTATCTTCAAATCTCAGGTGATTTAAGTAGACTGACCTTTGGTTGGATTGACATGACTTTTGTTTTTTCAAGATTTATTTTTGGCCGAACTTTTTGCTTTCATATTTAAGTTCTCGTGGCATTGTTTGAATCTCTTCTAGGTTATTAGCTATGATAACGATATCATCTTATAGTTTCCGATATATGCTGAAGTTTGATTTGTCCAAGTATCCAAGTAAGAGATTTTATATCACTCCAAGTTATCCCCGCCATAAAGCGTTCATGGGCTTTTTGTGAATTCTAAGGTTTAATGTACAGTTATTGCCAAACATTTTGAGACGACTATATTTCTTCAATTAAGAAAATTAATAGAACAAATAAACTTTGCATTTTGTTTTAATAAGTTTGTATCATAATTCTTAGTTGAAATATAAAAAATAGAGCCTAAACCCACTATATCAATAAATACAGGCAATGATACGCGCAGTCAAAATTAACTATGATTTCCATTGCTTTTCACGACTGATTCAAATCGTCTGGGCATAGGGGAAAACAAATTTGTGATGATATATCGACTCCTGTATCATCAATAACCACCCACAACTGCTCGCGATTGGATGGCTTCTATTTATCAAACGTCAGTTTGATCATCACACACAACTTCTCTATTTGGTTCAAATCTGGCGAATTCCCGATCCAAGGTCTCAAAAGTTCGATGATATTTCCAGCTAAGGACTTTTTTATTGTTTTTGCTTTGTGAGAATTTGTGTCATCATGCTGAAAAATAGTTATTAACCTACGATTTGCTCCTAAACTATTGGGAAAAGGTGCTGATGAGGCGGGTTTGGGTGGTGCCATTTTGAGATTATGGCAGTGTTCTTGGAAAAAATTGCCAGTGCTCCAGTTCCCTCGAATAAGATATAGCCTGGGATATGGAGAATGTCCGGATGCTTCACTCTGGGCAGGACACAGGACTTTTTAAAATATTCCCTCTTTCTGTTATCAGATAATAACACTTTGACCCAGTCTTCAACAGTCATTCTATATATTCCCTCCATAAGTGGACCAAATCCGTAAGGGTTTTCTGGGTGAGATCAGGCTGCACCTTAGCTTTTCTCGACTTGCAACATTTTTCTAAAAGTCTTCCCCTCCGTGTACGCGCTGAAACATTCACACCTTCTTCTTTGTAATCGTGAGCAAACCTAGCACTGAAGGCAACCCGATCCTTGATCGTGAACCTTACCAGGAAGGAATTTGGTGTTCATTTTAAGCCATTAGGCTTCAAATGATATTATAAAGCTATTAATAATGCTATACCCTTATCAACTAGCTTTGGGGTAGAGAAACACTGGTTGCATGCTTCTCTTTGGGGAGAACCCTTTCTGGAATTTAACAAGATTCTAACACTTATTTTTACAGACAAGAAAATATTACGAACTAGATTATAATTACCCAAGCTCATTCATATCACCCATATTTGTCATTTTGCCACTTGATCGAATAGCAAAGCTCCAGAGACAGAAATCCACTTTATAGGAGCATGACTAGAGCATGATTTTGGATTAAGCGAAGAAATGGACTTTTTTTCTTATCAGTTTTTAAATGCTGACTTTTTCATAAACCTCTAATAATTTAAATACTAGAATAATTACTCCAATCAAGTAAAGTTTAAAAACGACTGAAACAAATATATGTCACAAAACTTTAGAGCATGTCTATAAATGTTTTGATCAAGTTGCAAGTTTCTGTTCAATAGGTAATAGTTGGGCTTATGTATTGGTTGTGCACTTTCTTTTCAGGTATTCGGTATATTTCTTTTGGAGATGAAGCTCACGTTTCCAAATGCCTTCGGGCTAAGAGTGTTTCTGTGTTAGATTTCTTGATCTTTTCCCAGTTATATTTCAATCTGTTGCCCATGAAAGATATACATATACTTGTCTATCATTTCAATTTGCTCAGTCATTGTACTGTTCATATTGGCTTGTTGTGGCTTTAGTTTTCTAAGACTTGTTTTTCGCCGACTCTTTTGCTTTCAAGATTAAGTTCTTGAAGCATTTTTGGATCAAATCTGTGTTATGAGTTATGAGTAAAAAATTACCTGCGAATCTCGGATGATTGAGGTAATTTCCATTGATCTAAATGCCCTTTTTGCCAGTCTAGCCTCCTAAAGGTTTCTTTAGACAGGACGTGAACAATTTCGGAGAAATAGTGTCTCCTTGTCCTACCCCTATCTATAATTGAAAGAGGTCAGAATCCTTATACAATTTAATGTACTCGTATGATCACAATTTTGGTATGTGTTCTATGATATTTATATAGACCAGATTCTTCAAGGCTTTATCCACCGCTGGTGTTTCTATTGAATTATATGCCTAATGTTAGTGAGCACATTCCAACTAGAGAGGAATATTGTAGTCTGAAGTTTTCTTAGTGAGCTTTTCAGAGTATGTATGTGGCCAATCATATGAAAGGCTTTTCTGAAGCTAGCTTGTTCTCTAGATTGTTTGTCATCTAGCTGGCTTTGTATTATGTTTGTAATGACGCTTTGGAAGAGTTTATTGACACACGACAAAAGACTGGTTGTTCTGTAGTTTGTATAGTCTGTTTGATTGCCTTTTGTTTATAAAAATTATTATGGTGTTGTGCCAGTGCTCCTAAAACTTGCTTTGTTTTTGAGATTCAGTGAAGAGGTAAGCAAGCTAATTTGTCTACAATCCCAACTCTAGAATTTTCAAGCAAGTCCAAAGTAATGTTGTTCGGCCCTGGTGATCTGTAGCTCTTCATTTGTTTGATTACAATTTCAATTTATGATTTAAGAAAGGTTGAGACATTATTGGGTGTTGTTAGTTGGTTGTGGTTTTGGATGATAGTGTTGCTTAAGTACAACTTTTCATAATACTCCTTAATTCTTTTAACTATTCTTTCTCGATCCGAGATGGTTGTACCATCTTTCTCTTTTTCCAGCTCTTATGTGTGGTTTCCTTTTAGAATGTTTTTTATACGTTTTTTCTTCTTTGATGGTGTCTTCAACAATTGTTGTATTATATTTACTAATGTCATCTCTCTGTTCCGTTATAATGAGTTTGTTTAAGTCTGTTAATTGAATTTGGTGATTGGTGTGGATTGCTTCAGGATATTTGCGCTTCTTCACTGCATTTAGGGTTTGTTGGTCTTATTTTGTGTCTTCTTGTATTTTTCAGCCGTGTATGTCATATGTTTCATCAAGTATTTTTCATCGCTTGTATATTTCTAGTGTTACCGGGGTCAAGGGGGGGTTTCATGGTATGTTCTATGAAGATGGCGCTTGAATTCTGGACTGAGTATTTCTGGATCTTAATGGGCTTATTTTTTTAATAGAATAGTTTTTTATGCTCTTTTTTAATGTTATTTTTTATCCTCCACCTTATCATCGTGTGGTCACTGATTTTGGTTCTATTGATGGCAACCAAAATGTAATTAATTTCATGGTATACTTTATACTTTAAGCTTCTCCAGGTCACTCTTTGCCGCTGCTTCTTTTTGAACATAGGGTTGGCAATTTTAAAAGTGTGGAGCCAGTGTAAAATCAATCATATCTTATCCAATTTCATTTCGTACCCACATTGAGAACTTTTCCAAGGATGATTCATTATTATATTGCCCAACTTTTGAATTAAGGACTTCCATGACAATGTTAAAATGGTCTTTGTTTTGTTTAGGCTTTTCCTGATGTCATCATTAGCCTATCTAATTCTTCCTGCTTACTGTCAGGTTACAGGTGTACAGTTTTACAATTTTGTGGCTGTATATACTTCTTAGAGACATATATACATATAAATATTCGTGGTATCAGGAGGATCTAGTGATGGAAGGAGTTTGTACGTATGGGTTGTCTACGCACTACCAAAAATAGACCGTGATTAATGGAATATCTCTCTAAGAGTGCCATGTATACTTGATTATTATTATCTTGAATATTGACTTCTTTAAACTTTGAGGGTTTCTTTTGCCGTACTTAGCGATTCAAAGATAGAATAAAAAATTTGTTAGAACAAACTAAAACTTTAATTAAAACAAAAAAATTAAAGATGAACCAAAGAAATAATACACAGTAAATACACAGAAATAACTACAACCAATTACTTTTTAACTTGACCTCTCGAAATTATAGTGACGGTTGACCCACGGCTCCCTACAATATAAAAAAATGCTAACTGTCTTTACTGGAGTTTAAATACCTTTGTCCCTCTTGCGGCGGGCTTGAGTCTGATCTTGAACTCACTGAGCTCAGACAACGCAGGAATCTTGTTGGCTCGTTACCGCGTGCCTCAGCCAGATGGTTAGTGTCGGACGGAATAGTTTTTAAAGCCACAGAGGACTTTGGCGAGTGTGGCAGATGGGGAGAGCCACTCGCCTTTGGCAGGAAATGATATCACCACTGGATTGTGAAAGAATGTTCCTTTCTCCTCTTCGGATTACTCTTGGGAATAATTCGCACTGGCTAACGATTAGCCAGGCGGGAATCCTTTGACTCGGGGGTCTTGCTCACGGGCGAGGACTATCTCTGGGCTTAAGTTGCAGCAGGATATGAAGAGAGGCTCTCTGATGAGAGTAAGTTGAACTTGATTCTTATATCAAGTTAACTTAAAGTTAGGTGTGACCACCGGGAATTAGCTCGAGGATAAGCTTCTTTTTCTTTTTAGTTCTAGTATTCCTCAAGGGCGAGGTCTATCTCGGTGCTTTGGAATACACCAAAGCACCGAACTTCGAGTTCGGTGTGACCACCGGGAACCAGCTCGAGGATGTGCTTCTTCTTCTTAGTTCCAGTATTCCTCAATGGCGAGGACTATCTCGGTGCTTTGTGATACACCAGGATAGAGTGGGAAGGGGGTAAGTTGAACTTCAATAAGTTAACTAACTCGAGGATGAGCTGCTTCTTATTCCCTTCTCTTGGTAGCCTGGGCCTCTTGCCGGGAACTTCGTAGCCTGCTGACTCATTTTTCCTAAGTCTTTGGTATATATGCGTCGTCACCCAACTGGGGTAGGGGTAGGAGAGGGGGATTGGTGGACAGGCCGTATGAAAGTTCCTATTCCAATGGTTTTTCTAATGGCGTCTTACCTATGGTCCTGAGGGACCTTCGGGCTTGGGCAAGACGCGTCTTGAATTTCGCACTTAAGGTGAAATTGAATACGCACTCTTAGGGGAGATCTTGCATTTTTAACCGTTCTGCTTTTCATCTGGACGAGGGGTGAGGGCGCTGTGGTTAAGAGTTTGAACCGTAGTGTCTACACGGCCAGCCTGTTTGTGGTCAACGTCCCGTGTCTCAACTGAGAGTGGAGGGAGACGGGCGATTCCCCTATAAACCTCCCTTTGAAGAACTTAATGGGAGGGGTGAACTCCAGGGAACTACAAAACAACTAACTCAACCTAGTCGACAAAAGCAAAGTTGCATGTCTTTCAACCTCCTCTTGATTATCACGACTAACTGGGGTCAACTCAACTCTTACCTTACGTTTCTTTAAACTTGGGCGCACACGCGCGCGCGTACAAAGGCACTGGGTCGAAATAGCCTTCGTGAGCCTACTGTGGGTATGTTTCACAGTACAATTTGACATACTCACAACACAATTTAACCTTCAAACAAAACTAAAACTTAATTCATCGATTACACACAACAAAAAAACAACTAGCTACTTCCTTACATTTCTAAAATTTACGAACTTAAATCCTAACGCTAACTATTAACACATAAAAAAATGAAGACATGGTTTCACGCTTACTAGGTGGTGAAATAACCCTCAATGGTGTTTCGACTCAGGTTATAGAGCGGCTTTACTTTATCGGCCTCTTTGATATAGCCTGTATTAAAATGGAGCTATGTGACCATTACCTTACCGCGCCGGAGTCAACCGTTCAATTTATTGAGTTTACCCAAATAAGTCACAAAATGGTGGTGGTATTCCAACCTACGCAATTTACCCGTTTTATGGTATTTTAATAATTTTGAACTTACCCTTATGGCTAGAGCAGCTTGTTGCAGTGTCTCATAAATGATGGGAGCGGGAGTCCTATAGTCTTCCTTTAACAAGGTGCACTGGGAGATCGAGTGTGGGTTTGATCTAATGGGTTCGGAGACAAGTTTCACTACGGTATAGTTAATGGGCATGGTTCTCACGGCGAATTGGAGTTTTAATGGTAACTTAGTGGACGTTACGTTCTGGGGGAAGACTACTGGGGGTAGGGGATACTCATTATCCGCGCCTACCATCTGATTTGGTTTACCTGGATCTACCGCATGTACACTTCCATCTTGCTCCATCGTCACCCCATTTGGCTGGTTTTTCATCATAAGTACTTTCTCAGGTACACCTGTGTGTACCTCTTCCCTACTAACTTCTTCATCCATCGTCACCCCCATTTGGCTGGGTTTTCATAAATGGTACTTTTCTGGGTCCAGTCCTGGCTAAAACTGCCTCGACCTTCATCTGATTCTCGCTAGATGCCCTTTCATGTGCAAGCAATATTTATATTTCTTCTCTCTCTTCTCTTTCAGGTTGGGCAAGTTCTCTTTCTCTCTGTATTCTTTTTTTCTTCTACTTCTCTTTTTATCTATATTTCTCTTTCTTCTGACTCTCTTTTCCTCTTTATTCTTCTTTCCGCTTTCGCTAGTTCTATTTCCCTCTGTATTCTTCTTTCTTCGTCTTCTTTTTCTATCCTCAATCTTAATTTTTTGCTTCTCTTTTCAACTGTATTATTCTTTCGTTTGTTTTACTTCCCCTCGTTATTGTTCTTCCTTTTTCTTCTATTTTCCACTGTATTCTTTCTCCTTCTATTTCTCTATCCCACTGTATTCTTCTTTCTTCCATTTTTATACCAAACTGTATTCTTTCTTCTTCTTATTCTCTATCCTACTGTATTCTTTCTTCTTCAAATTCTATTCTCTGTTCTTCCTGGACGTAATCAGCCATATCTTTGCCTTCTAGTCCCAGAATTTGGCCACCTTTGTAGAATTTTTCGAACGAATCCATTTTGTGTATGTCTGTCACACTTTTCACCGCTGTAGGCTCAGATACTTATGCAACCACTAACCGGATCGCGCGCTGCCTAACTTATCCTTAATCCCAATACTAGCCTGATTGGAATACCACTCCACCAACAAATTAATTAATAACCTTGACAGGCTAATCACTGCAAATTTATACACGGACCTTTTTATGTTTTAATCTTTCCTCGAACGCCTAGCACACCTTTACTCTTACTGAAGGGAATGCAAGACAACTTCTAGTGAGTTCTTACAATACCCATAAAACCTGACACCAAGTATTTACGTACTACCCCAAAAAGACCCCGTGATTAATGTTAAATCACTCTAAGAGTACTATGTATACTTGATTATTATTATCTTGATTATTGACTTCTTTAAAATTTGAGGGTTCCTTGTGCCATACTTAGCGATTCAAAGATAGAATAAATTTTTTTTTAAAACAAACTAAAACTTTAATTAAAACAAAAAAAAATAAACATGAACCAAAGAAATAATACACACTAAATACACATAAATGCCTACAATCAATTGCTTTCTAACTTGACATCTCGAAATTATAATGACGGTTGACCTACCGCTCCTTACAATATAAAAAAAAACTAACTGTCCTTACTGGAGTTTAAATACCTTTATCTCTCTTGCGACGGGTTTGAGTCTAACCTTGAACCCAATGAGCTCAGACACCGCCGGAATCTTGTTGGCTCGTTGACGCGTGCCTCGGCCAGATGGCTAGCGAGAACGGAATAGTTTTTAAAGCCACAGAGGACTTTGGCGAGTGTGGCAGATGAGGGTGGCCACTCACCTTCGGCAGGAAATGATATCACCACCGGATTGTAAAGAATGTTCCTTTCTCCTCTTCGGATTACTCTGGGGAATAGTTTGCACTGGCTAGCGATGAGCCAGGCGGGAATCCCTTGACTCAAGTGAGTACAGAAGGGAGTTCATTTGGGGGTCTTCCTCACAGGAGAGGATTATCTCTGTGTTTTGGGCTGCACCAGGATATGAAGGGGGGGGGGGGTTCTCTGACCAGAGTAAGTTGAACTTGATCAAGTTAACTTAAAGTTTGGTGACATCACCAGGAACTAGCTCGAGGATGAGCTGCTTCTTATTCCCTTCTCTTGGTAGCCCGGGCCTCTTGCCGGGAACTTCGTAGCCTGCTGACTCACGTATTCTACCTCATTTTTCCCAAGTTTTTGGTATATATGCGTCGTCACCCCACTGGGGTAGGAGTAGGAGGAGGGGGATTGGTGGACAGGCCGCATGAAGGTTCCTACTCCAACGGTTTTTCTCATGGCGTCTTAAATCTGGTCCTGAGGGACCTTCGCGCTTGAGGGAGATGCGTCTCCAACTTCGCACTTGAGGTGAAATTGAATATTCACTCTTAGGGAAGATCTTGCATTTTTAACGGTTCTGCTTTTTATCGGGACGAGGGGTGAGGGCGCTGTGGTTACGAGTTTGAACCGTGGCGTCTACACGGCCAGCCTGTTTGTAGTCAACGTCCCGTGCCTCAACTGAGAAAGGAGGGAGAGGGTCAATTCTCCTACATATATATATATATATATATCAGGTTTTATATAAGTTCTGTTATACTCTAGATTTTTTATGCTTGTAAAGGCTTACGTAAAACAATCTTAAAGTGCTACTTTATCAGCACGTGTCATTAAAATGGCTTTTACATTGTGTATATGTGTGTCAAGAATCGATATGCCTTGTCTCATGCGTGTGGGCCACAAGTGCGACATCGCCTAGCGGCTCAACGTCAGCCGGATGACCGTTTACAGAGTCGCGAAAAAGCTCAAAAACGGGGAAGACCTCATAGATCTACCTCGTTCAGGCAGACTTCATTTTTTCGACGGTTTAGCTGTGAGAAATCATTATTATTATTACCAAGCTACCAAAGCCTCCCCCCAGGGTGCAGATACAACAAAATTGAATTCACACGAAATACCAGGGGTACTGGAGAAAGACAGAGGCCACAAAAGAAAACAGGCCCCTAGTAACCCCAAATAATGAATGAGGAGTTACTATAATAAATAAACATTCAGTCGAGACTTAAATTTAGAGATGTTAGGAGAATAAACAATATCATTTGGTAAGTTATTCCAAATTTTGACTAATGAAGGAACAAAGTACCGAGAAAATTACACAGTTCAAGCATTCATAGAATTATAGCAAAATCATTAAGAATAAGAGTATACTTTGTCACACGACAGGATTAAAAGGGCCAGGCAAGATACTATGTAACGGATGCCGATTGTTATTAAAAACTTTAAATAAAACACTAAGTGCACCAACTTGCTGCCGATGGTACAAACCAAGTGAAAGCTCAGGAGAAATGAACTTAATAGTATTCATTCCTCTATCCAGCAATTTCAAATGGGAGTTGGCCGCAGACATCCAAACAGTAGTACATCCACAGGAATACACCCACAGTACTCAAAATGAAGAAAAATGAAAGCATAAAACCCTTTTATTACTGCGGAGTCATGAACAAAAGTTTTCAAGCATTTTCGAAGTAAGCCTATCTGGGCAATCGAGGAAGATATGAAATGGATGTGCTTCTTAAAGGTCAGCTTAGAGTCAAAAAATACCCCCAACAAACGCAAACTAGAAACTTCCTCAACCGGTTCACAAGAAATATGCAAACAGGGATGAGGTGGATCCAATATACGTTTTGCTAGCATTAAAGTTTCGTGCCCCAAAGTTGACACCAATAAGTGATCCTCGCCAAATCTCGGTTCAAGGACGCAACAACTTCAGCTCTGTTACTAGGAGAGTTAACAGACGAGTAAAGTGTAGTGTCATCGGCATAAGATATCAGGTTATTTTCAAGATGAGTGCCCATATCGGAAGTAAAAATAATAAAGCAAAAATGAGGACTAAGGACACTGCCCTGTGGAACACCAGAAACAACAGGTACTGAAGCAGAAGAAATATCATCAACAATGGCACACTGAGATCTATTATTTAAGAAGTCCGTAAAGATTTTAAGAAGATTTCCACCAATACCAAGAAGTTTCAACTTATAGATCAGAGCCTTTTTGTTTACCACGTCAAAAGCAGAACTCAGATGAATAGTAACGATTCGAGATTCAAACCTACGGTCCAGAAAAAACTGCAGACCATGAGACACAGTCAACAGGGCATCACAAGTTCCCAAACCATTACGGAAGCCAAATTGAGAATCATATAATAAATTAAAGAGTTCACAATATTTGGTTACCCACTTAGCCAAAACAAGCTCAAAGATCTTGGATAGAATAGGTGTAATAGATATGGGGCGGTACTGAAAAGGAGAAGTTAAACCTGAAACTCCCTAAGAATGGGAGTGATGTTAGCCTTACACCAACAAGATGTAAAACTACCAGACTTCAGGAGTAATCTAAATATTACGGCCAATTTAGGTGTTATAACTGTGGCACACTTCTTAAAGAATAAAGGGAAAAAAAGATCTGGGTCTGTCCCACCTTCGGAAGTTCTCCGAAGCTCAAAATAACTACGCTTGCAAAGAAGAAGAACATCTCGGTAGCCACGGTGTCCAGGGACGTCAAAACGGAGGATGGCAAGTGTTTGAGATGCGTGGAAAGGCCTCTGCTACCGACCGCATGCGAGAACAACGTCAGGAGCACTGTCGTCGCCTTCCCAACGACTTGAATAGTCATAGCAATTGAATTCTCATTTTATCTGATCAAAAAAACCTTCACGGTCGATCCAATCACCAACAAGAAGAACGACCGCGTGATAAGCTTCGGCCCTGACGTCTCTGAGGTCCGCTGCATATCCATGACCAAGCACCCGGCCTCCGGGATCATGCTCGGCGTCGTGGCTTCGAATGGCGAGAAGATGTCGCTGGTGTGGTTTGTGGCCAGTTATAGACTCACTGTGGTGTATTACGGCGACATCTCGGCATTTAAATTCCTGCACTGGGTTATAAATATCACAAAAAGTCGAATTAAGTCTTTCAGCAGGACGGTGCCCCGGTTCACACGGCCAAGACCGTGCAAGATTGGTTAGAGTCGAAAATGAACTGGTCGGTGGACTTTGGGCCGCTGCCGTTGCCCGACCTCAATCTCATCGTCTACAACATGTGAGCGCATGTCATAGTCATGGCATGTAAGGGCCGCCACAGCATCGTCGACGAGCTGAAGTCCTCCATCAACCGCGATTGGGCTAGTATGAGGAAGGACTTCGTGCACAACGTGAGCGCAGCCTTCAGGTCTCGCCTGGGGCGTGTGCTCGCCGCCCAGGGCGGCCACGTCTATTAATATTACAATTAAAACATATTTATATATTAAAACAATAAAAATGACTGTAATTGCATCAAAACCATTATTACATCCTTTGTTGAGAGCATCGTACCGAGTGTAACAGGACTTTTGCAATACCCGGTATATATGAATGAAATGGATTGGATTCGAACATGTGCCGTCAAGTGTTCCTCACTTTACAGGCGCACCAGTCTAACATTGAACCAAAATCCACATCGCCTAAAAAACGATGCTTTGAGTTAGCTTTTAAGCAGAGTTATGGCATTTAACCCATTTGAATATTAAAGAGAAATGAAGATGGATACAACAAACTGGTGGTTTTATTTTATCCGAGCTTTTCTCTGTAGGTCTCGTTTTCTTTTATTTTAGGCTCTTGTCTTTGTAACTGAAGATATTGCCTTGTTTTGGATACTTTAAAGTTTGATCAGATCATTTTTAGATATTCAATCAATCATTTCCTGTGGCACCCACGGGGATGCATAGGGCCTCAATGAACTCGCGCCAGCAGCCTCTATCTTGAGCTAATGCGTCAGGATCTTCCCGACAATCATCTCCTGCTTCCTGCCTCATAGTCCTTATCCAAGTGTCTCTAGGCCTACCTAAACCTCTTCTACCAGGAGACATCGACCCTGGTGTATCCCGAACTATACCCTGCTTTCTAGATATTGTGCAAAACTATTGTCGGGTACACTATCGGAGATTGAATGACTATTTGATAGATCCTTCTCTTATTTTTCATTTTAAGGTTTCTTACCTTGTATAGTAGTTGAAGTAAGCTTTTTTTCTCTTTCCGGTTCGTTTCTCTTGTAAAATGTGGCAATACTCGTTAATTCCTGCAACTTGGATTCGAATTATACCTTTCGCCATTCACGTTTGTCTAATAGGAGTTTTCTCTAAATGGGGACTGTTTTAAACGTATCTTCGTCGGTTTTTATCTTGCCATTTTTCTTAGTACTCCTTAATTTTTCTTATTACTTATGCGATCAACTCAACCGCATTTTAGAGCTCAATGAAGGGGTTTCAGTACTCCCCTACCCTGACACGGAGCAAGTGACTCTCCCTTGTATCTGAACGGTTCCTTGCTTGCTGGCTAGTGGCAAAACATACTACCACCACACCGCTTTTCCAAAACCTTCTGTCCCAGTGAGGACTGGACTGGCCCCTGGTGTCTTTGAACGAACTAACGACTGACGTTCTAATTTTTATGTCTATTTCATTACCCTCCTCGGTGAATGAACAGGAGCGGGGTCGCAATTTACTAAGAATTAATACCAGGAGTCGGGTCCAAAAACTGTGCCTTTCATTGTTATCAGGACATCTTGGCGTATGCTTTACTTATTACTACTCAAAATTACTACTCGCTATTATATTCCAAGGTCTAATTTTAACATTAATTTTGACTAAATTATTTTTTGTCATGTAATATTTAAAAGTTTCCACGATCTTTTTTACATTTCCAGTATATATTAATGATTTAGACATGAATATTTTCGCAATGTTATCTTTTCTACTATCTTCAGCTAAATATGAACCAATAAAGGAAACCCTCCACCCCCTACAAGCAAAATATACAGAATTGATCTATACTCTCTAATCTTAAGCCCAGGTATCTACAAAATAACTAAACTATAATAATTTCCCAAAAGAGATCGGTTCGATTGAATAAAATCTGCAAAAACTTATTAAAGTTAAATTAGTTGCAACCAAGAAAAATCACCACCATGGCCTGCATTCTAAATATGATTAAAGATAATCGATGCCTTAAAATTCAAGTCATGAAATCAATTTTCCACAGGACCATATAATTTACCATTCAAAAGAATTTTATGAGAGAAAATCCAAATTATTTTCAATATATTCAACCCAATACATTTAAACTAAAGCTAAATTCCAAACATATTGCAAACATTCTTTTTAAATTAAGATGTCATAAAATACAATCCACGAAATAAATTTTTCCACATACCCTAATTATTTACAATTATAGTCATCATCATCATGACTAACTCTATAATTTAGGAAGGGGATTTTTTTTCACTAACTATAATTTAAGAAGAGGGTTTTTGTGAGTATTTGAATAATAATTTCATCTTAGTTTGGTTATGACTTATGTTTTTTTATCAAAGTTATTTTTAATAACTCTTTTATAATATCAAAACACAAAATGGTGAAGTTCAGAAATAAATATTAGTATCGAAATTTTGTGAATTATTTAAAACCCAAAGAATTACAAGTGGTTAAGTTCATAAAGTTTATTTTTATATATCTTGTTCTATAACTATATTTTAGGAACGTGATATTTTAAAAGGGGGGAAATTTAGTTTAGAGTTCCTTTTTAAATTGATTATAATTGTCGAAGTTCAGAAAAGTTATAAAAATTTAACCATGACTGCTTTTTTTTTAGATTTTAAATTTTAATCTTAGTAGCTAAGCACAAGCTCCCCCTCGTAGGGGAAGTGACGAAGCCATTGCCTGGTAATCATATTTATAAATTAAATGAAGTTAGAGGAATATTATTCCTCGAAAACACTCCTACAAATTCGAATTGATATGTATCAAAGTCGATAAATTTAGTCACGCTACCTCCCTCGCTTATGACCAAAAAGCACATAGGTTCTAATCACCTTTACAGTACTATTGGGCATGCATAACGATTCAGTGTTAGGTGCTCTAGTATATCTCCCTGCGGAGAAAAAAGGAATAACAAATAGCGCACATCAAGGGATATATGTTATAGCATCTCGTTTAGTAACGGTTCATGCCAGTGTAGATTGAGTGCTATGTGCTGTAGAATCTCGTCCATAGAAATTCAGGATTTGCTATAGCATCTAGTCCAGTCAAGTTTACCTACCCTATAGATGACACACTATGTCTTCTATCCTCTCATCCAGTCATAGATTATGCAGGGGCAGATAAGATGCTATGTGATATAGAATCACGTCCAACATTGTTCTATACCAGGCATATGCGTCACTATCTGCTGTAGCATCTCCCTCTGCCATGGCTCATGGTGGGAAAGATAGGGTCTTATGCACTGTAGCATCTCGTCCAGTAAAGAATCAGCCCCCCTTCCCCCAAGATAGTACAGTATGTGTTATAGCGTCCAATTAGAAGTTAAAACAGAATAGATTGGCAATATGTGCTAGAACATCTAGTCAGGGTATAGCTATTGCCAAGGCAGGTGGGTTGCTAAATGCTGTAGCAGCTTGTCTAGTAAAACATATATCCCTAACAGATTGTGTGATATGTGCTATATAATCACGTCCAGTCAGAGTTTTTTTCTGAGTATATCGCACAAGATATGGTAGGGCATCTCGCCTTGTTAGGGACCTCCATTGGACATATTGGGTGCTATGTGCTCTAGTATCTCTTATAGTAAAGGATAGAGCCTCAGCAGTGGAAGCGCAATGTTCTCTTGCCGGGCAGAAGGTGCCCTATGTGATAAAGCATCTAATCCCCCTCAGGGTTCATTCTTAGATAGAATATGTCACATATATTATAGCATCTACTCTATTTATGGTTTTTTGCCAGAAATATTGGGTGCTATGTGCTATTAAATCTGCTACAGTAGGGATTAACCCGCGGGAGATAGCTTTCTACGTCCTGTCTCATCTTCTCCAGTCAAGGTGCATCCCTGGCAGATCGAGCATTATTTGCTAGAGCATCTGGTTAAGTTTGAAATTAAACCCTAGCAGATAGGGCTTCATGTGATGTTGCAGCTCATCTAGTCAGTGTTTATATCTTGGAGAGATAGTGTGCTGTGTGCAAGAGTATCTCGCTCGGTCAGAGTCCATTCCTGGGTAAATCATGCCTCATAAACTCTAACATGTAATCCACCTATGGTTCATCAACTTCTCCCAAGATCCATGGCGAATGAAATGAGGCGCTATATGATTTAACATCTCTTCCAGCCAGAGATTATTCAAGGGTAGATTGGGCATCATATGCTATAGTATGGCATCCAATCTGAGTTTGTCAGAGCCGGATGTTGATCTGTGTGCCTTAGCATTCTGGACAGTCAGCTATCATTCCAAGGAGGATTGTGCACCACTCTGTTTTCTAGCATCCCATATAGTCAGAATTTAGCCACATATAAAAATGGCGATATGTGCTGGAGCTTCTCGTCCAGACAGGGTTCCTTCTCAATCGGTTGCGGAGGTAGGTGATGTTACATCTCCTCTAGTCAGAGTTTATCTTCTAACCAATTGAGCGTTATTTTTGCAGCATATCGTCTCAAAATAGGCCAATCGTTATCAACTGAAGTGTTATGTATTGTAGCGTATCATACAGCCAGGTTTCATTCTGAGCCAGATGAGGTGCTATGTGATGTTGATTCGTGCCCATAAATTATTAATTCCAGGAAAAATGCGGTGTTATCCGCTGTAGCATCCGTGATCTAGTATCTCATCCTGTCAGGGTTCATGCCAAGGCAAATAAAGCGTTGTGTTCTATCATTTCCTCAAACATTGTTCCTTCCTCGACAGATGAAAGGGTATAAGTTGAAGGTTTGTTTTCATCAATGTAGCTTTCATCCAATAAATGATATAGCACATGTGCTCAAGCGTTAATTTTAATCATGGTTTATCTCTCGGCAGATGGGCACTATTTGTTCTAGCATCTTATTTATACGTGGTTCGTACCCTGACTGATAGAGCCCTCTGTGCTTTACCATCTCTTCCAAACATGGTTTATTCTTCAGTAGATGGACCGTCATGGCTTGTAACTTCGTTTCCAGTTAGGATTCATCAGAGAGCCGATAGTACACCTTTCTTGGCAAATCACCCCAGGCATAGTTCATTTTCGGTATTATACAGTACCATGTGCTGTAATATTTCGTACAAACATAGTTAATTTTCGATCAAATGGGACAAGTACTGTAGCTTCTCACCCAGTTAACTTTTATTCCAGACACTCTATAGCACATGCGTTTAAGCATTACCTCAGTTCAGGGTTTAGGGTAGCATTGGTCCGAGGTGACGGCCCTTTGTTCCCATGTTGGTTGCCAGGCCAATAAAAAGCCTTGGGTCGAGTTCCTTGGTGTGGCGGGATATCCATTGAACGCTACTCCGAGATCCTGGCCGTTGTGAAGGGAACTAGTAGGAGTTTAGTAAGGGGCATGCTTCGTTGTTGTTCACCTGGTGACAAATCGAGGGCCCCTTCGGGGACCGTCAGTGCTGCTTGGTTGGGAGCCACGGCACGCTGAGGTTTGACGACTCGGTCGGACGAACAGTAGCACATGGAGCGTGCCTTCTGAAAGATCCGAAACCTCTCCGATCGATAGGCGGAAGCGACTCACGCGGGAAGAACTCACCAACCCCCCTTTTTTATCATTGCTGGTCACTAGTTTTTAGAGAGAGAGAAAGCGCTCAAAATGACAGGCAAAAAAGGTCCCGTTCGTCTTAAACACAACTGTGCAACAGGCCAGTTAGAAAAGTGGTGCGTTGACTTTCCGGAGGGCTGCTACTCAAAATACAGCCCTGAAAGTATCTGCATTACTTGCATATTGACGCGAGAGGTGGAGAAATTAAAAGACCTCTATAGAGCCTCAGAGGAGAGAGCTAAGGTCCTTGGGGGAAAGTTGGAGAAGCTCGAAGCCCTTAACGCAGCTCAGGTTCGATGCCTAGAAGATGCTCCGCCCACTGACGTGTCGGAATCCCCTGGTAACCAAGCAGACATTCCGGCATCATCTGAGGCTAAGCTAGCAGAGGCAAGAGAAAAAGAGAAAAAGAAGAAAGGAGAAACGAAGAAAAAAAGAAAAAGAATAAAGTTTAAACAAAAGTAGAACCAAAAATAGAAGAAAAACTGATAAAGAAGAAGAAAAAGAGAGATAAGAATGTGGAGAGTAAAGAGGAAAAGGGAAGGCCTCTTCTACAAGGGAAGACCCCGTCTTCAGAGACCAAGTGTCCGAAGGTCACCCTCATTGGTGACTCGCAAACACGGGATCTGCAGCCGCTGCTAGCGGCCCGCCTTCGCACTAGCGTGAAGGTAAGCTGCCTGTCAGGACGGGGTAACCACAACATCAGAGTAGAGGCAGAGAAAGCTCAGATTTCTGAGAATTCAGTTGTTGCTCTCAAGGTGAGCAGCAACGACCTCTACCTCAGAGGGGGTAAGGTTGGCCTCACTGTTAAGACCATCCAAACGTTGATGGGAGCCGTGAATGACATAGGTCTCAAAACCCGCAAACGTGTGTGGTTAGGATGCTTCCAAGAAGAGGTCCATCCCAAACCGCTCACGAAAGAAACATCGCAGTGAACAGAAGGTTAACGGATCTCTGCACGGCAGAAGGAGTCTTCTTCGTGGACCCCTATCGTACCTTTATCGGTAGAGACGACCTCTACCAAAGGGACGGGGTAGATCTCTCCTTTAAAGAAAAGGCCTTTCTCGCCAACCTAATTCAAGATGTCGTGGAACGCACCCAAAGGAGCGTTCAAAACAGAGGAAAAGCGGACGTGCGCCAGCATGCCCGTGTCACTCCTGGAACGACCTTCTCGGAGGTCGTCAAAAAGGAAGTGACCACGAAAACAGAGAAGCCGGGAAACGGAAGAGCGTAGGAATTCCTACACTAGGGGACTCCCTAAAAGTTCTTCTGTTCAATGCCAGGTCAATCAGAAATAAGTTTCTTGAGCCCCGTTGCCTCGTAGTAACAGAGGAACCTGAGATGGTGGCCATAACGAAGTCGTGGATAAAAACCTCAAGCCGAGATTTTGAAGGTGAATTCACGATTCCCGGTTACCAGCTCTTCTTGAAAGATAGGCCAGACAGAGAGGGTGGCGGTGTGATGTTGTATGTCAAGGATACTCTCAACTCTACGGATTGCAACATCGTATCCGACCATGAACTACTAGGTGTTGATCTAGAGATAGGTCTTGCCAAATACAGGACCCTGGTGCTTTATAGACCTCCTGCCCAACTTGTTGAAAAGGACAGAGATCTGTACCAGCTACTAGGATAACTTGTCGAAGACAGAGTGTGTATCGTCATGGGTGATTTCAACACTAAAGTTGACTGGGAAACCAGAGAACCCTGTGGCGAGAACGCACTACTCCTGGAGTTCGCGAACAACGAGATCCTCACTTAATGGGTGAGAGAGCCAACAAGAGGAAACAATATCCTCGACTTGGATTTCACCTCTGAGGATGACATCGTTGAGGACCTCTCTGTTGGCGAAGAGCTCGGTGGCAGTGACCACCAACTAATTAGATTTGTAGTCAAAGTTCCAAAGGCAGGGCCTGCAACTAGTAAATCGAAGAAACTCGATTTGAAAAGAGCAGACTTTGCAGGTCTTCGTGCTGGACTGACTGACGCGAGGCTACAAGTGTGCGATGTTGTTGAAGACTCGTGAAACAGTTTCAAAACCACATTCATGAGGTCTTCAATCGCGTTTCATCCCTCTGAAATATCCCCGTCGGTCTTCTGTTCAACCAAAGTGGTTTAATCCAGAAATCGGCCAACTGCTTAGGAAGAAGAGAACTGTGTACCGACAATCAAAGATCTCGGGTGACTTTGATGAATACCGGAGGCTAGCCAGGAGAGTGAAGTCCAGCATAAGGGCGGCTAAGCGTTCTGAGGAACTTCGAGTGGCGAGACTCTGTAAAGAGAATCCCAAGGAGTTTTTTTGATATGTGAACAGCCGTAAACCAATCCGTCGAACGATTGGCCCTTTGAGGAATGAGGAGGGGACATTAAAGCATTCAGATGCAGAAAATGCCAACCTCCTCAACAACTACTTCTCTTCAGTGTTTACTGAAGAGTGTGGTCCCATTCCCCAGCCGACGGATTCCTACTCGGGGGGAAAAGCTGGAGGCAATGACTTTACCGAAGGAGAAATAAAGAAAAATATCGCTGACCTAAAGACGAATAAGTCCCCTGGACCGGACGGGTTTCTACCTAAAGTGTTAAAAGAAGTGTGCGATTAGGTATCACAACTTCTGTGCGCTATCTTTAACATGTCAATCCGGACCAAATGCGTTCCTAGAGACTGGCGTGAATCGGAGTTGACTCCTATCTTCAAAAAAGGAGACCGAAGCCAACCGTCGAACTACCGACCTATCAGTCTGACTTCGATAGTCGGTAAACTCATGGAAAGCATGATGGTGGACAAAATGACGTCGTATTTAGAGTCAAACCTGCTACTGAGGAGTTCCCAGCACGGCTTCCGAAGGCAACGGTCATGCCTGACGAACCTTGTGGACTTCTTCCACTTCGTGTTCTGTTAGCACGATCGGGACAAGGCGGTGGATGTGGTGTACTAAGACTTTCAGAAAGCCTTTGATAAGGTACCACACCGCCGCCTTCTCCGGAAAGTGCGAGCGCTGGGCATAGACGGAAAAGTAGCCAGCTGGATCGAGAACTGGCTAAGTGGCAGACGGCAACGGGTGGTGGTGAATGGACAGGCTTCTAAGTGGGTGCCCGTTACTAGCGGGGTGCCTCAAGGTTCTGTCCTGGGACCACTACTATTCATCATCTACGTAAACGACATTGACGGAGACATGGTTACCAAGATTTCCAAATTTGCCGACGATACCAAGCTTGGTATGAACGTTGCAAAGGATGGAAATACTGCCCGCTTGCAGGAAGATGTTGGGAAGATTGGGGAGTGGTCGGACACGTGGCAAATGCCTTTTAACGTGAACAAATGCAAAGTAATGCATATCGGCCACAGAAACCCCCGATCTCAGTATATCCTTAAGGGAACTGCTCTCGAATCGAGTGACACTGAGAAGGACTTGGGTGTAACTATCACTAGCGACCTCAAGTTCTCGAAACAGTGCATTGAGGCAGAGAAGAAAGCCCAAAGGATGTTAGGCTACATAAAGCGCCAGTTTGGATACCGTAACAAGGAGATAGTACTTTTTCTGTACAACTCTTTGGTTCGGCCGCACCTGGAGTATGCCGTACAATTTTGGAGTCCTTCGTTTCAAAAGGATATCGAAAGGTTGGAACGCATACAAACCAGGGCAACAAAGCTGATTCCCTCTATCCGACATAAAAGTTATGAGGATAGACTAAGGGAATTAGATCTGTTCTCGCTGGAAACCCGTAGACTGCGTGGTCAGCTCATCGAAGTTTTCAAAATACTTCGAAGGTTCGACAATGTTGACTACCGGGATATTTTCACACTGAGTGAGAACAGAACGCGCAATCACGGCTTCAAACTTGAACTGAAGCGTTACAACCGCAATCTGTGTGGAAACTTTTTCACGTGCAGTATCTGCGGTAAGTGGAACGCACTTCCAGTGGAAGTTGTCAACAGTGAATCTGTTGACCAGTTTAAGTCAAGACTAGACAAAGTCTTTAAAAGCGGCCGTTCAGGGACGCAAAACAATTGAGCAGTCATGTGCCTGTTCGATTGCTAGTCCAAAGGTACCCTCTTTGAATGGACCGTAAGGTCTCCTAGGATACTTACTTTTCTTGTTACTCCTTCCTTGTTACTCTCTTCTCTCTCCCTCTCTCTCTCTTTTTCTCTCTCTTTCAAGACAAAGTTTTGAAAAGTGGCCGTTTTGGCACGTAGGTCGTTGAGCATAACTGTGCCTGTTCGACTGCCTGTCCAAAGGTACCCTCTCTGAATGTACCGTAAGGTCTTCTAGGGTACTGCTTATCCTTGTAGCTCTCTCTCTTTCTCTCTCTCTCTCTCTCTCTCTCTCTCTCTCTCTCTCTATTTTAGGAACTAATTATAATTATCCTAGCGTATGTGTGTGTTTGTCTGTCTGTGTTTATCTCCGTCTATGCATTTAAAAAAATGAGAACGAGATTTTCTTATTGTAGCCAGAATAAGGACAAGAAAAGATCATTGAGAATGTTGTCTACAAGGAGCTGCTGATAAACTAAAACATTTACATGGTTAAGAGCAAGACAAACATGAAAATTGCTGTTTAAAATGTCAGAGATTTTGTTGGTAATGTCTGACACTGATTTTAAATCATTGTTTTTCTCTTGCACACTAATCTTGAATATGTTGTGAAATAAAAAAAAACTTTTTCTCTCGTACACTTTCTTAATTTTATGAGCGAAGCGAGCAAGTGCCGTAGGCCTAGCAAAACACGCCGTAGGGCGGATTTTTGTTAGTGATTATAACCATTTCTTACAAAAGTCTATTTTATGAACACATTTCTCTGATGTATGACAGTTTGTTCTTTCCAACTTTTCATCTCCACAAAGATACTTTTCTTTAAACTTTTTTCAATATTTCTCAGCGCAGTTGGACCTATCTTATAAAACGGGCCAGTTTCAGAAGATTTTCCCTCAGCCTCACATATCCTCTTCATTGGCTACCCAGATTATAAACATTTCACATACTTTTACTTCTCTTTGAAGATAATTTACTTGCGTACTACTTTTAATAAGCTTCATGAAAGAGATCTAGCTACCTTTTCATCTGTTTCCCCTCTATTCACTCTTGCTTGGATAACTGCGTTTCCTTTTTTATTATGTCCATTTCCCTTCTTTTAAGATTTAAAGGAAAAGTTGTTAAAATATTTGAGTTGATCTGGTTTTTCATAACTATGATGGAAATATGTAGATCCAATTAATCAATGAATGTTAATAAATAATTCTTAAGATTTAAATACAAGGTAGAAACGGTATTCGTTCACAATTTCAACTGCTAAATTTATGCATAATTTTACCATCGTTATCGGGTTTTTTCTTCTTAAAAACAATAACAATTTTTCCTTTTATTTCTTTCAGAGTATTTGAGTATGAAAAATTTTAAACCCCCCAATTTGTGGAAGGGGCATAGACTCCTCTTTGGAATCTACGCCGGAAGGACAAACAAGGAGATTTCAAACTTCCTTAACGTCAGCATAAAATATGATGAAAAAAGATAAAAAAGTAGCTAGAAGATTCAGGATTCGACTACGAGGCGACAGCAGAGAGTAAAACACATGGTCAACAATCTGACACCATCAGATTCTTGACCAGCTAATCATCAACAATGACTCCAGAAAGTCGATGTGTGCCATTGCGAGGGAGAAATGTCTGGATGAAAATCTCATCATGCGGTGGTGCATACGAACATTCGCTATTTTTCCTATAAGATGAGCAAGGGACAATTTATGCCTAAGGCGATGCAGGAAAAGTGACTCAAATTATTGAAGCACCCCTGTAGCAAGACATTCTATGGTTCTTCTTCAACGAGAACAATTTATGCCGGGACCATAAGATCACCTCCCAGAACAACAAGTGGCTGGCTCTCGTATCCAATGACGTGCCAAGAGTTATGCCGGTAAAATTTCGAGAGACAATCATGGTTTTCGATGTCTACAGCAGTAAAGGTGATGTTGTGTCATCCCAATTCTTCCTTGATACTCGTAGCCTCAGACTGAACACCAACGGCAACATCCGTGTTCTGAGCAAAGTGGTGAGGCAATAGATGGAGTGGTTAGGTAATTTCAGGGAGGTCTCATGTGAGGCAGCAAGACATTGCTTTCTGCTAGACCATTCGGAAGGCCCAGACATGTCTGAGAATTTCTTTTACGACACAACACCTGAAATTTAACTTTTCGACTCGCCTAACTGCAACTTCCTCGATTTATTTGTGTGCAGTACAGTGTAACAAGAAACCAACAAATCCAGTTGCAACACGAAGTAGCAGCCGTGGGTCAGGATTATCAGGGCCTTGGTCGGCCTAAAATGGGAGGTATTGATGAAGGCTCAAGGCCGGTCGCGAGGCTGCCTTAAAGCTGTCATCGAAGCCACTGACGGGTTCGTCGAGTGAGATTGACAGAACCTTTCATGAAAACAAAGTAATCCAAACTTTGCGAATATAGGTCACAAAATAAAAACACTTTTATTTTTTATTGAAACAGCTATCATGTGAAAGAATACCCTCCCCGTCCTGTATTTAGAGGCAGACAAAACTACAGGGTGGATACTTACCACAATCACTTTAAGCCAAGAGGTAACGTGCCTGAAGCATTCAAATTTATTTTTAAAAATCTTAAAAAGTTACCAGTGTATGAAATAAAATCTAAATTTAATCCATTGAATTGCCAATAAATTTAAACAACAAAAATGTGTCATGAAACATTAAAGATTGACTCAAAAAGATTTACTGCATGAATAGGAAGTAATCATACTTCCATCATCTAAGCTGTGAGTGTAACAGCTGTTTCAAATAGATATTTCACAAATAGAGAAGGCAGAAAACATTTCTTTCAAGAAAAAGATTAGGAAGAATCGTACATTAAACTAAAAGTTTTCTTCAAAATCTCTCATGTCAAGATATGGAATTTGAAAGTCAAGCGAAAGTCCAAAAAGAAGATAAAAGAGTTTTGCTTCCGCTGATATCGAAAGCAGTATTTATGTGAGAAAGCTAATAATTTTCCGTCCCGATTTATCAAGCCACTCATTCAAGAGCCAAAGGAATAAGGTAACGAAACATTGTGTGAACAAGATGAAAGCTAGTGAAGACGGCACCACGATTCCTTGTTAATATCTACTTCTTAAAGAATAACGCTATTGATTGGTTAAAAATCTTTACAAGCATCTACTAAAATGCAAGGATTTAACTATTTAATAATGCGACGCGGAGATTTAGGAAAAGGTATTCAGTTTAACGAATTACGCAGAGGCGGATAAAAAAAAAAGCAACACACGTATTGAGACGGATCGTGTATACTAAGTACTTTAAGTAATTTTAAGAAAAAAGGACATTAGAACCTATTTACTAAGGATTGGAACTTAAGAATATTCTCCCTTGTGCCCATTTTTTCCCGTCAGTCTCAGATAATAAAAAAATGAACAAAGAAAATGCTTCTTTTCAATATGACAAAAATACGATGACTTAAATTGGAGCGGTGATTATAACGGAAGGAAAAATGACCGAAAGCTTTTAGTGAATGTAACAGAGAAATCTGTCTAGGGAGGAATAGAGTCTAATAAGATCTGGAGGTTCACCTTGAAACCTGAGAAGAGCCACGTGATTTTAACCTTGGAACAAAGAGCGGGAGAAGCGAGGAAGGAATCGGGCAAACACGGTATTATCAAACCATATGTGTTTACCTTACGAGGCTTATCTCCCGCGCCCGTGGCGATTTCATCTCGTCTCCGATACTCGCGACGCGAGAAAGAACCCGAAGAGTTATTCGATCGCCTTCTTATCCCCCTCCTCCCCCCCCCCACCGAAAGCCGGCGCCTTCAAATCACAGGAGAGCACGCCGTGACCGAAGCAATTTCGCCACCTCGCCGACCACCTATATAACCTAAGATTTTCCGATGGATAAGCACTACAGCTCGCCAGAGCACGAAGACACATTATGCTCTGGAGTCCAATCCTCCATGGTTTATTCAGGTACCGACGGCTAGAATCTCTCTGCCGTGGACTTCGCCATAGTCAATTGGCAGCTCCTTGCAACGGTCGTTCTTTCGTGAATTCGCGCGAGTACTCTCTCATCGAGAATCCTGAGGTAAAATCAGTCCTCCTTCATCAGCATCCTAAGGGAAAACCAGTACCTTTCTCCATCGAGAACGCTGAGGGAAACATATTCCCTTGTTGCATTCTCGCCTCCCTGAGTCACCTTCCCTTTGACGCCTACACCCGTGCAGGACGCCAACGCTGCTGATCTCTTTATAATCCGGTCTTCCCAAATCAATTTTTACTATTTTTATTTCAGCTTAGTATAACCTCTTTTTAAGACTCTGATCCGAGTCAGGTAATTAAGTCCTTTAATCCCTTCGATGTGCCCCTGTGCTGACACTGAGTGTGTCTGTTACTTATTTGATCACGTATCTCACTTAAACCTCTTTATGTATATATTTAATATTTCTTTTTTGTTATTAAAGTTTATTTTTGTGGCATTCTTTAAATAAGCTTGAACGACTCTCAGCCATGATTCAAACATTATAGCCAATCTGCACTCTCTTATTTTGATAATTATTACCCACACACTAGGGGATGACTTTCTCCCTCATCCTTATTACCTCCTTCACCCACTGGTCTGCCCAAGCCATCAGCGTGTAAGTGTCCTTATATATATACATATTAGCCTTTAAATATATATATATATATATATATATATATATATATATATATATATATATATATATATATATATATATATATAAATATATACATATATTTATAATTGCTATACCACGACACTGTCTTCCTTACTCCGAGCAAGAGAATGAGATATTTTCGAGTTAATGTGTTAAATTGAAGGTTTTCTTTTCTTAAGATATTCTCAGTTGAGGGAAACTTTGCATCATCAAAATCTTTGATAACGAGTTTTCGTTGCTGGATGTAACCTTGTGTTGAGAATGTTTTATCAATTGATTCTGATATACAGTGTTCCTAAATACTGCTTAGAAACTTTATATTTCATGATCACTATAATTATTAATCTATGGAATCGAATAGAGTTGTTTACATATAAATTTTCATTTTTATTGAAAAATACTTGGGTAATCTAAAGGATATTTTAAACCTTAATTTAAGTTAACCTTCAAATTTTCACCTCAAAAATTAGATTTGTAAATCTCTATTTAAATTAATCATAAAGAACACCCTAAATTCAAATATACGAAGTCCAAATGCCAACGTATCCCTCGCTTCAAAAGTGCCGAACCATTGTTTCAAAACCTGACCCTGTGCATAAGAGTTGCGCACTTTCCCAAAGGGAAGAATACAACTTAGACGTTCATTTGTTCGTGCTAGAAATTTCTCGCATTTTGCAATAATTCTTGGCTAGTCTTTTCATACCAATAATTCTTTGTTAGTGTGGTGTTACCATTAATTTTTCTTAGTCTTTAATAACCATTAATTCTAAGCTAGTTCGTTCTTATCATTAATTCTTCGCCATTCATTTGTTATCATTAATTTGTGCTATTTCTTTGTTAACATAAATATTTGGCTAGTACTTTATTACCATTATTCCTTTGCTTATCCGTTGTTACCATTAATATTTCTTTAATCCATTGTGACCACTAATATTTGGCTAGGTACGTTGTTACCATTAATTATTTGCTAATCCGTTGTTACCATTAATCTTCGTTACTACTTTGTTACCATTAATTTATGATAGTCCGTTATTACCACTAATTCTTCTCTAGTCTATTGTTACCATTAGTCTTTCGCTAATCAGTTGTTACCATTTATTCTTTGCTATTCCTTGCTTAACAATATTTTCCAGTCAGTTGTTACCTTTAATTTGTAGGCTAATCCTTTATTACCATTAATTCTTACCATTGCAATTAATTTTTCGCTACTCCTTAGTGACCATTATTTCTTTGCTGGTCACTTAATACTACTACTTTTTCCCTATTCAATGGGTACCATTAATTCGTCGTTGTTTGCTGTTACCATTAATTCTTCGGTTGTCCTTTTCTTTGTCACCATTCATTTTTGGCTAGGCAGTTGTTACCATTAATTTTTCGCTAGTCCGTTGTTATCATTATTTTTTTACTAATCCGTTGCTGCCATTATTTCATACTTATTCCGTTTTGGGCATTAATTCTTGACTAGTTCGTTTGTATTTTCTAGTCAGGTTTTATCATTAATTCTTCGCTAGTCAGTAGTTACAATTAAATTTTTGTTAATCTACTGTTACCAGTAATTCCTGGCTAGTCCGTATTTACCATGAATTCTTTGCTTGCCGTAGTGTTGTTGCCCTTAATTCTTCGCTAGTCATTTGTTACCATTAATTTTGGCTAGTCCGTTATTACCGTTAATTCTTCACTATTCCGTTATCATTAATTCTTATTTTGTCTGTTGTTACAATTATTTCCTGCCTAGTCCGTTGTTACCAATATTTTTTGGCTAATCCGTTGTTACCATTAATCCACCTCTAGTCCGTTGTTACAATTATTTCTTGGCTAATCCATTGCTACCAGTAGTTCTTCACTAATTCGTCTTTACCATTAAATTTTAGCTATTCCCTTATTAACATTAATCTCAGCTAGTCCATTTTGCCATTATTTATTTCTAGTCCGTTTTAACCATTAATTCTTCGTTATTTCGTCGTTACCATTAATTCTTCGGTACTCAGCTGTTACCATTAATTATTGGCTAGTCTGTTATTACCATAAAGTTTTGCTAGTCCGTTTTTAGCATAATTCTTAGCTAGTCCATTGTGTTTTTACCATTAATTTGCTGCTCGTCGGTTGTTACCATCAGTTATTGCTTACTCCATTGTGTTGTTACCACTAATTATATGCTAGTCCATAATTCATTGTTACCATTTATTTGGGGCCAGTTCCTTGTTACAATTAATTATTGGCTACTCTGCTGTTACCATTAATTCTTCACTAGTCCCTTGTTGCCATCAATACTTAGGTAGTCCGTTTGTATTCACCATTAATCCTTAGCTAGTCGGTTGTTACTATATGTTTTTGGCTAGTTTTTTGTTACCATTAATTCGTAGCTAATCATTGTTACCATTAATTATAATTTTCTAGTCGATTTTACCATTATTTCTTTTCTAATACTTTTACCATTAATCTCTAGCTATTCCGTTTACCATTAATTCTCCCCTACTCCATTATAATCATCAGTTCTTGGCTATAACCTTATTACCATTAATTCCTCCCTAGTCCGTTGTTACCATTAATTCTTTGCTAGTCAGTTGTTACCAATAATTCTCTCCTAGTCCGTTATTACTATTAATTCTTGGCTAGTCCGTTTTGTTGTTGAAATTAATTCTTCGCTAAGCCCGTTGTTATCATTAATCTTTGGCTCGTTAGATGTTAGTATTAAATAAATGATTAGCTCTTTAACTCTTTATATCTTCTCTTAGGCTATGTAGGTTCCATATGTTTTCACGCCGCCAAGTTCTACCATCAAAAATCTTCTTGTATCGTTTCCTCCCCCTCCCTCCCTACTATATTTTAAAATCAGTACCGTAAAGCCTCTTGAACACAAAACAAAAAAACACCACATTATTTTTCTCAATCTGAAAGAGTTGAGAACGCTCGAGGCGGCGATTGTAGGCGGGAAGAAGTCAGCGATAATTTGTTTTCCTAAATGCCGACCTCGTTATAAGGGCGTAAGATCTCAGAATTTGGTTAAATCAACGTAAATAAAGAAAAAAGGCTGTGGAAACGGAAGGAAGGTGAGATTTTTCTCGCTGAAAAAGGTCAGTAAAATGAATAAGAAAAGCAAGAGGAAAAATAGGAAAGAAGTTTGCTTTCGAACACAACTTCAAAAGACGATTTAAATCTATTCAATCTTTAATATACTGTATGAAAATTAAAAGTAAGAATAAATATATATATATATATATATATATATATATATATATATATATATATATATATATATCCAGCAAAACGCAAGAAACAGAAAAACAGGATAATTTTTCTTCGGCAAAAGTTATTTCCTAATTCGAAAAATTCCGTACAAGGGTGGGATTCGAACACAGACTGAGGCAGTGAGCAACCGCTTTGATCTTAATTAAACCGCCCCTTAGACAATTCAGCTACGCGGAAGAAAAAATATCTTCAGAATAAACATGCTTTGAATGCACGCTACGCAAGGTCGATCGGGACTATGAAAGAGAGAGAAATTTATTAGGAATTCAAAGGACAAAGAAGAAATTGAGGTAATCATTATTTCGTGCTCATAAAAGATTTATATATATATATATATATATATATATATATATAAACACGAAGAACTAAAAAGGAAAATAAAAACTTATTCCTTTCGTCTTTACTAACAAAGAACTTTTTTGAAAATAGGAAAAGGTACATTTGGAATGGTTTATAAGTGAGAGAACGGGGGTTCTCTCACTTATAAACCTTTCCAAATGTATCTTTTCTTATTTTCAAAAGAGTTATTTGATAGGAAAGACGAAAGCGAAAGGAATAAGTTTTATTTTCCTATTTGATTATCTGACCTGAAGGCGGTTGGTCAGGACCGACGAACATTAAGTAAATATTTTTTGTGAGACCAGGTTTTGACGGAGACATCCCTCATATTCTGTCACTGGCAAACTAATGAATAGAGTAGAATGACCAACTTACCAACATCCATATTTACAAATCTTAATTTAACCCGTGGGTTGCTGCGTAAAATCATTTTTATAAAAATGTCGGATTAAGACTTTACTTAGAAAAGGATTAGGATTGAATCGACCATCTGACGAATTTAACTCAGGAATTTCCTTAATGTGAACGGATTCAATTATGTGCTTGCGAGAAAAATTCCGAAAAATATATATTAATTTAGCATTTTCAAAATCTATTATTTCATAGTCTGTATTAGACATGTAGGAGGAAGCCAGAACATTGGCTGCAAAGCCGTATGTCGCATTTGTGTTCTTTTATGCTCGTAGGAAATCTACAGCTTTTACCAACATATATTTTATCAATACATTCCTGTTATTATCAGAGGGTCGCTTTAGAGGGGAACAATTTAATTCATATTGTATTCTCATATTTAAAGGTAACCTTACTGTTTTTATCTCTGGCTCACTTCTTGTAATTCTTTTATTCGAAAGAATATACTGGAATATAATGTATTTTATTTTAAAAGGGTTTTTTTCATTATAAGGTCAGATCCAATTCCTCGTCTCCCCCCCATCTAGTTGTAAGAAAAAAGGCATCTAACAATTACATTACCTTCTTTATTCTCCTTAATTAAACAACTTCATAAATTTAGTCAAAGCTAACAAAATTAACACTGTTCAAATCTAAAAATATGAAGTAATTTTCCATAAAAACAACATAAGCATTTCAAATTTCGTTAGAATCGGCCGAATAGTTATGATGTTATTGCTAAAACAAAATAATTCCCTGGTTAACCTTCGGAGGACTTTGGCAATTATACCATTCGAAAGAGAATTTAGAACAACCTAAGGGTTTCAAAGTCCCTTAGAATCGGCCAAATAGTTAAAATATTATAACCAAAACAATAAAAGCAAAACGGGGAGTGACCGACATAGTGAGATATAGAGTCGCCCACGACCTGACTTGCACGCGACAAAAAATCCATCAAAACACTGACTTATGTTGGGCTGACTTCAGAGGGGAATGAGGACAGGGGATTGAAGTGGCATAGGTAAAATTGCATAGGCTGTAGAGTTAGGCCATTAGCAGGGAAGCAGCAGAAGACTCGATATTAAGAGTAGGGGCATGTTATTTAATATACAGCGATTCTAGTATTCTTAACTTTACTCATTATTATCTTAATCAATTATTGCAAAATTATTTATAGTTATATCCAGGTTGCATTTGCGTGCATGTGCTCTGATAGGGAATGGTTCTTTGCGATTAAGTGGGTTTCCAGTACAAGCGGCGCTTCCTTAGATGTCTTCCCGAAATGGGTCCATTTAATAGAGAATTCAGAAGAAAGGTTTATAAATTTTTTAAACGCTATTTTTAACATACATATTTCAAATTAGTATTTGTTAACAAACTCAATATTGGCAGTTGAATCCAAGGAAAATACATAGGCAGCACGATTCGCTCCCTGATATTCTTAAAAGGCCGCATTCATGTATGCGTTCCGTTGATGTAAATAGGGAGATGGACTGCGTTTAAGAATGAATTCCTTTATCAAGAAAAGACATCTGAAGACGATTACAAAGTTCGCGCCGAATAAAAAATATTGAATCCAGTTTCGAGATTCCTTTTACTTTGGAGGAAATCTCTGATTACCATTTAACCCAGCCTACTATAAAGCAAGAAGAAAGCTTTCTACTCTTTTCGAGTCAGTGACACAAGGCATTCACAGTAGAAGCAAACAGACAGTCCTACAGCTGAATTAAAAAGCTCATTTGGGTGATCCAAGAGTCGTATCAAACCTCAGTGACAAATCATCCTTGGTAATCACACCACTCTCGAAGAGTCTTACCACAGCCATCAACCTATAATGTAATCCGTTGTACGTTGGCAAGGTTTGTGATTTTGTACAGTAAGTTTTGATAATTTGCTTTATTTCTCTGTTTGAAATTAATTTAAAAAAAGGTTTATATAATTATTAGATAAGTAATCAAGCGACCCTAATTTAATAGATTTTATCAATTATACTCGCTCACGAATTTAAATATTTTGAAGGCTTTTTACTATGAATTTAAGCCCCATTTCAAAGTTTTATTCAAACTTTAGGTCTCCAATTCAAAGCCAACTCTACCTATCAAAGTTCTATTCGTCCCCTTAGCATTGCCTAATACATATTTACATATTATGTTCGTTTATTTGTATTATAGGCCGAAGACGATGACTATATTGTGTCGAAACGTGGTCGGTAAATAAAAAGAATGAGCCAGCAATTTTCCTCGCCTTGGGATATCTGCTAAACATTGAATTTAGGCTTTCTAGAAGCAGTCCTCATCGTTATATATATATATATATATATATATATATATATATATATATATATATATATATATATATATGGAGGATTAAGTATCCCTCGCAGTTCGGCTCCTAATTCTACCGCTTGACAGTATTTCGTTCAAATTAAACTGAATGTTGAGCTTGGGTTGTTTTTCTTGTATATGGATGATAGCTTCTAGAAAAAGTCGTTGTCGACGATCTGGTGCAGAGGCAATAATTTTGGTGTTTCCTTTTAGCATTTTTCTGTTGAGAATAGTTCCATGGTTTTGACTTGAGTCGCTTTAGGGGACGCCCTTGCTTAGGTGGTATGTCATTCTTCTTGATAGTTTAGTTTCCGTCATTCCAATATATGAGTGGGAGGGGAGCTGAGAGTCTCCTAGGTTGCATTTATATTCATATATCAGATGGGTCCTTTGTTTAGTTTCGGATATGGGCTTCTGATTGTTTTTCATGATGAGGCTGGCGGTGCGTCTAGTTTGATAATATATATTTGATGATATTTTTTGTTCTGTATTTGTAGGCTGTAAAAATCGGTTAATAATTTCCTTAATTACCCTTTCGTCTGTTCAGTACACCGTGTTCATCGTGTTCTTGTAGAAGATTTTTATGTTATTTTCTATGATATTGTTTCCATTGCTATGCTCTTCTTTCAGGTAAAATTAGTGCATTTCTTCTTGATGGCTACCTGTACATCGTGGTTGCTAATCCATTGTTGACGAGTACTTGTGTTGCTCTCTCATTCTCATTGCGTGTATCTTTCAAAGTTTGGTAGTGGGGGAAGGTTCGGTTGATATAAGCGTTAATTACACTTTTCTTGTATCGTTCTGGGCATTCACTTTCTGCATTCATGCAGAGGCCAAGATTGGTGGTTTTAACGTAGATGTACTTTCGTCGTGATCTTGTCATTGATTTTAGCAGTTAAGGTATCGAGAAATGGAAGTTGGTTCTCTTGGCTTCTTTAAACTGTAAAATTAGGGGACGAACTTGTTGAACTGTTTTCATTTCTTCTTCTGATTGTACATTTATGTAAACGTCGTAAATGTCTTTCTTCGACGGCTCCCATTTAAAGATTTGCGAATAGGACTCCAAGAGAAGAGCTCATAGCAACTTCGTCTACTTGACGGTACATATCTCCATTAGGACCATAGAACGGGGCTTTCGAGATGCAGGCGTGTAGGAGTTGTCTTAGGGCGGCTATGGGTATGCCAATAGGGAGGCAATTATTTTGGTCAAAAACACGTTCTAGTATTATTTCTAGCGTTTCGTTAACTGGAACATTTGTAAATAAAGACTCAACATCCATAGAAGCTATTATTATATTGGGAGCAGTAGCTCTTATAATGTCAATGATATTCTTCTCCCATTCTTCCGTTAACTTTAAAAATCTAAGTTTTTAGAACTTCGGAGAACTTATCCACAGCATCAAACCAGACGTAGAGCCAAATATACGAAAAATTCAGAGATGTAAAAAGAAAATCACAAATGCGAAATTAGCCGTCGCTTTTAAAAAAATTTGCTACGCTGAATATATATATATATATATATATATATATATATATATATATATATATATAGTTTGGCATTCGATTCTTTTCCTAACATATTTTATTAAAGGCGACTGCGAATTTTGCGTTAATATTTTCTTTTCGAATCTCTCGATTTGTCTTATATTCCGGTTTTGGTCGTGAGTTAACTCGTGGATAAGATCGACAAAATTCATTAGAAAAGTAGTAACGAATGAGGGCAGGAAACTAGCTCATTGAGCAAAACAAAATATTTATTGCCTTGACGCGTTTCGATACACACCTGTATCATAATCGAAAGTTGATATTCGTACTTAAGGAATTGAAGGAGAAGCCTTATATACATAATTATTTAGATGTTAACAAATATATGAACATACTTATAGAGATTGGGAATTCTTGAGCACAAAAATGTACAGAGAAAGAGGGCTGAGACTGGGGATTAAGATGGGCGTGAGGAAGGCAGTGATATAATTGTAGGTTTATTTGTGTATTTAATTTGGGTTGTTTTGCTTTTATATAGAAGGCTTCTAGTATAAGTAGCTGTCGGTGGTTTGGAGCCTGTGCTAGGATTTAGGGAATATCTTCGAGTGACTTCCGGTCTAATTGTCTGCCATTTTTTACAGCGTGTGTTTTAGGGACACCATTGTTTAAACTGTAACTCATTCTTCATGTTAAATTTGTTTCTGTATTTCCGATATATGAATGAGGTAAGAGCTCACAGTCCGCCATTTTGCTACTATATTCATATATTAAATGACTTCTCTGCTTAGGTGTTAGGTGAGGTCCAGGGTTGTTGTTGATGATAAGGTTGGATGTGCGTTTATTATTTTAGTAAATTAAGAGTGATACAATGTTTTGATTTTGTGTTGGTTTTACTCTTCCATTCATGATTTCGTCATTATTCTTTCAACCGTTTTGTACGCTGTGCTCATAATGTTCTTGTCGGTTTAGTTTAATACTGTTTCTTTTGTCTTGCTGTTTCCTACTGGTTTAGGTGACATATAGCATCTTTCCATCTTCTTACGTATGGCGGTGTGTATGTCGCCGTGGTAAAACCGTTATTCCTGTGTACTTATGTAGCACGCTCGAGTTCTTCGAGCGTGTTACACAAATCCCTACTTTGATTTATGAACTTGGTAAGTCCCTAAATAAGATCTTCACCCCCTTTCGTGCCTACAAATTTCAATCTAACTCTTTTGCAGATTGCAAATTTCATTGATTTAATCTTGTCCACCGCCCCTAAGAGTATCATAACCTTCATAGACGTTGATTCCTTATTTAAAAACATTCCTGTTCCCTAAACTATAGTCCTAATCCTAGAAATAGTATACAAACAAGGTTATCGCCTCCCCCGTACAATAAAGAGAGATGCCTTTAAAGAACTTTTATTGATCTGCACTACGGAAGCCCCCTTCTATGACCAAGAGGTGATCTGAACGAGCAAACCGACGGCGTTGCAATGGGTTATTTCCTCAGAGTATTTTACATGGGAAGTGTGGAAAAACGAGTCTTTTCGATGTTTCCAAAACCACATATTTACTGCAGATATATAGATGACACGTACAAACAAAAGAAGAAATTCAGGAATTACTAAGAGCATTCAAGAACTGCTCCTCACTTAACTACCCCAGCGAAAATAGCCAAAATTTTACCAACTTCCGATTTTAGATACCCTAATCACTAACCATGACGATTAAATAACTAGCAAAGTTTGCGTCCAAAACACAAATCCAGGTCTTTGGGTAAATGCAAAAAGTGAATGTTCCGACCTTTATTAAAAAAAGTGTAATAAATTCCTACATCAACCGTGCTTTCATCCATTGCTCCACATGGAAAGAAACACACGAAGAAGTCGAGTGTGCTACATAAGTACTCGTGAATAACGGTTTTACAATAGCGGCATACACACCGCTATACGTAAGAAGATGGAAAGATGCTATATATCACCTAAAGCCAGTAGGAAACAGCAAGACAAAAGAAACAGTATTAAACTAAACCGACAAGAACATTATGAGCACAGCGTAGAAAACGGTTGAAATAATAATGACGAAATCATGAATGGAAGAGTAAAACCAACACAAAATCAAAACATTGTATCACTCTTAATTTACTAAAATAATAAACGCACATCCAACCTTATTACCAACAACAACCCTGTACCTTAACTAACACCTAAGCAGAGAAGTCATTTAATATATAAATATAGTAGCAAAATGGGAGACTGTGAGCTTCTACCTCATTCATATTTCGGAAATACAGAAACAAATTTAACATGAAGAATGAGTTACAGTTTAAACAATGGTGTCCCTAAAACACACGCTGTAAAAAATGGCAGACAATTAGACCGGAAGTCACTCGAAGATATTCCCTAAATCCTAACACAGGCTCCAAACCACCGACAGCTACTTATACTAGAAGCCTTCTATATAAAAGCAAAACAACCCAAATTAAATACACAAATAAACCTACAATTATATCACTGCCTTCCTCACGCCCATCTTAATCCCCAGTCTCAGCCCTCTTTCTCTGTACATTTTTGTGCTCAAGAATTCCCATTCTCTATAAGTATGTTCATATATTTGTTAACATCTAAATAATCATGTATATAAGGCTTCTCCTTCAATTCCCTAAGTACGAATATCAACTTTCGATTATGATACAGGTGTGTATCGAAACGCGTCAAGGCAATAAATATTTTGTTTTGCTCAATGAGCTAGTTTAATTAATGTTTCGTTTCATTGTTTCGTCAGTGTAAGCCCTTTTTCATTTTACATTATCAATTTCAATAGTTCTTTATTTTAATCACAAGCATAATTTCTTGTGATCATAGCTATTATGTTCTAACTCTATCTATTTTATAGAACCATAAGATGGGTAATGTACACGAAACGTGGTTATAATTAAATGAGAACTGTTACCTCTCTCATTTTCGGATTAATGCTTAACTTAAAATAAGACACCTTAGAAGCAAACAGATTGAATATATATAATATATATATATATATATATATAGAAAACCTTAGAGAATGTCCTCATCTCATCGCAGAAACGACTTGCAGTGTCAGCAAAAAGGGGAGATTGAAAGATGTCTCCGAGAAATTATCCTTCCCCTATTAGGCGAAACCATCGCCGGAGTTGCGAGAATCAAGTAAAGGCCTTCTTTTGTATGTATATAGATATTGATTCAACATTATGAACACAACTTAAAACACTATCATATGTGAAATATTACTTATCATATGTGGAATATTACTCATTAGATGCCGAATTTTACTAATCATATGTGGAATATTACTAATCATATGTGAAATATTACTCATCAGATGTTGAATTTTACTAATCATATGTGGAATATTACTCATCAGATGTTGAATTTTACTAATCATATGTGGAATATTACTAATCATATGTGAAATATTACTCATCAGATGTTGAATTTTACTAATCATATGTGAAATATTACTCATCAGATGTTGAATTTTACTAATCATATGTGGAATATTACTCATCAGATATGAAATTTTACAATTCTTATGTGGAATTCTATTTATCATATGTGGAGTATTACTTATGTTACAATTCTAACTTGTTTTTTATTTTATTTACACAGAAAGAAATTATCAAAACTAGCATTATAAAACTTACAGAACTAGGACCAGAAAAGACCAAAAGGTCTACTCAAGAAGCAGAATTATGTGGAAATAGTTGTAACCACACTCTTGCATTTGTTTCCTCGAGTTCATTTATACTCAAAACTTTCGTCTTCTACTCTCTTTATTACCACCACTCTCTTTTGCCGTACTCCACAACCAGAAGTGGCAGAAGCTCTTGCTAGCCAAGTGGATATAGCGTTGGATTTCTGCAGTCTAGGTAAGGGTTTGATCCCAGCGAACGCTGACACAATAATTTCAGAAGCATCACGAGCTGGCCGCACATTGGGCGGATACGCTGATGCTCATCCCAGCTGAGGTAAGTAGTTCTACAAGCTTCATCATGCACATAATCAATTACAACACCGCTATCATTTCCCCTTCCGCCTTCAAGACACAACATACACATTCTCTCCTTTTTTTCGGACCGCTATGTGGACACTCATGTTCACATACCCCTGAAGGGAAAAGGTGCCCCCTTCCCCTAATGTTCCTAAGGGTTCCAGCATCGCTGGTTGGTATCAAAAATACAAAACAACCAGGCCACCTTCCACAACGATGAGGGCCGCCCACCGGTTCCATTGGGCTAACAAGTGATTGCCATTCTGATTTTTATGTACCTTTCATTATTAAAGGGGGGGGGGGATTTCGCCTACGATTTGAAAAGAGAAGTGTGGCGCTCCCTGACTACCATTTGCCACAAGGCATTGGATGATTAAGCTCAGTGGCCATTGGCAAGACCCATATCTTCTTTATCTTCCTTGTCTCAGAAATCAAAAGAAACGCGCGAATGCACAGCGTCCTTTTAAAGGGACGTAGGACAGAAAATTAGTAAGGAGAAGACGTTGTAGTTAAATGTTGAGATGTCAAAAAGGAAAGCTATTCTTACACCAGCGGTGGTAACAGCGCCCCGGAGATTCGCCTCTAGGGGAGCACGTTTATAGTCACGAATTCTTCATGTATTTTCGCTCTCCCATGAAATTCTGGTGTATGGGATTACATTTGGCTGGTGTGAGAAGTTGCTTCAGCACAATATCTGGTTGGATATTTTGGAACACCAACACATTTTTTGCCTTCTGCGCATTCATCTTCAAAATTCCCCACCATTGTTTCCAAAATTGCATCGATTTCTAGATATTTTATGCAACCAAAAATTGATTGGTAAACAATAGCGATGTTTATTTCCCCTTTTTCCTTTTCTATGGCATGTGGCACTAGTTTTAGTGCTAGGCAACTTAACTAAGCTGACCAAACTATTCTTATATACGATAAATAGTTAAACCTGCTTATGGCCATTATTCTTTCTTATGGTCCTGATTTTCCTCCCATTATATAGGAAAATAAAAGCGGCTTCGCTACTTCAAATGACGCCTAGGCAAAACTAGAGTTAATAAGATCTGTTGCCCTTTTGTTAGCCACAACACCGTAGCTTGAGTTACCATTTATTACTTTGCATAATGAATAAATAATTTATTTGTGGAATTTATTTGGCATCGATAAATATAACAATACAAGTTGTATGTGCATTTTAGAATAAGGGACAAGAATAGACTAATAAACGTAACAAATCAAAACTCAAAAGGCGAAATTGAACGCTCTTACGAGGAAATGTTCTCTATTGATTTTACAGATTAAAGGCAAATGATTGGAATCCAATAAACAATTATCTTTATGCATTGAAAGATAATGACTACAATCTAATAAGCAAATGAAGTCTACCTATTATGGATATAGAAATCAGAATATAATATACGTTACTGATAAAATGCAAATGATTTTAACTCGATAAACAAATAAACTTACAGATTAAATGCAAATGAGTGTCACCTCATACACAAGTCATTTTTAGAGGTTAGTACGTAGTGAATATAAATCGATAATTACTAAAGTTAAAAGCATAGTGTCAAAAAATATGGAAATTGTGAAGATGAACAGCTCCAACAAAATCGAAGGCATTTTGTGATAAATATTTATATTTAAAAAGAAAATTAAGACGTGGAAAGTTATAATTATGATATAAAACGAAAAATAGATTGGCGGCCATCTTGACATTGATAGCTTGTTTTGAACTCTCCAAATAATGTTTGAGTTAGGTAAAAGTTTAGGTAGGTCAGTATTTTGGGTTTGTTCTTAGGCTAGGTTAATTTTTATCGGTTTGTGTAGTTTTTTTAAGAAGTCGTTAGGTTTTGTGCTCTGTCTAAACCACCAGAAAGAAACCAAACCAGAAGTATATTCTCGCAACATGACGTGGTATATCCGTAGAGGCGGCATAGCAGCGTCATAGCAGTGCCAAATTATAGTATTATGCCTTGGAAAATACCATTTTTAATACTAATAACTCTGAAAATATTTCCTTGCGCGTGAATAAATAGCAACAGAGAATTCAAATAGGCTTATAAAATAGATGTAAAGTATTTTTTTAACATTGAAGTTGGTCATCTATAGAATTACAAAAGATATAACCAAATAAATACTGAAGAAGTTTAGATCGTTAAGGCAATGGAATAAAACCAAATAGGCCAAATTGAATAAACGTTGCAATCTAATGATTAAAGTTAATAAATATAAACTAATAAACAATGTAGTTTACATAATAAAGGCAACTGCATAGAATCCGAACAATGCTGGACTTAGAAGATATAGAAAGATGAATAGAACTAGATAAACCATAAAATCTAAACACTAGATTTAACTTAAGAGAAAGGTAAACATTTCAGTTAGGAGATTAAAAGGGAAAAATCGATCCCAATAAACATTGAAGTCTAGAGATCAATCGGTAAGAAATCAACCCAGATTAAGAGTAAACTCTAGAGATTAAACGGCAATAAATTAAGCCCAATAAACATTGAAGTCAGTAGATTAAATGGTAAAAAATAAATTCCCAATGAAGACTGAAATTTAGATTAAACGGTAATAAATCAACCACGATCAACTATGAAGACTAGAGATTAAAGAGTAAAAAATTAACCGCAATAGAGAGAGAACTATAGAGATTAAACGCTAATAAATCCAGAAATATAAAAATCGCAGTTGGGAGAATAAACGTTATAAAATCAACGAGATAAAAATTGAAGACTAAAGATTAAATGGTAAAAACATGCACGACAGACACTAAAGTACAAATAATGGAAGGAATGAACAAAGTCCGTTAAAGATTGAAGTCTAAGGAAAAAAGTTATAAATCAAGCCTGATAAATATTGAATTATAGATATTAAACGATATTATATCAACCACGATAAACATTGAAGTCTAGAGGCTAATGTATAATAGATCAACCCCGAGAAAATTTAAATTCTAGAGATTAAACCGCAAAAAATCAATTACATTCAACATTGAACTCTAGAGTTTAAACGCTAATAAATCAACCACGATAAACATTGAAGTCTAGAGGCTAATGTATAATAGATCAACCCCGAGAAAATTTAAATTCTAGAGATTAAACCGCAAAAAATCAATTACATTCAACATTGAACTCTAGAGTTTAAACGCTAATAAATCAACCACGATAAACATTGAAGTCTAGAGGCTAATGTATAATAGATCAACCCAGAGAAAATTTAAATTCTAGAGATTAAACCGCAAAAAATCAATTACATTCAACATTGAACTCTAGAGTTTAAACGCTAATAAATCAACCACGATAAACATTGAAGTCTAGAGGCTAATGTATAATAGATCAACCCCGAGAAAATTTAAATTGTAGAGATTAAACCGCAAAAAATCAATTACATTCAACATTGAACTCTAGAGTTTAAACGCTAATAAATCAACCACGATAAACATTGAAGTCTAGAGGCTAATGTATAATAGATCAACCCCGAGAAAATTTAAATTCTAGAGATTAAACCGCAAAAAATCAATTACATTCAACATTGAACTCTAGAGTTTAAACGCTAATAAATCAACCACGATAAACATTGAAGTCTAGAGGCTAATGTATAATAGATCAACCCCGAGAAAATTTAAATTCTAGAGATTAAACCGCAAAAAATCAATTACATTCAACATTGAACTCTAGAGTTTAAACGCTAATAAATCAACCACGATAAACATTGAAGTCTAGAGACTAATGTATAATAGATCAACCCAGAGAAAATTTATATTCTAGAGATTAAACCGCAAAAAATCAATTACATTCAACATTGAACTCTAGAGTTTAAACGCTAATAAATCAACCACGATAAACATTGAAGTCTAGAGACTAATGTATAATAGATCAACCCAGAGAAAATTTAAATTCTAGAGATTAAACCGCAAAAAATCAATTACATTCAACATTGAACTCTAGAGTTTAAACGCTAATAAATCAACCACGATAAACATTGAAGTCTAGAGGCTAATGTATAATAGATCAACCCCGAGAAAATTTAAATTCTAGAGATTAAACCGCAAAAAATCAATTACATTCAACATTGAACTCTAGAGTTTAAACGCTAATAAATCAACCACGATAAACATTGAAGTCTAGAGGCTAATGTATAATAGATCAACCCCGAGAAAATTTAAATTCTAGAGATTAAACCGCAAAAAATCAATTACATTCAACATTAAACTCTAGAGTTTAAACGCTAATAAATCAACCACGATAAACATTGAAGTCTAGAGGCTAATGTATAATAGATCAACCCCGAGAAAATTTAAATTCTAGAGATTAAACCGCAAAAAATCAATTACATTCAACATTGAACTCTAGAGTTTAAACGCTAATAAATCAACCACGATAAACATTGAAGTCTAGAGACTAATGTATAATAGATCAACCCAGAGAAAATTTATATTCTAGAGATTAAACCGCAAAAAATCAATTACATTCAACATTGAACTCTAGAGTTTAAACGCTAATAAATCAACCACGATAAACATTGAAGTCTAGAGACTAATGTATAATAGATCAACCCAGAGAAAATTTAAATTGTAGAGATTAAACCGCAAAAAATCAATTACATTCAACATTGAACTCTAGAGTTTAAACGCTAATAAATCAACCACGATAAACATTGAAGTCTAGAGGCTAATGTATAATAGATCAACCCCGAGAAAATTTAAATTCTAGAGATTAAACCGCAAAAAATCAATTACATTCAACATTGAACTCTAGAGTTTAAACGCTAATAAATCAACCACGATAAACATTGAAGTCTAGAGACTAATGTATAATAGATCAACCCAGAGAAAATTTATATTCTAGAGATTAAACCGCAAAAAATCAATTACATTCAACATTGAACTCTAGAGTTTAAACGCTAATAAATCAACCACGATAAACATTGAAGTCTAGAAATTAAAGAGCAAAGTATCAAGTCTGACCAAGGTTTAAGACTATAGAATAAACGTTAAAAAATCAATCCCAATAAACAATGGAGTCTAGAGAACATTTAAATTTTAGGATTAAAGGGAAATAAATCAACCCTGATAAACATTTCAGTCTACAGATTAAACGATAAAAACTCAACTCTTATCAATAATAAAATCTAGAGTAGACGATAATAAATCAACTACGATAGAGGACAAGACTTAAAATTAAATGGTAATAAATCATCCCCATTAAAAAGTGAAGTCTAAAGATCAAACGATAGTAAATTAAACCCAATAAATATTGAATTCTAGAAGTTAAAAGGTAATAAAAAACTACGACAAAAATCGTAAAATTTAGATTAGATGATAATAAACCAACAACGATAAATATTGAAGTCTACAGATTAAATTTTGAGAAATCCACCACAATATATATTGGTCTAGAGACTAAATGGTATTAGACAACCCCAATAATGATTTAGTCTGAAAATTAATGCGTAAGAAATAACGCCAGATAAACATTGAAATCTAGAGATTAAAAGGTAAGAAATCAACTCCAATAAAGATATAAGTCTAGTAAATAAAAGGTAATGAATCATCCCACATAGGATTTAGTTAAAAATATTAAATGGTATTACATTAATCACGAAAGGTTTGAAGTCTAGAGATTTATCTGTAATAAATCCACCTGGTTAAACATTGGTCTTAAGCTTAAAGTGTAAAAATCAACTCTACAAAAGATTGAAATCTAAAGATTAAATGGAAATAAATCAAGCTCGATAAACAAAGAATTCCAGAGATTAAACCGTACGTACTAAATCAACCTAAATAAACAATGATGTTGAGAGATTAAAGCGTAAGAAATCAAGTCATAAAAAAACATTTATGTCTAGAGATTAAACGATACTAAATCAACCGCGATTATCTTTGAAGTTTAGTAATTAAACGGTAATAAATCAACTCCAATACACAATGAAGTTAATGGATTAAAGGATAATAAATCAATCCAATAAATATTAAAGTCTAAAGAGTGAACGAGAGTGAATCAAGCCCAATAAACGTTGAAGACAAGAGATTGAACGGTGATAATGATCCAAGATAAACATGCTGGACTTCAACTTAAATGGTATTAAATCAAGCACAATAAACAGTGAAGTCTAGTGAAGAGACGCTAATAAATTGAGTCCGATAAACAGTGAAATCTCTTAATTAAAAGTTAATAAATCAATTCTAAAATGCACTTAATTTTAGAGATTAAACGATAAAAAAATCAGCCCCGATAAAGCTGAAAGTGTAGACGTTAATAAATCAACCAAGATAAACAGTGAAGTCTAAAGGTTTATCGATAATTAAAACCTCGAATAAAGATTGATGTTTAGAGATTAAAAGGTAATAAATAAACTCGATAAACAATGAATTAAATGGTAAAAAATCAACTCCAATAAACTTTTAATTATATAGACTAAACTAATAAATCGACGCCTACAAACAAAAAAGTTTATAGATTTAACGGTATTAAATTAAGCCCGATAGAAATTGAAGTCTAGAGCTTTATTGGTAATATATCACCCCGATAAATATTAAGGTCTTAAAATTAACTGTTATAAAACAACCAAAAAAAGATTGAAGTCTAGAAATTAAAGTGGAGTAAATCAATCTTAGAAAACATTTTAGACAAGAGATTAAACGGTAAAAATCAACACCGAAAAACTTTCGAGCCTAGAAATTAAATGCTAATAAATCAACTTCGATAAACACTAGTCTTTTAAAGTAATGGTAATAAATCAACACAAATAAACATAGAATTATAGAAAGTAAATACTAATAAATCAACCCCGATAGAGATTGAAGTCATGAAATTATATGGTGAAAAAAAACAATCTTGATAATCTTTGAAGTCTAGAAATTGAACGGTAAAAAATCAACCCTGATAAAAAATTTAGGCTAGAAATTAAACTCTAATAAAAAATCCTATAAGAGTTGAAGTCTAGAAAATAAAGATAATAAATAAAACCAGATAAACAACGAAGTATAGAAATGAAACAGTAGAAGAATCGACCACAATAAGCATTAAAGTCTAGAGGTTAAGCCTGAAAAAATTTTAACTCTAGAGATTAAATGTCAATAAATATATTAAACATTACTAAATCAATCCCGATTAAACGGAAATAATTCAAAGCCTTATTAACATTAGAATCTTGATAGAGAACAGTAATAAATCCAACGCGATGAATACTCAATTAATGAGACTAAGCAGAAATAAATTAATTACCATTAAAATTAAAGTCAATAGATTAAATATTAAAAAATCAACCCTGATAATTTTGTATTCTAGAGAGCAAATACAATAAATTAACCTCAATAAAAAATGAAGTCTAAAGATTAAACCCTAATAAATTAACTCTGATAAACAATGAAGTAGACAGATAAAACAGTAATACATCAACCTCGATGACACTTACAGCCATAAGGGCCATAGATGTCCCTCACAAAAAGTTTAAAGTCAAGCGACTAAAGAGTAATAAATCAAGAAGGATAAACTCTAAATTCTACAGATAAAATTGTAATAAATAAACCCCGATAAACATTTAAGTCTAGTAAATTAATTTAAAAAATTAATCGCGACAAAAATTCAAGTCGAGATATTCAAAAGGAATAAATCTGCCTCGTTAAAAGGATAAAGTCTAGGGAATAAAGGCTTGAAATCAAGCCAGGGAAACATTTAAGTCTAGTCATTAAACAATAATAAATCCACCCCAATAAACTAAGCTCTAAAGATTAAACGGTAATTATCAACTCCAATAAATATTCGAGTATACAGAATAAACGGAATAGGTTAAGCTAGAATAGCATTTAAATCTAGAGATTTAACCTAATAAATCGACCCCAATAACTATTGAAGTCTAGAGATTAAAAAAAAAGAAATTTATACCAATATCCTTTAAAATATAAAGATGAAACGATAATAATTAAACACAGATAAACTTTGAAGCTTGGAAATTAAATGGCAATAAATACCAGCGATAAAAGCTGTAGTCAAAAGATTAAATATATAAATAAACTTCGATAAACGTACTCTAGATAGTAAAGATTTAAATCCATAGATATAATTGTAATATATTTAGCCTGAGAAATCTTTATTCTAGTGTTAACGTAAATAATAATTCACTTTCAAGATTAAACTCTAGATATTAAAGGATAATAAATAAAGTCTGATTACCATTGAAATCTCGAGATTAACTCTAATAAATCAACCCAGATAAACATTCAAGTCTAGAGATTAATAGGTAATGAATCAATCCCGATAAAAATTGAAGTCTTGAGATTAAACGGTAATAAATTAACTAAGATAAATTATGAACCCTATTGATTAAACAGTTAAAATATCCCATTAAACACTTAACTCTAGAGATTAAAAGTTAATAAATCAAAGCCGATAAACGGTGAAGTTTAGAAATTAAAGAATAGTAATTCAAGCCTGGTAAACATTGATGTCTAGAATGTAAACGGTATTAAATCAACCACTATAACCCTTATATTCTAGAGATTAAACGTTAAAAAAGCAACCCAGATAAATCGACCCTACTCAATTTTGAAGTCTAGAGATTAAAAGATGAAAACCAACCCAGATAAACACTTCCCTCTAGAGATTAAACTGTAATAAATCAAATCAAATAAACACTTTAGTCTAGAGTTTAACTTTAATAAATAAACCACGATAAAGATTAAATTATAGATAATAAGCCAAATAAACATTTAAATCTGAAGAATAACTATAATAAATCATTTGCGATAAATATTGAATTCTGAAAATTAAACGTTAAAAATCAAACCCGATAATCGTTTCAGTCTATCAGTCTAGAGATTAAACGGTTAGAAAACGGCAAAAGAAACATTGAATTCTAGAGATTAAATGGTATGTATTAACTCCAATAAAGATTAAAGTCTAGAGACTAAACGGATAGGTCAATCCTGTTTTCATTGAACTTTTGAGATTAAACGACAATAAATCAGCAACGAAAAACATTGTAGCATTGAAATTAAACGAAGATATATCAACACCAATAACAGTAACCTCTAGAAATCAGGGGGTAATAAATCAAACCCAATAAAGATTGAAATTTAGATATTTAATAGATATAAATTAAGCCCGAAAAATCCACACCAATAAAAATTGTAGTTTTTATGTTTAACCTTAATAAATCAACTCGATAAACATTCAAATTTAGAGATTAAATAGCAATATATCCACCATAAAAACCAATGAGGTCTAGAGGTTCAACGGTAATAAATCAACCTTGATAAATCTTTAACTCTATAGATTAAATGGTAATAAATAAACTCTGATGAACTTTGAAGTGGAGATATTACACGTTAATAAATCAAGCTGTATAGCCATTGAAGTCTAGAGATTAAACGATAATAATTCAATCCAGTAAAACAGTGCAGTCTACAGATTAAACATTAATAAATAACCACTATAAACATTGATATCCATAGATTAAATGTTAATAAATCGAGTAAGATAACAAAAAAACTAATAAATGAAGCCTGAAAAAAATATTTTCGTGACTAAACGTTTATAACTCAACCCAGATAAAGATTGAAGTTTAGAGATTACACGTTAGTAAATTATATCCGATTTACTTTGGAATCTAGAGAGTAAATAGTTATGAATCAACTCTAATTAACTTTGAAGCCTAGGAATTAAACGGTTGTAAATCAACCTGAATAAATATTAAAGTTTACAGGGTAGAACTCAATAAATCCATCAGCCGTTGAATAAGAGCTATTTTCTCGTTCTGAATAAAGACGCTTCTTGCGTAGTACAATATTTGATCATATCATATAAGTGTATTAGCTTTCTTTATTTATTTTTTTTTTTTACTTTTGTTTAATTTATTTATTTATTTCAAATTAGGAGGAAGCAGAGTTATCTAAAGTAAGGCAAAAGTGTTTCGTGAAGAAATTGGCGAAGTTAAAGGAAGGGAAAACTGGTTGGATGTAGTACATATCCGAAATAAACAAAACAGGAAAGTACTTTTGGCAGGAGGGACGAGGATAAGTGGCGAACCTTCCTCTATTTTCGTTGCTGCCTGAAAATAGTAGGTTGCTGGAAAAATTAGCGCTAATTCCGAAGATATATTAGAGCTGGCCTTCTTTCTGACGTCACACGCTCAGATTTACTAAAGGTTGCTTCTGAATCAATCATTTTGGTCACATTATTCTATTTCTTCAATTTTATTTGAGAAGCCAACTATTATAATCACGAAGGGGGTGAGAGGTGGCCCAGAACACTATATCAATCCCCTGCCTAACCAATTTGGCTCGTCACGTGATAATTAAGATGCGTTTCCCTTCAAACCAAATCGCATAAAATTGGTCCAATAATCAATAATTCATATATGATTAACAGTTGCTCATTAATTGTAATATGTATGCAAAATGGTATTAATGACGTAAGAATAACTTAGGAGGAAAGAATGGAACATCTTTTGTCTCAGCGCAGTAAAATGGAAAGCGCAAGGAACACAACAATTAAAAAATGGCCACATATTTTTTTTAAGTCGAAATGACCGAAATAATAATGGCATAGGATTTGTTGTACAACGAGACATTGCAAGATTCAAAAACAGAAATTAAAATAAATATCCGATAGATTAATCAATCTAGTAATTAAAATATAAGAGTTATTTGCTACAATAAATCTAAGCATACACACGAATAACATCTTCAGAATGGAAAGTTGTTGAATGCTTATACGCAAGATTTCTTTATTTTTCAATGATTATGGTGAACTTCAATGTGTATATTGGAGTGGAAAAGGCACTATATTTGCATGGTAAGAAAATTTCTAGTAGGCTAGGAAATGGAACATTAAAAGAGTTTAGTAGTAGTTGTTATTGTAAAAAGCTCCACAGGGGCAGATGGCTTCTGCTCCCTCCAACCACCTGGAAGATTAGGGGAGAAATCCTTTCAGTTCTACAGTATGTGCTGTCGGTTCCGCCAACGTTACTACAATTAATTGGGTCCGCACTTTCTATGAAACTCTCCTGAGGGACCAGGTTCAAGTGGAGGAAGGTTGTTGCATGCTGTGGGGAATTTATAGTACCCCATGTGCTAGCTTTCTGGGTAACAGCAAGAAAATGGAAATTCTATTGCAACTTAACCTTACGCAGTATACATATCCACTTGGTGGTGACATATCCACTTGGAAACGACTCTACCACTCTCCAACTCTATTTGTTCTTGCTCTACAGGGTAGCTGAGCGCGGGTTTCAGTAGAATTTACGGAAAGAAAATCCCGTACATTAAGAAATCTTTCTTCCAAAAGAAACAGAGAAGGAGAAGGACATGGATGGGATCAAATGAAAGGAAGAATGGGATCAATGTCCATACTTTCGAAAAGAGAAAACTTCATTAAGTAAGTACTGGTTATTAGTTCTTTTAACGCAAATAACTATCACGAATTAAATCAAAGCCTACGTCTTTAGGTTGATTTTCTAGGCTTCATAAATATAAATAAATCCTACGGATGTCAATATCCATATTTCACTTATTCCATAAAATTATTGGAATTAACAGGAAAGAGGTGTGAGCTAATATAGCTCATATTTTAGGATTAGTTACCTTAGGTGTTGGCAACTAGACGTGGCTGGAGACAGAGCTCCTCATTTCTCCATCCTGGCAACAAATGAAAATGAAATTTAATGCATAAATGGCCTTTCCTGACAAAAGCTCTCGCAGCACACCTTTGGAATCTTCCCATTTTTATCTGGCGGAAAGATTTTCCTGAGAGATTTGACTAATCAGCCAATTGCCTTAATGAAGAAGAAGAGATATAAAAGATGGAAATAATGAAAAAATGACATTATGGGTTATACAAAGGCATTTATTAATATCTGTTTAACCTGGCTTGCAAAAAGCAAAATATATATCTATGGAAAACAAAATAACTTACAGTCCATTTTACTTTGGTATTAATGACGAAAGTGACAGTAACTTTTTGCTATTACAAGTGATTATGACACGCAAGAAGCGCTCTTTCTATGAAAAATCTTCCGCAGATAAAAGAATGTGAGCACGAAGAGTTTCTGTAAAAGAAGAAGAACGTAGTCAAAAACTTTAAACGCAAGCTCCATGACAGACTTCTCAAATAGAGAAAGATAATGAGCAAAGGTAAAGTCTGGCGCAAAGCACAAGCTAAAATATAGTCTGCTCAAATAAAGAAAATGTGTTTGAAACAATGTAAAGTTAGACTTCTAAAACAAACTGAAATATAAGCTGCTCAAATACAGATTTCGGAACGACGTAAAGCTAGACTTAGAAATAAATCTTGAAAAAAAATATCATGGGTCAGAAAATTCATAGAAAGAAGCAGAATTCCATAGTTCTTATCAATTTGAAAATTGTATAACACCCTGGAAATTAGGGAACCGTACCAGGTCAAATCTGACTTCCTAGGCATCTTTGTTCTGAAAAGGAAGCAATGCCCGCGTGTGATCGGATGGCAGGTCACATCTATCCTCATAGTTAACAAAGGTAATAATGATAATAAATGCTAAAATTGAAGATATTTATTATATACATATGTATATAAGCAATATTGTATCTAATGAACAATAAAAGAAACAATGTTATTTATTTTAAGTTGTTTTTTCTGGGACACCAGAATTATACGTTTGTATTGAAACAAATACTGATTTATAGATTTTAAATCTAAATTTTCACAGGTACAGCGCCGTTTATTTTTTTTTTTCAGAAACAAAGCCTTAAATTGTAACAAGATTTTTTTAAAAAGTAAATTATTAGTATACATGATTAGACTTTTTAGTGAGGTTTTTCCATATGAATTTTAATTAACTACCCCAACTGTTCAAAATGTGCTGCAACAGCATCGATGCACGTATATCCAATATGAAACAAGATCAGCTTAGCCGAATCGTTTAATAAAACATTCACTTCAAGAGAAAACATTTTTAGCGTTTGTCGCAGTTAATTAGAATTTATATGAAATCAACTTACTGAAACATTGCCTCGCTTAAAGTACTGTTTCTTTTTTTTAATACTATTATTCATACAACAATACTCAAGTGAAAAGAATTATTTAACGATGGGAAATATTCAAGTAGAAGTAGATATACCGATATAGCCTTACAAAGCGATAAAGAATACAAAATAATAAACACACTACTTTTTCAATCATCTCAGAATTAGGTGGTGAAAGTCATTTTGAAACTTGTTTGTTTATATAACGCCTTTATTACGATTGCATACCAAATGGTGGCCATAATGGCTAGGTAATTTTATTTACACACGAACTTCATGTGTGCACACACGTAATTGTATGCACATTCGTTACATTCGCGTCTCTGTGTGAATGAAGATTTTTTTTTGTATTTTACATATGTAGTACAGTATGAATTTTATATTCTTGCACTGTTGTTTAGTTCTGATATGTAGTTCCGTGAGGACGTGTAACTCGTTCGTTTTACGTGTTTTATTCCTGTACTGGCGTTGGGCTGTATGTGAATGAATGTTACTCTTGTTTACAATTATGTGAGCATGGATAGTTTCTTTGAGGTATTTATGTTTATATGTATTTATTCGATGAAGAAGTTATTTAAAATTGCTTTGAAAAGCAGACAAATCATTTAGCAAGTGAACACAAATCTAGAGGTCGAAGGAAACAAAACTAAATGAATTATTGAAAAGCAAACAAATCATTTAGCAAGTGAAGACAAATGTAGAGGTTGAAGGAAACAAAACTAAATGAATAATTGAATATCATAAACGAAAAATTTGCCACAACATTGATTCTGACTCTGATCGTCGAAACGCGAACGGATCTTAAAGTGTGTTTGATTCGGTGGGAAAGGCCTAGATCCTCATTAAAGTGATAAAGGACTTCTATGCAATATAAATGCTAACACTTACCTATTCCTTGTGGACTTTAATGGTCATTATTGGGAAAGCTTTACTTGTGAGCTTGGCTCTTGACCGACAAAGTTGTATACTGTGTTTTGTGATCATAAAACTACGACTGTACGAACAAACGAAAGTTATATGCGAAAAAAACTATGTTATTAATAAAAAGTATCCCTAAATTATGGACACTGAAAATATCACAATGGTCTTCTCGTTCACCCAACCTTACCCCCTTGACCTTTTAGGTGGGGTATCCTAAAGGAGAAGGTGACCTCAATTAGATGAGGATATAAGACACTTGAGAGAACGCATCATAAATGAAGTTGCTCAGATTGACTGAAATCTGGAGTTAATGCATCGGTTTTATAAAAAATGGTGGAAATAACATTTAATATGTTATCATCATCATCATCATCACTAACACTATAATTTATGAAGAGTATTTTTTTTTAGTATTTCAATAATAATTTCATCTTAGTTTGGTTATGACTTATGTTTTTTATCAAAGTTATTTCTAATAATTCTTTTATAATATAAAAAAGCAAAATGGTGAAGTTCAGAAATAAATATAAGTATCAAAATTTTGTGAATTTTTTTTAAAGCCAAAGAATTAGAAATGGTGAAGTTCAAAAAAAAAATTTATATATCTTCTTCTATAACTCCATATTTTAGCAACGTGATATTTTGAAAGGGGGAAAATTTAGTTTAGAGTTCCTTTTTAAAATTATTATAATTGGTGAAGTTCAGAAAATTTATAAAAATTTAACCATGGCTGCTTTTTTTTAGATTTTAAATTTTAATCTTAGTAGTGAAGCGCAAGCATCCCCCGTAGGGGAGAGTGGTGAAGCCATTGCCTGGTTTATTAATAACTCAATTAATAAGTTGTAGTTCAAATTAAATAAAATGTAATTTACATTTTTATTTTAAATATGCATTTTTCCTTTATCCATACTTTAGGGACAACTTGTACAGCAACATCCACTGAGAACCTTCACACAGCAAATTTTGCTTCCTAAATAGGACTCGTGGTGCTTCCTTGCACGAACAAATGCGTCTGTAAACAGAGAGAATATCAAGAATCTTAATTCCCAGTCTACTTTATCTTATTTATTTTAAGTTCTGTTGCCTCTCTATCACTGCCTTCATTATACGTCTTTCGATATATTGTGTTTACTTTTTATTCACTTTTTTTTCATCGATTTATCGTTACTTTCACTTCCATTCTTTCCGTTTCATTCTTTTTTTTCCTTTTATCTTTCGATACATTTTCAGGCATGATATTTGTATTTAGAGAGCGCCTCTCTACCAAATTCGAAAAGGCTCAAGAGAATGGTGGATTTTGAATTAATGCTCGAAAACACTAGGGAAAGAGAAGGGGTGTATAAAAGCAGGCATTTGATTGCAAATTCTACAAGCAAATATTTGGAAAGCACGATTATCTATACAGCACAGACTACTAATAGGAAAATGGCAGATGGGGGCAGAGCCTAAAAAAAGGGCTTTCATGGGCCGTTATAGCCCCAGTGTGGAAAGCAGGTGTGAAGGAGCAGTAGTGTTCAAGATCTTATATGTAAGAATGAGCACCTATGAGGTGATTGTGGAATTAATTGGCACAAATTTCAGATCTAAGAAGATCATTGAGGGTGGAGAACTGCAAAGTTTTCACACGTTGAAAGAGTTCACGAATTTAGAAATGCAATCCGGCGAGAGGAGAGTTACCGAAATCGAGACGGGTGGTAACGAAAGCAAGATTTACCATCTTAAGATTATTGAGATAGAAGTTGAAGCGGGTGTAGCTACGATTACGGAAAAAAGAGATCAAGGATTTTCAGAAATTAGCAAAGAAGTTACCTAGGTTTCAAACATTGTTATTATAGGAAGACAGAAATCCACCCACATTAGGTAAATGATTTCTAATTTTGCAGCGACTGAGATCCAATGGAATACCCACTAGGACTTCCTCAGTTTTGTCTTGGTTGAGTTTCACAAAGTTGTCCGTAAGCTTTCCAGTAACGATGTCATATTCGGATAAAATAGTTCCAAGAATCTCAGAAAATGAGTCTGGGAGGGAGATTTGCTTTCGTAAGAATCAAATAGAGCGTGACGTCACCAATAAGATTATCAATGGGAACAAGATGGATACAAACACGAGCGGACCAAAAACAGAGCCTTGTAGAATACCATAACACACCTGTGCAGACCAATATCTATTTCTCCGATGTGAATAGACAGACAACGAAATGATCGATACTGGCGAACCGGTTGTGTTTGGTTCCACAGACACCAATGAATTCACAAAGGCGAGAAAGAAGAAGTCGGACCGAACAGGATTTAAAGCTGCAGAGACATCAAGAAGTAGCAATTCATTCTCTATTCTTCTTCTTCAAGTGTATTTTTACTTATAATTTCCTTAATAGTCATTCTTTTCTGCTTCTTTCGTTATATTTACAATTTTATTTTCATTTGTGTTCATTTTTCTTCCCTTCGTTTCGATCTATTTGAAATTTTATCTCTTCTTTGTTTATGTTTTCACCATCATTTTTGGTTCCTTCTCCTTTTTTATCCGTTGCTTCTTCTTCCTCTTTATTTTCACCATATATTACGTTTCTATTCATTGTTTTCTTCTTTTGATTCAATTTCACTTTCATATTTCTTCTATTGATATATTTCATTTTTAATCTCCTTTAAATTCAATCTTTTATTCTTTGTTTCATTTATTCACCCCACATAATTTCTCTTTTCTTCATTCTTTTCATTTATTTACCTTTTTTACCTTACCTTACCTTGCATTTATTTCGTATCCTCACCATTTGCACGCCAACTTCCCCTTTCTCCCTTCCTGAGGCTACCCCCCCCCACCCACCCAATAGCTATAAGGCCGCTTTCCCCATACCAGATCACTCAGCCGCGAGAAATACGGATCCATTTTCGTGATCTTGGATCAACGAATTGAAGTGAGACCTAAAACGGCGATCAGATGCAATCCATCTTTTTTTATTTTTACGACCGATTCATAAACAGATCTATAATCACGCGCATGCATACACGCACCCATGTACGTACATGCCATGATAGTCCTTGTCTCTCGTTCTACACACACGGGTTATGACGTTGGCTTAGTCATGTCTTATAGTACCAGACGTGATTTTTTAGCTGCCTTTATTTTTGTACATATATTTATCTTCACATATGTAGGCAAGTTCATTGTCAAATTGGCGAGTGCACATGTACGTACGATTTTATGGATGTACATACGTAACTGTAGGTGCGTATTTCCTTCGCCTCATCCTGTACACTATTACTCCTGTATATCCATATATTTATTAACAATTTATAACTCTCTCTTTATGTCTCACTCTTTTGAATTTCTTCGTGTCTCTCTCTCTCTCTCTCTTCCTGTCCTTAACCTTCTCACTATTTATTTAACTTCTTTCCCATCTATCTTTCCTGCAGCTTCCTTTAATGGAAAAAAGGCAGAGAAAGAGAGACTCAAGGAAATCAGAAAGTCGGACGATACGAAGCTGGAAGGAAGGAAGTTGAGGCGCCTGATGCGATGCCTCGAGTGGTCATCAAAACGGCGGATGTGAGAAGTGCTCCAGGCTTCGCCATCGGAAAGATGGACTCAGTCGTGCTTCCTGTGTGCCGCGCGATGCATTTCTGATCAGCTCTGGTGGAAATGAAGCTGCGCATGATAAGTGGTGCGTGCCTGCACGAAAGGCAGGGTAGTCAAAATTAGTAGTGTTTAAAGTATCACTTGATCAGCTGAGGATGAGAACTAGCACCTGAAGAATGGTTGGTATAGTGATGCATCAAGATGCAGAGGAAGAAAGGGTAGAAATGAAACTATTTGGAGGTGTGTGGAGGCAAGTGGACAAAAGATAGTGGTGCTTCAACAGGCGAACAACATAGATAGATACGAAAGCTGGTTTAATGGTGAATTTAGGAAAAAGAAGTCCAGAAAGTTGAATAGCATACGCACAAACACAGCCAACCATTAATATAAACAGGCAAGTTGTGTGTAAAAATTTCTCATGTGGATAATAAAAGATAGCAGAAACTTAAATTATAAACAGAGTTGCTAAAATTTGAAGATTGAATTTGGAAAAGTTATTTGTAAGAATTGAAGATTAAGTTAATAAAATAAAGTGGAAGAATTGCAGATTAAAGAAATAACAATTGAGGATTTTAGTAATGAAGATTGAGCGAGTGGGGATTGAAAATTTCAAACTGACTCAAGAAGATTTAAAGCCAGTATGAATTCATTCTTCTGTATGGTGGACCACCGCAAACCGACTATTTTTAAAGTAGTGACTTTCGTATGTGTATCTTATGGTGTAATAACGACCGATTAACGACAATAAAAAGGATTTGGAGAGGATAGATTTGGTAAAGGTTTATCGCAGCAAATAATTAGTGGAAGATTATTATAGATAGAGATAGTGGGGCAATAGAAATTAGAAGGAATAAATGGCTAGTAAAAGGATTATAATGGCTCTCAGCAATGTTTATAATAAATCTCGATGAGTGGAGATATATACACATTGCTGTTACCAGCTAAATAGTTTGTTCTGTAACTGTCGCCACCAAGAAATTCTTTCTGCGAACGGAAATCTGGCATGGTTGGTAGAGTTAGCAATTGCTAACACTTTTCTAAGGATAGATAGTATTACAACACATGTTTCCACTTAGCTTTATTTTTTCCGTATCAAATATTTAAGGTTTGAGTAAATTTATGTCATTGTTTATTGTTATATTGTCTATAAACGCGTTACATTTTTGGCAAATGTTATAAAATCTTTTTTAGAAACACGTTGAATATTTAGTAACCAAAATGCATCGTAATCTTTTCTGAAAAAGAATATAGTGCATTTAAGTAAAACATGTCGTCCCATATTTTCACCTAATTTCATTTACATATAATAGACATCAACTGATGAACGTTGATATGACCTTTGGAATGATAATTCCGTAGAAAATATTGAGACAGCATTTAGAACGTGACGTATATTAATAATTGACACCATGACTATCTTTCGCCCCCCCCCCTCCCCTCCCCATATAGAAAATTAGTTTTAAGAGTAGTTGATAATTAATTTTTAAAATATTTAGCTGAGTTTTTTACGATTCTAAAGAAATATATGAAAGGAGTGAAGTACAATTATAAGAGGATGTGAAATATCTGAAAATATCGATCGATATACATTTGGTTAACAAAATATTAAGGGTAGCGAAAATGAGTATATTTAATGTGGTATTTTATTTGAATAAAAAGTGCCAAAAAATACGTATTAATCAAAAACACAATTTCCACCATTAGCAATGACATTTTCCCATCGTAAAACAATTTGCACAATTTCTAAAGTTAATAAAACAAAACATTTTTAAAGAATAAAAAATCTATTTAATTCGTATCTGAACATTTTTATTGGTTCTATTTTACCTAATGGTAAAATGTTCAAGCACTCTGAAGGAAACGCGTCTTTATTTCATTCTTGCTTAGCAGCAAACTGTTGAAAATTGTCGAACATAGATGTTTATCCTCTGGAGACTACTCATAAGGCAGGTTTATGGGATAAGGCAAGTTTATATCTTTCTTATCTATGCCCATCAGAGAGAACAAACTCACCTTTATTTAACCTATTTAACAAAGTCATTTTCGACCACTAGCTCCTTTAGGATATACAGGGGTTAGACAAAATAATAGAAACATTAATTAAATTACTGACTTTGAGTCCCCTCTTCCTTAGTAGTATAAATAGATTCAATACGCCGACCAATCGATTCATACAGGTTTGGGCTGTATCTATACGAATTTAACTGTTTTTGAGTGAACCCTGCTCTAGTTCCTTCGTAGACGCTTTTTAGAGGGAATATATCCCCTAGTTTTTGCTCCAATTTACACAAAAAAAACTTGATTAGTGCATTAGTTAATGTTTCTATTATTTTGTCCAACCCCTGTACCATGCACGTATTGCATATTTGTCTTTTCGAAATTCATAGAACATGCGATATCAAATGTGACACTCTAAATGTTTGGTCAACCATGGGTTATTGGATACAAAAAAAACTCTGACCAACCAGAATAACAGTCAAACAGATATCTGAACATATCGATATTAAAAGCTGCAACGCGTGAGAAACAAACTCTATGTGTACTTGAAAATCTACCATTACTTTCCAGTACACCTTATAATTTTATAGCTTTCGATCAATTAATTTTTCGTATAGTTTGACAATAGCACATTTTGATGAGTGGACATTTTTATATTTATATGAGACAAGAATTCATAAATACAAACTTAGAAATTCGCTCTGGATAAATTTAGAATATACTTGAATTTAAAAATATATATTTATGATTAATACTAAAAGAAATAGGAAACCAGTACTTAAAATAAAATACAATAGATTGCAAATATTTAATGGTACAGAGGCAATACACATCAATAAGAGAAGTGGAATTTTCGAATGCGTGTGGTTTATGTTTATTAATCCAACAAAACAAAATGCAAAACTGAACGATAAATTGTTATCCCCATTCGAAAATTGATCTCGTCCGGTGAATTGGTCCATGAGAAATCAATAAAGGACGCGAATATCAATTTGTAAAGTTTAGGAAGCTAAAATAAATGTAAGTTTTCGTAATGATATTATTTTTGGCAGGGGAATTGAAATTTTGGATCAATTTAAGATTAGGCACTTAAAGTCACTCAATATAAAATAAGGCACCTGGTTAGGTGCCTACGCTCTGTTAACGACTCATAAATTGACATGTAAGGGAAAAATTATTGCAAATTACTAAGGAAAGTTTTATTGAATAGAAAAATATTTGAATGATCTTTCAAATATCAATCGTTTAGTTATAAGATTACATAGGCTTTGAAATGGATTACGTTAGGTTAAGTTAGGTTAGGTTAGGTTAATTAAAGGTAAAATTGTTGTTTGAAACATTGATCCTGCCATGATAGTGTCTGGATTGAACTAAAGTTAAAATAAATTACAATAAACGGAAAGAATTTCTAAAGTAAAGGAAAATAAATTTAAGGTAAGTTACGATCTACTAAGAGACCTGTGTTTCGTTCAATTCAAGATAAAGCACCTGTGTTTCGTTCAATTCAAGATAAAGCACCTGTGTTTCGTTCAATTCAAGATAAAGCAACTGTGTTTCGTTCAATTCAAGATAAAGCACCTGTGTTTCGTTCAATTCAAGATAAAGCACCTGTGTTTCGTTCAATTCAAGATGAAGCACCTGTGTTTCGTTCAATTCAAGATAAAGCACCTGTGTTTCATTAAATTCAAGATGAAGCACCTGTGTTTCGTTCAATTCAAGATAAAAGACCTGCTTTTTGTTCAATTCAAGATAAAGCACCTGTGTTTCGTTCAATTCAAGATGAAGCACCTGTGTTTCGTTCAATTCAAGATAAAGCCCCTGTGTTTCGTTCAATTCAAGATAAAGCACCTGTGTTACGTTCAATTCAAGATGAAGCACCTGTGTTTCGTTCATTCAAGATAAAGCACCTGTGTTTCGTTCAATTCAAGATAAAGCACCTGTGTTTCGTTCAATTTAAGATAAAACACCTGCTTTTTGTTGAATTCAAGATAAAGCACCTGCGTTCCGTTCAATTCAAGATAAAGCACCTGCGTTTCGTTCAATTCAAGATAAAGCACCTGTGTTTCGTTCAATTCAAGATAAAGCACCTGTGTTTCGTTCAATTCAAGATAAAGCACCTGTGTTTCGTTCCATTTCAAGATAAAGCACCTGTGTTTCGTTCAATTTCTGATAAAGTACCTCTGTTTCGTTCCATTTCAAGATAAAGCACCTGTGTTTCGTTCAATTTAAGATAAAGCAGCTGCTTTTTGTTCAATTCAAGATAAAGCACCTGCGTTCCGTTCAATTCCAGATAAAGCAACTCTGTTTCGTTCAATTCAAGATAAAGCACCTGTGTTTCGTTCAATTCAAGATAAAGCACCTGTGTTTCGTTCAATTCAAGATAAAGCACCTGTGTTTCGTTCAATTCAAGATAAAGCACCTGTGTTTCGTTCAATTCAAGATGAAGCACCTGTGTTTCGTTCAATTTAAGATAAAACACCTGCTTTTTGTTCAATTAAGATAAAGCACCTGTGTTCCGTTCAATTCAAGATAAAGCACCTGTGTTTTGTTCAATTTAAGATAAAGCACCTCTGTTTCGTTCAAAATCAAGATAAAGCACCTGTGTTTCGTTCAATTTAAGATAAAGCAGCTGCTTTTTGTTCAATTCAAGATAAAGCACCTGCGTTCCGTTCAATTCAAGATAAAGCCCCTGTGTTTCGTTCAATTTAAGATAAAGCACCTCTGTTTCGTTCCATTTCAAGATAAAGCACCGGTGTTTCGTTCAATTTAAGATAAAGCAGCTGCTTTTTGTCCAATTCAAGATAAAGCACCTGCGTTTCGTTCAATTCAAGATAAAGCCCCTGTGTCTCGTTCAATTTAAGATAAAGCACCTCTGTTTTGTTCCATTTCAAGATAAAGCAGCTGCTTTTTGTTGAATTCAAGATAAAGCACCTGCGTTCCGTTCAATTTAAGATAAAGCACCTCTGTTTCGTTCCATTTCAAGATAAAGCCCCTGTGTTTCGTTAAATTTAAGATAAAGCACCTCTGTTTCGTTCCATTTCAAGATAAAGTACCTGTGTTTCGTTCAATTTAAGATGAAGCAGCTGCTTTTTCTTCAATTCAAGATAGAGCACCTGCGTTCCGTTCAATTCAAGATAAAGCCCCTGTGTTTCGTTCAATTTAAGATAAAGCACCTCTTTTTCGTTCAATTCAAGATGAAGCACCTGTGTTTCGTTCAATTCAAGATAAAGCCCCTGTGTTTCGTTCAATTTAAGATAAAGCACCTCTGTTTCGTTCAATTCAAGATGAAGCACCTGTGTTCCGTTCAATTCAAGATAAAGCCCCTGTGTTTCGTTCAATTTAAGATAAAGCACCTCTGTTTCGTTCAAAATCAAGATAAAGCACCTGTGTTTCGTTCAATTTAAGATAAAGCAGCTGCGTTCCGTTCAATTCAAGATAAAGCCCCTGTGTTTCGTTCAATTCAAGATAAAGCCCCTGTGTTCCGTTCAATTCAAGATAAGGCACCTGCGTTCCGTTCAATTCAAGAAAGAGCCCCTGTGTTTCGTTCAATTTAAGATAAAGCACCTCTGTTTCGTTCCATTTCAAGATAAAGCACCTGTGTTTCGTTCAATTTAAGATAAAGCAGCTGCTTTTTGTCCAATTCAAGATAAAGCACCTGCGTTTCGTTCAATTCAAGATAAAGCCCCTGTGTCTCGTTCAATTTAAGATAAAGCACCTCTGTTTCGTTCCATTTCAAGATAAAGCAGCTGCTTTTTGTTGAATTCAAGATAAAGCACCTGCGTTCCGTTCAATTTAAGATAAAGCACCTCTGTTTCGTTCCATTTCAAGATAAAGCCCCTGTGTTTCGTTCAATTTAAGATAAAGCACCTCTGTTTCGTTCCTTTTTAAGATAAAGCAGCTGTGTTTCGTTCAATTTAAGATGAAGCAGCTGCTGTTTCTTTAATTCAAGATAAAGCACCTGCGTTCCGTAAAATTCAAGATAAAGCCCCTGTGTTTCGTTCAATTTAAGATAAAGCACCTCTGTTTCGTTCAATTCAAGATGAAGCACCTGTGTTTCGTTCAATTCAAGATAAAGCACCTGTGTTTCGTTCAATTCAAGATAAAACACCTGCGTTTTGTTCAATTAAGATAAAGCACCTGTGTTTCGTTCAATTCAGATAAAGCACCTCTGTTTCGTTCCATTTCAAGATAAAGCACCTGTGTTTCGTTCAATTCAAGATAAAGCCCCTGTGTTTCGTTCAATTTAAGATAAAGCACCTCTGTTTCGTTCCATTTCAAGATAAAGCACCTGTGTTTCGTTCAATTTAAGATAAAGCAGCTGCTTTTTGTTCAATTCAAGATAAAGCACCTGCGTTCCGTTCAATTCAAGATAAAGCACCTGCATTCCGTTCAATTCAAGATAAAGCAACTCTGTTTCGTTCAATTCAAGATAAAGCACCTGTGTTTCGTTCAATTCAAGATAAAGCACCTGTGTTTCGTTTAATTCAAGATAAAGCACCTGTGTTTCGTTCAATTCAAGATAAAGCACCTGTGTTTCGTTCAATTCAAGATGAAGCACCTGTGTTTCGTTCAATTCAAGATAAAACACCTGCTTTTTGTTGAATTCAAGATAAAGCACCTGCGTTCCGTTCAATTCAAGATAAAGCACCTGCGTTTCGTTCAATTCAAGATAAAGCACCTGTGTTCCGTTCAATTCAAGATAAAGCACCTGCGTTCCGTTCAATTCAAGATAAAGCCCCTGTGTTTCGTTCAATTTAAGATAAAGCACCTCTGTTTCGTTCAAAATCAAGATAAAGCACCTGTGTTTCCTTCAATTTAAGATAAAGCAGCTGCTTTTTGTTCAATTCAAGATAAAGCACCTGCGTTTCGTTCAATTCAAGATAAAGCCCCTGTGTCTCGTTCAATTTAAGATAAAGCACCTCTGTTTCGTTCCATTTCAAGATAAAGCAGCTGCTTTTTGTTGAATTCAAGATAAAGCACCTGCGTTCCGTTCAATTTAAGATAAAGCACCTCTGTTTCGTTCCATTTTAAGATAAAGCCCCTGTGTTTCGTTCAATTTAAGATAAAGCACCTCTGTTTCGTTCCATTTCAAGATAAATCACCTGTGTTTCGTTCAATTTAAGATGAAGCAGCTGCTTTTTCTTCAATTCAAGATAAAGCACCTGCGTTCCGTTCAATTCAAGATAAAGCCCCTGTGTTTCGTTCAATTTAAGATAAAGCACCTCTGTTTCGTTCAATTCCAGATGAAGCACCTGTGTTTCGTTCAATTCAAGATAAAGCACCTGTGTTTCGTTCAATTCAAGATAAAACACCTGCGTTTTGTTTAATTTAAGATAAAGCACCTGTGTTTCGTTCAATTCAAAATAAAGCACCTCTGTTTCGTTCCATTTCAAGATAAAGCAGCTGCTTTTTGTTGAATTCAAGATAAAGCACCTGCGTTCCGTTCAATTCAAGATAAAGCCCCTGTGTTTCGTTCAATTTAAGATAAAGCACCTCTGTTTCGTTCCATTTCAAGATAAAGCACCTGTGTTTCGTTCAATTTAAGATAAAGCAGCTGCTTTTTGTTTAATTCAAGATAAAGCCACTGCGTTCCGTTCAATTCAAGATAAAGCCCCTGTGTTTTGTTCAATTTAAGATAAAGCACCTCTGTTTCGTTCCATTTCAAGATAAAGCACCTGTGTTTCGTTCAATTTAAGATAAAGCAGCTGCTTTTTGTTCAATTCAAGATAAAGCACCTGCGTTCCGTTCAATTCAAGATAAAGCACCTGCGTTTCGTTCAATTCAAGATAAAGCACCTGCGTTCCGTTCAATTCAAGATAAAGCACCTGCGTTCCGTTCAATTCAAGATAAAGCCCCTGTGTTTCGTTCAATTTAAGATAAAGCACCTCTGTTTCGTTCAAAATCAAGATAAAGCACCTGTGTTTCGTTCAATTTAAGATAAAGCAGCTGCTTTTTGTTCAATTCAAGATAAAGCACCTGCGTTCCGTTCAATTCAAGATAAAGCCCCTGTGTTTCGTTCAATTTAAGATACAGCACCTCTGTTTCGTTCCATTTCAAGATAAAGCACCTGTGTTTCGTTCAATTTAAGATAAAGCAGCTGCGTTCCGTTCAATTCAAGATAAAGCCCGTGTGTTTCGTTCAATTCAAGATAAAGCCCCTGTGTTTCGTTCAATTCAAGATAAAGCCCCTGTGTTTCGTTCAATTCAAGATAAAGCCCCTGTGTTTCGTTCCATTTCAAGATAAAGCACCTGTGTTTCGTTCAATTCAAGATAAAGCCCCTGTGTTTCGTTCAATTTAAGATAAAGCACCTCTGTTTCGTTCCATTTCAAGATAAAGCACCTGTGTTTCGTTCAATTTAAGATAAAGCAGCTGCTTTTTGTTCAATTCAAGATAAAGCACCTGCGTTTCGTTCAATTCAAGATAAAGCCCCTGTGTTTCGTTCAATTTAAGATAAAGCACCTCTGTTTCGTTCCATTTCAAGATAAAGCACCTGTGTTTCGTTTATTTCAAGATAAAGCAGCTGCTTTTTGTTCAATTCAAGATAAAGCACCTGCGTTCCGTTCAATTCAAGATAAAGCAACTCTGTTTCGTTCAATTCAAGATAAAGCACCTGTGTTTCGTTCAATTCAAGATAAAGCACCTGTGTTTCGTTCAATTCAAGATAAAGCACCTGTGTTTCGTTCGATTCAAGATAAAGCACCTGTGTTTCGTTCAATTCAAGATGAAGCACCTGTGTTTCGTTCAGTTCAAGATAAAACACCTGCTTTTTGTTCAATTCAAGATAAAGCACCTGCGTTCCGTTCAATTCAAGATAAAGCCCCTGTGTTTTGTTCAATTTAAGATAAAGCACCTCTGTTTCGTTCAAAATCAAGATAAAGCACCTGTGTTTCGTTCAATTTAAGATAAAACAGCTGCTTTTTGTTCAATTCAAGATAAAGCACCTGCGTTCCGTTCAATTCAAGATAAAGCCCCTGTGTTTCGTTCAATTTAAGATAAAGCACCTCTGTTTCGTTCCATTTCAAGATAAAGCACCTGTGTTTCGTTCAATTTAAGATAAAGCAGCTGCGTTCCGTTCAATTCAAGATAAAGCCCCTGTGTTTCGTTCAATTCAAGATAAAGCCCCTGTGTTCCGTTCAATTCAAGATAAAGCACCTGCGTTCCGTTCAATTCAAGATAAAGCCCCTGTGTTTCGTTCAATTTAAGATAAAGCACCTCTGTTTCGTTCCATTTCAAGATAAAGCACCTGTGTTTCGTTCAATTGAAGATAAAGCAGCTGCTTTTTGTCCAATTCAAGATAAAGCACCTGCGTTTCGTTCAATTCAAGATAAAGCCCCTGTGTCTCGTTCAATTTAAGATAAAGCACCTCTGTTTCGTTCCATTTCAAGATAAAGCACCTGTGTTTCGTTCAATTTAAGATAAAGCAGCTGCTTTTTGTTCAATTCAAGATAAAGCACCTGCGTTCCGTTCAATTCAAGATAAAGCACCTGCGTTCCGTTCAATTCAAGATAAAGCCCCTGTGTTTCGTTCAATTTAAGATAAAGCACCTCTGTTTCGTTCAAAATCAAGATAAAGCACCTGTGTTTCGTTCAATTTAAGATAAAGCACCTCTGTTTCGTTCCATTTCAAGATAAAGCACCTGTGTTTCGTTCAATTTAAGATAAAGCACCTCTGTTTCGTTCCATTTCAAGATAAAGCACCTGTGTTTCGTTCAATTTAAGATAAAGCAGCTGCTTTTTGTTCAATTCAAGATAAAGCACCTGCGTTTCGTTCAATTCAAGATAAAGCCCCTGTGTTTCGTTCAATTTAAGATAAAGCACCTCTGTTTCGTTCCATTTCAAGATAAAGCACCTGTGTTTCGTTTATTTCAAGATAAAGCAGCTGCTTTTTGTTCAATTCAAGATAAAGCACCTGCGTTCCGTTCAATTCAAAGATAAAGCAACTCTGTTTCGTTCAATTCAAGATAAAGCACCTGTGTTTCGTTCAATTCAAGATAAAGCACCTGTGTTTCGTTCAATTCAAGATAAAGCACCTGTGTTTCGTTCGATTCAAGATAAAGCACCTGTGTTTCGTTCAATTCAAGATGAAGCACCTGTGTTTCGTTCAGTTCAAGATAAAACACCTGCTTTTTGTTCAATTCAAGATAAAGCACCTGCGTTCCGTTCAATTCAAGATAAAGCCCCTGTGTTTTGTTCAATTTAAGATAAAGCACCTCTGTTTCGTTCAAAATCAAGATAAAGCACCTGTGTTTCGTTCAATTTAAGATAAAACAGCTGCTTTTTGTTCAATTCAAGATAAAGCACCTGCGTTCCGTTCAATTCAAGATAAAGCCCCTGTGTTTTGTTCAATTTAAGATAAAGCACCTCTGTTTCGTTCCATTTCAAGATAAAGCACCTGTGTTTCGTTCAATTTAAGATAAAGCAGCTGCGTTCCGTTCAATTCAAGATAAAGCCCCTGTGTTTCGTTCAATTCAAGATAAAGCCCCTGTGTTCCGTTCAATTCAAGATAAAGCACCTGCGTTCCGTTCAATTCAAGATAAAGCCCCTGTGTTTCGTTCAATTTAAGATAAAGCACCTCTGTTTCGTTCCATTTCAAGATAAAGCACCTGTGTTTCGTTCAATTGAAGATAAAGCAGCTGCTTTTTGTCCAATTCAAGATAAAGCACCTGCGTTTCGTTCAATTCAAGATAAAGCCCCTGTGTCTCGTTCAATTTAAGATAAAGCACCTCTGTTTCGTTCCATTTCAAGATAAAGCACCTGTGTTTCGTTCAATTTAAGATAAAGCAGCTGCTTTTTGTTCAATTCAAGATAAAGCACCTGCGTTCCGTTCAATTCAAGATAAAGCACCTGCGTTCCGTTCAATTCAAGATAAAGCCCCTGTGTTTCGTTCAATTTAAGATAAAGCACCTCTGTTTCGTTCAAAATCAAGATAAAGCACCTGTGTTTCGTTCAATTTAAGATAAAGCAGCTGCGTTCCGTTCAATTCAAGATTAAGCACCTGCGTTCCGTTCAATTCAAGATAAAGCACCTGCGTTTCGTTCAATTCAAGATAAAGCACCTGCGTTCCGTTCAATTCAAGATAAAGCACCTGCGTTCCGTTCAATTCAAGATAAAGCCCCTGTGTTTCGTTCAATTTAAGATAAAGCACCTGTGTTTCGTTCAATTTAAGATAAAGCAGCTGCGTTCCGTTCAATTCAAGATAAAGCACCTGGGTTCCGTTCAATTCAAGATAAAGCCCCTGTGTTTCGTTCAATTCAAGATAAAGCCCCTGTGTTCCGTTCAATTCAAGATAAAGCACCTGCGTTCCGTTCAATTCAAGATAAAGCCCCTGTGTTTCGTTCAATTCAAGATAAAGCCCCTGTGTTTCGTTCAATTTAAGATAAAGCACCTCTGTTTCGTTCCATTTCAAGATAAAGCACCTGTGTTTCGTTTAATTCAAGATAAAGCAGCTGCTTTTTGTTCAATTCAAGATAAAGCACCTGCATTCCGTTCAATTCAAGATAAAGCAACTCTGTTTCGTTCAATTCAAGATAAAGCACCTGTGTTTCGTTCAATTCAAGATAAAGCACCTGTGTTTCGTTCAATTCAAGATAAAGCACCTGTGTTTCGTTCAATTCAAGATAAAGCACCTGTGTTTCGTTCAATTCAAGATGAAGCACCTGTGTTTCGTTCAATTCAAGATAAAACACCTGCTTTTTGTTCAATTCAAGATAAAGCACCTGCGTTCCGTTCAATTCAAGATAAAGCCCCTGTGTTTTGTTCAATTTAAGATAAAGCACCTCTGTTTCGTTCAAAATCAAGATAAAGCACCTGTGTTTCGTTCAATTTAAGATAAAGCAGCTGCTTTTTGTTCAATTCAAGATAAAGCACCTGCGTTCCGTTCAATTCAAGATAAAGCCCCTGTGTTTCGTTCAATTTAAGATAAAGCACCTCTGTTTCGTTACATTTCAAGATAAAGCACCTGTGTTTCGTTCAATTTAAGATAAAGCAGCTGCTTTTTGTTCAATTCAAGATAAAGCACCTGCGTTCCGTTCAATTTAAGATAAAGCACCTGCGTTTCGTTCAATTCAAGATAAAGCACCTGCGTTCCGTTCAATTCAAGATAAAGCACCTGTGTTCCGTTCAATTCAAGATAAAGCCCCTGTGTTTCGTTCAATTTAAGATAAAGCACCTCTGTTTCGTTCAAAATCAAGATAAAGCACCTGTGTTTCGTTCAATTTAAGATAAAGCAGCTGCTTTTTGTTCAATTCAAGATAAAGCACCTGCGTTCCGTTCAATTTAAGATAAAGCACCTCTGTTTCGTTCCATTTCAAGATAAAGCACCTGTGTTTCGTTCAAAATCAAGATAAAGCACCTGTGTTTCGTTCAATTTAAGATAAAACAGCTGCTTTTTGTTCAATTCAAGATAAAGCACCTGCGTTCCGTTCAATTCAAGATAAAGCCCCTGTGTTTCGTTCAATTTAAGATAAAGCACCTCTGTTTCGTTCCATTTCAAGATAAAGCACCTGTGTTTCGTTCAATTTAAGATAAAGCAGCTGCGTTCCGTTCAATTCAAGATAAAGCCCCTGTGTTTCGTTCAATTCAAGATAAAGCCCCTGTGTTCCGTTCAATTCAAGATAAAGCACCTGCGTTCCGTTCAATTCAAGATAAAGCCCCTGTGTTCCGTTCCATTTCAAGATAAAGCACCTGTGTTTCGTTCGATTCAAGATAAAGCCCCTGTGTTTCGTTCAATTTAAGATAAAGCACCTCTGTTTCGTTCCATTTCAAGATAAAGCACCTGTGTTTCGTTCAATTTAAGATAAAGCAGCTGCTTTTTGTTCAATTCAAGATAAAGCACCTGCGTTCCGTTCAATTCAAGATAAAGCCCCTGGTTTTTGTTCAATTTAAGATAAAGCACCTCTATTTCGTTCCATTTCAAGATAAAGCACCTGTGTTTCGTTCAATTCAAGATAAAGCACCTGCGTTCTGTTCAATTCAAGATAAAGCTCCTGTGTTTCGTTCCATTTCAAGATAAAGCACCTGTGTTTCGTTCAATTCAAGATAAAACCCCTGTGTTTCGTTCAATTTAAGATAAAGCACCTCTGTTTCGTTCCATTTCAAGATAAAGAACCTGTGTTTCGTTCAATTTAAGATAAAGCAGCTGCTTTTTGTTCATTTTAAAATAAAGCACCTGTGTTTCGTTCAATTCAAAATAAAACACCTGCGTTTCGTTCAATTCAAGATAAAGCACCTGCGTTCCGTTCAATTCAAGATAAAGCCCCTGTGTTTTGTTCCATTTCAAGATAAAGCACCTGTGTTTCGTTTAATTCAAGATAAAGCACCTGTGTTTCGTTCCATTTCAAGATCAAGCACATGTGTTTCGTTCAATTCAAGATAAAGCACCTGTGTTTGGTTCAATTCAAGATAAAGCCCCTGTGTTTCGTTCCATTTCAAGATAAAGCACCTGTGTTTCGTTCCATTTCAAGATAAAGCAGCTGTGTTTCGTTATATTTCAAGATAAAGCACCTGCGTTTCGTTTAATACAAGATAAAGCACCTGCGTTCCATTCAATTCAAGATAAAGCCCCTGTGTTTCGTTTGATTTCAAGATAATGCACCTGTGTTTCGTTCAATTCAAGATAAAGCACCTGTGTTTCGTTCCATTTCAAGATAAAGCACCTGTGTTTCGTTCAATTCAAGATAAAGCAGCTGCTTTTTGTTCAATTCAAGATAAAGCACCTGTGTTTCGTTCAATTCAAGATAAAGCACCTGTGTTTTGTTCAATTCAAGATAAAGCACCTGCGTTTCGTTCAATTCAAGATAAAGCACCTGCGTTCCGTTCAATTCAAGAAAAAGCCCCTGTGTTTCGTTCAATTTGAGATAGAGCACTTCTGTTTCGTTCCATTTCAAGATAAAGCACCTGTGTTTCGTTCAATTTAAGATAAAGCAGCTGCTTTTTGTTCAATTCAAGATAAAGCACCTGCGTTCCGTTCAATTCAAGATTTACGCACCTGCGTTATGTTCAATTCAAGATAAAGCAGCTGCTTTTTGTTTAATTCAAGATAAAGCACCTGTGTTGCGTTCAATTCAAGATAAAGCACCTGCGTTTCGTTCAATTCAAGATAAAGCACCTGTGTTTCGTTCAATTCAAGATAAAGCACCTGCGTTTCGTTTAATTTAAGATAAAGCACCGGCGTTTCGTTCAATTTAAGATAAAGCACCTCTGTTTCGTTCAAAATCAAGATAAAGCACCTGTGTTTCGTTCAATTTAAGATAAAGCAGCTGCGTTCCGTTCAATTCAAGATTAAGCACCTGCGTTCCGTTCAATTCAAGATAAAGCACCTGCGTTTCGTTCAATTCAAGATAAAGCACCTGCGTTCCGTTCAATTCAAGATAAAGCACCTGCGTTCCGTTCAATTCAAGATAAAGCCCCTGTGTTTCGTTCAATTTAAGATAAAGCACCTGTGTTTCGTTCAATTTAAGATAAAGCAGCTGCGTTCCGTTCAATTCAAGATAAAGCACCTGGGTTCCGTTCAATTCAAGATAAAGCCCCTGTGTTTCGTTCAATTCAAGATAAAGCCCCTGTGTTCCGTTCAATTCAAGATAAAGCACCTGCGTTCCGTTCAATTCAAGATAAAGCCCCTGTGTTTCGTTCAATTCAAGATAAAGCCCCTGTGTTTCGTTCAATTTAAGATAAAGCACCTCTGTTTCGTTCCATTTCAAGATAAAGCACCTGTGTTTCGTTTAATTCAAGATAAAGCAGCTGCTTTTTGTTCAATTCAAGATAAAGCACCTGCATTCCGTTCAATTCAAGATAAAGCAACTCTGTTTCGTTCAATTCAAGATAAAGCACCTGTGTTTCGTTCAATTCAAGATAAAGCACCTGTGTTTCGTTCAATTCAAGATAAAGCACCTGTGTTTCGTTCAATTCAAGATAAAGCACCTGTGTTTCGTTCAATTCAAGATGAAGCACCTGTGTTTCGTTCAATTCAAGATAAAACACCTGCTTTTTGTTCAATTCAAGATAAAGCACCTGCGTTCCGTTCAATTCAAGATAAAGCCCCTGTGTTTTGTTCAATTTAAGATAAAGCACCTCTGTTTCGTTCAAAATCAAGATAAAGCACCTGTGTTTCGTTCAATTTAAGATAAAGCAGCTGCTTTTTGTTCAATTCAAGATAAAGCACCTGCGTTCCGTTCAATTCAAGATAAAGCCCCTGTGTTTCGTTCAATTTAAGATAAAGCACCTCTGTTTCGTTACATTTCAAGATAAAGCACCTGTGTTTCGTTCAATTTAAGATAAAGCAGCTGCTTTTTGTTCAATTCAAGATAAAGCACCTGCGTTCCGTTCAATTTAAGATAAAGCACCTGCGTTTCGTTCAATTCAAGATAAAGCACCTGCGTTCCGTTCAATTCAAGATAAAGCACCTGTGTTCCGTTCAATTCAAGATAAAGCCCCTGTGTTTCGTTCAATTTAAGATAAAGCACCTCTGTTTCGTTCAAAATCAAGATAAAGCACCTGTGTTTCGTTCAATTTAAGATAAAGCAGCTGCTTTTTGTTCAATTCAAGATAAAGCACCTGCGTTCCGTTCAATTTAAGATAAAGCACCTCTGTTTCGTTCCATTTCAAGATAAAGCACCTGTGTTTCGTTCAAAATCAAGATAAAGCACCTGTGTTTCGTTCAATTTAAGATAAAACAGCTGCTTTTTGTTCAATTCAAGATAAAGCACCTGCGTTCCGTTCAATTCAAGATAAAGCCCCTGTGTTTCGTTCAATTTAAGATAAAGCACCTCTGTTTCGTTCCATTTCAAGATAAAGCACCTGTGTTTCGTTCAATTTAAGATAAAGCAGCTGCGTTCCGTTCAATTCAAGATAAAGCCCCTGTGTTTCGTTCAATTCAAGATAAAGCCCCTGTGTTCCGTTCAATTCAAGATAAAGCACCTGCGTTCCGTTCAATTCAAGATAAAGCCCCTGTGTTTCGTTCCATTTCAAGATAAAGCACCTGTGTTTCGTTCGATTCAAGATAAAGCCCCTGTGTTTCGTTCAATTTAAGATAAAGCACCTCTGTTTCGTTCCATTTCAAGATAAAGCACCTGTGTTTCGTTCAATTTAAGATAAAGCAGCTGCTTTTTGTTCAATTCAAGATAAAGCACCTGCGTTCCGTTCAATTCAAGATAAAGCCCCTGGTTTTTGTTCAATTTAAGATAAAGCACCTCTATTTCGTTCCATTTCAAGATAAAGCACCTGTGTTTCGTTCAATTCAAGATAAAGCACCTGCGTTCTGTTCAATTCAAGATAAAGCTCCTGTGTTTCGTTCCATTTCAAGATAAAGCACCTGTGTTTCGTTCAATTCAAGATAAAACCCCTGTGTTTCGTTCAATTTAAGATAAAGCACCTCTGTTTCGTTCCATTTCAAGATAAAGAACCTGTGTTTCGTTCAATTTAAGATAAAGCAGCTGCTTTTTGTTCATTTTAAAATAAAGCACCTGTGTTTCGTTCAATTCAAAATAAAACACCTGCGTTTCGTTCAATTCAAGATAAAGCACCTGCGTTCCGTTCAATTCAAGATAAAGCCCCTGTGTTTTGTTCCATTTCAAGATAAAGCACCTGTGTTTCGTTTAATTCAAGATAAAGCACCTGTGTTTCGTTCCATTTCAAGATCAAGCACATGTGTTTCGTTCAATTCAAGATAAAGCACCTGTGTTTGGTTCAATTCAAGATAAAGCCCCTGTGTTTCGTTCCATTTCAAGATAAAGCACCTGTGTTTCGTTCCATTTCAAGATAAAGCAGCTGTGTTTCGTTATATTTCAAGATAAAGCACCTGCGTTTCGTTTAATACAAGATAAAGCACCTGCGTTCCATTCAATTCAAGATAAAGCCCCTGTGTTTCGTTTGATTTCAAGATAATGCACCTGTGTTTCGTTCAATTCAAGATAAAGCACCTGTGTTTCGTTCCATTTCAAGATAAAGCACCTGTGTTTCGTTCAATTCAAGATAAAGCAGCTGCTTTTTGTTCAATTCAAGATAAAGCACCTGTGTTTCGTTCAATTCAAGATAAAGCACCTGTGTTTTGTTCAATTCAAGATAAAGCACCTGCGTTTCGTTCAATTCAAGATAAAGCACCTGCGTTCCGTTCAATTCAAGAAAAAGCCCCTGTGTTTCGTTCAATTTGAGATAGAGCACTTCTGTTTCGTTCCATTTCAAGATAAAGCACCTGTGTTTCGTTCAATTTAAGATAAAGCAGCTGCTTTTTGTTCAATTCAAGATAAAGCACCTGCGTTCCGTTCAATTCAAGATTTACGCACCTGCGTTATGTTCAATTCAAGATAAAGCAGCTGCTTTTTGTTTAATTCAAGATAAAGCACCTGTGTTGCGTTCAATTCAAGATAAAGCACCTGCGTTTCGTTCAATTCAAGATAAAGCACCTGTGTTTCGTTCAATTCAAGATAAAGCACCTGCGTTTCGTTTAATTTAAGATAAAGCACCGGCGTTTCGTTCAATTCAAGATAAAGCACCTGTGTTTCGTTCAATTCAAGATAAAGCACATGTGTTTCGTTCAATTCAAGATAAAGCAGCTGCTTTTTGTTCAATTCAAGATAAAGCACCTGTGTTTCGTTCAATTCAAGATAAAGCACCTGCGTTTCGTTCCATTTCAAGATAAAGCACCTGCGTTCCGTTCAATTTAAGATAAAGCACCTGCGTTTCGTTTAATTCAAGATAAAGCACCTGTGTTTCGTTCAATTCAAGATAAAGCACCTGCGTTTTGTTCAATTCAAGATAAAGCACCTGTGTTTCGTTCAATTCAAGATAAAGCACCTGCGTTTCGTTTAATTTAAGGTTAAGCACCTGCGTTTCGTTCAATTCAAGATAAAGCCCCTGTGTTTCGTTCAATTCAAGATAAAGCACCTGTGTTTCGTTCAATTCAAGATAAAGCAGCTGCTTTTTGTTCAATTCAAGATAAAGCACCTGTGTTTTGTTCAATTTAAGATAAAGCACCTGCGTTTCGTTCCATTTCAAGATAAAGCACCTGTGTTTCGTTCAATTCAAGATAAAGCACCTGTGTTTCGTTCCATTTTAAGATAAAGCACCTGTGTTCCGTTCAATTCAAGATAAAGCCCCTGTGTTTCGTTCAATTCAAGATAAAGCCCCTGTGTTTCGTTCAATTTGAAGATAAAGCACCTGCGTTCCGTTCAATTCAAGATAAAGCACCTGCGTTTCGTTTAATTCAAGATAAAGCACCTGCGTTCTATTCAATTGAAGATAAAGCACCTGCGTTTCGTTCAATTCAAGATAAAGCCCCTGTGTTTCGTTCCATTTCAAGATAAAGCACCTGTGTTTCGTTCAATTCAAGATAAAGCCCCTGTGTTTCGTTCCTTTTTTAAGATAAAGCACCTGTGTTTCGTTCAATTCAAGATAAACCACCTGTGTTTCGTTCAATTCAAGATAAAGCACCTGCGTTTCGTTCAATTCAAGATAAAGCACCTGCTTTCCGTTCAATTTAAGATAAAGCCCCTGTGTTTCGTTCAATTCAAGATAAAGCACCTGTGTTTCGTTCTATTTCAAGATAAAGCACCTGCGTTCCGTTCAATTTAAGATAAAGCCCCTGTGTTTCGTTCCATTTCAAGATAAAGCACCTGGTTTCGTTCAATTCAAGATAAGGCACCTGTGTTTCGTTCCATTTCAAGATAAAGCACCTGTGTTTTGTTCAATTCAAGATAAAGCACCTGTGTTTCGTTCAATTCAAGATAAAGCACCTGTGTTTCGTTCAATTTAAGATAAAGCACCTGCGTTTCGTTTAATTCAAGATAAAGCACCTGCGTTCCGTTCAATTCAAGATAAAGCCTGTGTTTCGTTCAATTTAAGATAAAGCACCTGTGTTTCGTTCCATTTCAAGATAAAGCACCTGTGTTTCGTTCAATTCAAGATAAAGCCCCTGTGTTTCGTTCAATTCAAGATAAAGCACCTGTGTTTCGTTCCATTTCAAGATAAAGCACCTGTGTTTCGTTCAATTCAAGATAAAGCCCCTGTGTTTCGTTCAATTTAAGATAAAGCACCTCTGTTTCGTTCCATTTCAAGATAAAGCACCTGTGTTTCGTTTCATTCAAGATAAAGCACCTGTGGTTCGTTCAATTCAAGATAAAGCACCTGTGTTTCGTTCAATTCAAGATAAAGCACCTGAGTTCCGTTCATTTCAAAAATATGTACCTGTGTTTCTATTAATTTAAGATGAGGTACCTAATCTTAAATTGATAAAAATATTAAGAATTATGTTATATTTTACTTCTTATATGTATCTTGTAGTCATCGTGTACACTACTAAAGTCATAGAATAACCTTCGATACGTGGGGTTGTCAATGCAAGTTTGTGTACAAAGATCTGTCCGATAAATACCATTTATTCAAGGATACCAAACATAGTTACTCATTCTTCCATAGTAAAAAAACGATTTATGAAATGTCTAACCTTATTCATAGTGTTATATAATCCACCGAATTTTCGTAGTCATGGTGACCTCATAATTACAAGAATAGCCTCGTTTATCTGACGAAAAAAACTCGTATTCATTTCTATATTAAGAAAGTCAAGACTAGCTTCCTAAAGGTTGCATGTTAGGATAATTCGATCTTCAGGCGAAGACATTTTCTAAATCGGGAAAGATTATATGATACCCCATTCCTTGATCACGGAACAAACCAGAACTTTTGTAGATTGAATTGATTAGGTTTAAATGTTTGTACTCCATACTCTGCTCTAGAAAATTGATGAGTCTTTATTCCTTCAGGCATTGAAATTGATTATATGGTTTTCGAAACCTTTTCTCGGCCCACAATATAATATTTTGCATTTTACCTGGCCATCCTTCTCTTCAAGAAAGCCAAATTAACGTACATACGTAATATGTCTAACATCTTTTGCCCAAACTTATGAATTACATTTAGCGAGCTGATGATTTTTCAAGCCATAATATTTGTAATTTCGCAAATAAATTGACATATTGATAAAAATTACATGGGATTTTAAGTAATTTGCTTGCTTATATTTACTACAGGCTGCAAAAAGTGTCGTTTTGCGGGCATAGGGGTACAATATGAAGATTATCATAGAGAGCTAATTTTTAACTTTAGGGTCTATGTTCTATGTTATTAATTTTCAAATTTGGTACGTTTATTTTCAAAAATCTAGTAATTTTACTTAATATTTCCAAAGTAGGCTACTTGTTAAAAATTAATTCTAACCATAGACCTTAGATGAGCGCGGTTGCAGTTCATACCTAGTAGCGTGATATTATGGAAGTAGTATAATGTAGTACCATATTTAAAATACAAATGAAACTAGTTACAACTAATAACATTGTGTTTGAGGTGAACATTAATAAACAGTAAATCACTCGCACCTTGTCTTGAACACACAGCCACGACATTAATTGGCAACACATCATATTATATTTTATATTATTTTGAAGGGAATTCTTTTCTGAATTAAAATATAATATGTCTATTTTATATTAATTATTATTAAAGAAAACATAATTGATTTAAATAGCCTTTGTCGGCGGGGCTTATATGTCTGAAGTCAAGAAGCACAACATAAAAGCAAAGAGCATTAGAGAGACTAACGACGTCTCGCAATCGGCTTTGAATTCTAACCTGATGATAAGCTTTATAATTGTGTATACTACTAGCTGATTAAAAAAACGGAGGAGTGGGGTGCGCAACTCCCATCAATCTTCTTCGTCGTCAGCATATTAGCCCATCTTTATACAGGGTCGCTGTTTTGGATGAGCCGCTTCCACCTGTTTCTGTCTCCTGTCATGTTAGTCTCCACTCTCTTCTCCCTCATGTCAGCTTGTAGGCAGTCTCTCCATCTAATCTTATGTCTATCTTCCTCTCTTCTTTCTTCCCTTTATTTCCATCTCCAAAGCTCTTCTATCGTCACTCTCTCCATCCCTCCTCATTATGTGTCCATACCATCTAAGTCTTGCTTCCTGTGTCTTCTTCGAAATCTCTGCCACCTTTGTTGTTCCTCTGATCCTTGTATGTGTGATTCTGTCCTCCCTCTTCACGCCACACATTCATCGCAGCATCCTCATTTCTGCTACTTCCATCTTCTTCTCTTTATTCTTCTTTACAGGTAATTCCTCTGCTCCATACGTTATAGTTGGTCTTAATACAGTTTTGTATACTTTTCCCTTTAATTTCACTGGCATTTTCCTGTCACACAGAACCCCTGATACATCCTTCCAACTTTTCTATCCAGCTTGGATCCTTCTGGTTACTTCCTTATCTTCATTTCTATCTGCTGATATGGTAGATCTCAAATACTTGAAGGCATCTACTCTCTTTATTTCCACTCCATCCAACCTAATGCTTTCGCCTCTGTCCTGCTCTTCTTCTGTGCACTTCATATATTCTGTCTTTGTTCTACTTATCTTCATCCCTCTATTTTCCAGGACTAATCTCCACTGCTCCAGCCTTTGCTCTACCTTTTCTTTAGTCTCAATGACCAAGGCCACATCATCTGTATAGATCTAGTCCCAGGGTATCCCTACTCGCACGTTCTCAGTCAACACATCAAAGACAATGTTAAAAATGAGGGGGCTTAACGCAGTTAGCGTTGTACATCTCCTTCACCAATCTTACTCTTTTTTTTACATATTTTTCGGACACTTTTCTTTCTTTCAAGCATCTCCATAGCTCTTGTCTCGGTATTCTGTCATACGCTTTCTCCAGATCTATAAAAGCCATATGTAATTCCCATCAATAAAGTGGGTATAGGGAGGCGAAACTTCCCATTTTGAAATAATCACTTTAGGGTTCGAATTCAAATGCAGTTGCCAGACGCTTTAGGCACTTCAATGTTTATTGTTTTTATGCAGTGCTCTGCTCTGAATGGGCAGAGCTAGAAATGGAGTCATAGAATTGCCTTGAAATGGGTGGCTGTGTATTTCATATTTACCATTATTTGAATTTGTAAATGGATATTTTAAACCAATCAGAGTGTGAGTAATATCCAGTGGCGGATCCAGGATCAAAAATGAGGGGTTAACTTAAATTTTTGCCTCTGACTAGTTTCAGAAAAGGGCATTGATCCTTAATAATAATTATCTTACGCAACATTGATAATAAATAACAGCAACTCATACAGGACTAAGCACTAACTCTCTCAGATCCCATTTTTTTCCACAAATCAGAAAATTAGGAATTGTGGTTTATTGTAATTTTTGGACATCAGTTATGGTAAAATACTGAATTTATAATAATTATTTTTGAGATTTACCTGTATTTTAGACATGTATCATATAAGGTAAATTTGATCGCAATAGTTTAAAAATCTGTTTATATAAAAATATATATATATATATATATATATATATATATATATATATATATATATATATATATATATTCCATATTATTAGATAACTCTTTCTAAATAGCAGAATACAAGTATGGTTTTAAAAGGAAATATAAACATAAACGTGCCTGATTTGTTTTTCGGGAGGGGGGGGGGGGCTCAGTTGTCTTTGAGCCATTATCCCGTTCGGAGGTGTTGCAGTGTTGCTCCTGCTATTTGATAGTTCATTAATTCTTTTCTTTTATAATTGCCTTTCTTGTGAACATAAGTCGTTTCTAAAGTGATTTCATCCAATTAATTATTTATAAAGTATCGTTAACCGTGTAAATTTTGACATTGACGCCATATTTCCCCTAGAAGGAAAGGATCAATCAGAGTCCTCCCAGGACAAGTGACGTCACAATTTTCAGCCAATCACCGATTAGCTTATTTCTCCCCAAGTGAATTAAACGAATCAGTGAATAGGTTAGTTATGGTTTTAAAAGGCGCCATTTTGGTCTCAAATGAAAAAAACCGTTAGTAAGTGTTTTACACTTATTCTTCTAAAATTCTTCTTTAAGTAACTATTTTCGCAAAAAATTACACTTATTTACATATTACATTATTCATTGATAGATCTGAGTTATTTTTAGGTGACTGATACTTAACAGTTAGTTTAACACCAAGTAGGATAAATTCGATCCGCGCCTTATTGTTTGACTACCCCAGATCTCGAATTAAAAATGCCAGGTGCAGAGAGGTTAAAAGCCTTTTGTCTCAAATGTAAGTCAGTAAAATGGTGTACGGATTTTTCAGAACAGTGCTACCAAAAAAATCACAGCATCAAGTGTTTGTTTATTCTGTAAACTTGCTAAACGACATGCTAAAGAAAAGGATGAACTGATAAACATAATCACTACCCTGGAAAACAAAATTAAAGCTTTAGAACAAAAAGAATGTGATTGTAAAATCAACGAGAGCAGAGTAATAAATATTGATAGCAAGGTAGTCAGATTAGAACAGTCTGTTGCATTATTAGAGAATAAAGTGGATCAGAAAGACAAAAATGGCAACGATTTTTTGCTTGTCAGAAATAAATATCCATCTAGACCTAAACTTACTGAACCGATTGAAATAAAGACGCATAATAAATTTTTAGCTTTGTCCGAAGCAGAAAATGACACATACCTAATTGGAGACTCTATAATAAGAAATCAAATTGATCATGTTGGTGCGAAAAACATTAGAAAGTGGAAATTTAGATGTTACCCCGGGGCAGGAATCAAGAAAGTGACTGAAGAGATCGGCAATTTAAACCTGAAAAATAAAAAATCCCCTGGAATTGCTCATGTTGGAACAAACAATGTTTTCTGTGGTAAAAACTTTTCTGGAACAAAAAATTGATCAATGACTATACCGAAATGGTTGTGAAAATCAAATAAAAAACGGATCATGGAATAATTGTCGGCATATTACTAAGATTAAATGAGAAAAATGAAACCATGAGTAGGGTATTTGGAATAAACGAACACCTGCAAAGGATATGTGAACGGGAGAATGTGGACTTCGTCGACTTTTGGATGAGCTTCATTAACAACAAAGAATGTTTAGAGTGGCCTTAAACTGTAAAACAAACCCCAAAGAATTCTTTGCACTAGTAAACAGGAGGAAACCAATCAAAAATGGTAGAGGACCCCTCAAAGACAAGAATGGCGTTTTACAATACAACGATGTAAAAATAGCAAGTTTTAAACGAATATTTTGCAACGGTATTCACTAAGGATAGTTCCGACGTTATTCTAACACCTAACAGCAGATATTCTGGCAATAATCCTCTAAAATAAATAGAGTTTTCAGTTAATGATGTTAAGAAACTCATCGACAAAATGCAGAAATATAAATCGCCTGGTTCGGATATGATCTTCCCAAGGGTATTAAAAGAAGTTAAAGATTATATAGCCGAACAGATAACACAAATTTTTAATCTTTCTCTCAAAAGAGGATGTGTCCCAGAAGATTAGAAATTGGCTAATATAACTGCAATATTTAAGAAAAGATGCAAAGAGTCAGCCAACATTTACCGCCTTATAAGTTTAACATCGGTGGTGGGAAAAATGCTTGAGCGCCTTATCGCAGAAAAAAATAGTTAAACATATTAAAGTGAATGCATTATTTCTCGTACGTGACTTTCAACATGGTTTCATAAAACAAAGATCATGACTGACTAATCTCTTAGAATTATTTCACCAGAAAAATTCAATTTATGACACAGAAAGGTCAGTTAACATTTTGTATTTAGATTTTCAGAAGGCTTTTGATAAAGTACCACACGGAAAGTTAATGATAAAAATTAGAACATTAGGAATAATCGGAGAAGTTGCAAATTGGATCGAGAATTGGCTCACAAATCATAGGCAGAGAGTTGTAATTAATGGTCCAGCATCCGATTGGACATCTGTTAGTAGTGGAGTTCCACAGGGCTCAGTGTTGAGCCCATTACTCTTCATTATATATGTAAACGATATTGATATCGAATTGGTATCAAAGATTTCAAAATTTGTTGATGACTGTAAATTGAGTAAAGGTATAATTAGAGAAGAGGACATCAACAAAGACTTTCAGGAAAATATTGATCAAATTGCGCGCTGGTCTGTAAAGTGGGATTTGCCTTTGAACCTTGATAAATGTAAAATAATGCATATAAGCAATAATTTTCCAAAGCTGAATACAAGATATTTGATAGAACAATGGCATGCACAGAAAAAGAATAAGATCTAGGCATTTACGTAACCAGTGATATCAAATTTTCTCAGCAATGTGTAGAGGTGGAAAAGAAAGACTTATAGATACTCGATTATATTAAAAGACAATTTAGCTACAAAAATGAAACAATAATCTTGAATACGTATAATGCCTTAGTAAGACCCCAATTGGATTACTGTGCGCAGGTTTGGTCGCCATATTTGAAAAAAGACATTGAGAGATTGGAGAGAGTCAAAGCCAGAGTGACAAAATTAATTCCAAATTTAAAAAATTGCAATTACAAAAAGTGACTGGAAAGGTTAAGCCTATTCAGCCTAGAAACAAAACGCATTAGAGGTCAATTAATCGAGGTATACAAATTTTGAAAGGAATTGAAAATGTCGATCACTTTATCTGGTTTGAACTAAATAGAAATTATACTCGTAATAATGGCATGAATCTTGTTTCCAAACAATTTAGAACAACCCTTTGCGGAAATCTTTTTTCATATAAAACAGTTAAAGTGTGGAATCAGCTGACGGAAGAAATATTATCGAGTAAAACTGTTGAAACGTTTAAAAAAAGATTAGACAAAGTTATAACGAAACTTAATGTATTGAAACGCAATATCACAAGTGTTAATTTATGTTACCATCGAAAAGTTAGCGTAGACAAGAAACAGCTGAAAATAGTACCGCAAAGTGCAAATAAAACCACTAAATAGATAGGTTACAGCTTTACTATAAAAAATTCCTGACTGTTCCCCCCCCCCCCCCCAACCTTAGCACAATCAGGTATCTTTTAAATTTTTCCATGCCCGAAGTTTCAGGTGGGAGAGCTACAAGGAAAATAAGTACCCTAGAAGACCTTACGGTCCATACAAGGAGGGTACTTTTGGCGCAATCCTCGCAGATGTCCGTTGGCAACCTCGAAGATCACTCGCGAGGATCTTAACGGTGATTTCGCTAGACTTTATCTAGTCTTGACTTGAACTGGTCAACAGATTCACTGTTGACAACTTCCATCGGAAGTGCGTTCCACCTACCACATATACTCTATGTGAAGAATTTCCCACACAGATCACAGTGGTATCGCTTCGGTTCAAGTTTGTAGCCGTGATTTCTTGTTCTCCCCTCGCTGAGCTGGAAAATATCCGCGTAGTCCAGTCTGTCGAAACCTCGAAGTATTTTAAACACTTCGATAAGATGACCACGTAGTCTCTGCGTCTCCAGCGAGAACATATCTAATTCCCTTAATTTATCTTCATAACTTTTATGTGTGATAGAGGGAATCAGTTTGGTTGCCCTGGCTTGCACGTGTTCCAATCTCGTGAGCGATGTCCTTTTTAAATGAAGGACTCCAAAATTGTACAGCATACTCCAGGTGCGGTCGGACGAGGAAGTTGTACAGACACAGTACTGATTCCTTGTTCCGATATCCAAACTGTCGCTTTATATACCCTAACATCCTTTGGGCTTTCTTCTCCACCTCAATGCACTGTTTCGAGAACTTGAGGTCACTGGTGATAGTTACACCCAAGTCCTTCTCAGTGTCGGTGGATTCAAGAGAAGTGCCCTTAAGGATATAGGGTGATTGGGGATTTCGGTGGCCGATATGCATCACTTTGCATTTGTTTACGTTTAAAGGCATTTGCCACGTATCAGACCACTCCCCAATCTTTCGATTTTCCATCTTGCAGGCGAGCAGTATTTCCATCCTTTGCAACGTTCATACCAAACTTGGTATCGTCGGCAAATTTAGAAATCTTGGCAACCATGTCACCGTCCATGTCATTGACCCACTCAGAAGCCTGTCCATTCACCACTACCCGTTGCCGTCTGCCATTTAGCTAGTTCTCTATCCAGCCTGCTACTTTTCCGTCTATGCCCAGCGTTCGCACTTTCCGGAGAAGGCAGCGGTGTGTTACCTTATCAAAGGCTTTCTGAAAGTCTAAGTAGACCACATCCACCGCCTTGTTCCGATCGTGCTCACTGAACACGAAGTGGAAGAATTCCACAGGGTTCGTCAGGCATGACCGTTGCCTTCGGAAGCCGTGCTGGGAACTCCTCAGTAGCAGGTTTGACTCTAAGTGCGACGTCATTTTGTCCACCATCATGCTTTCCATGAGTTTACCGACTATCAAAGTCAGACTGATAGGTCGGTAGTTCGACGGTTGGCTACGGTCTCCTTTCTTGAAGATAGGAGTCACCTCCGCTTCACGCCAGTCTCTAGGAACGCATTCGGTCCGGATTGACATGTTGAAGATTGCGATCAGGTGTCGTGAGACTTCATCGCGCACTTCTTTCAACACTTTAGGTAGAAACCCATCCGGTCCAGGTGACTTATTCGTCAATAGGTCAGTGATCTTCTTTTTTATTTCTGCTTCGGTGAAGTCCAAATCCTCCAGCTTTTTCCCCGATTAGGAATCCGTTAGCTGGGGGATGGGACCACACTCTTTAGTAAACACTGAAGCAAAGTAGTCGTTGAGGTGGTTAGCATTTTCTGCATCTGAGTGCTTTAATGTCCCCTCCTCATTCCTCAAAGGGCCAATCGTTCAACGGATTGGTTTCCGGCTGTTTACATATCCAAAAAACTTCTTGAGATTCTCTTTATAGAGTCTCGCCACTCGGAGTTCCTCAGACCGCTTAGCCGCCCTTATACTGGACTTCACTCTTCTGGCTAGTCTCCGGTATTCGTCAGAGTCACCCGAGATCTTCGATTGCCGGTACACATTTCTCTTCTCCCTAAGCAATGGGCCGATTTCTCAATTAAACCACTTTGTTTGAACAGAAGACCGACGGGGACATTTCAAAGGGATGAAACGCGATTGAAGACTCAGGAATGTAGTTTTGAAACTGTGAGAGGTGGGTGGGGCGAGTCTTGATCTGTTCTATACTTGCCTCAAAATTGTAGATAGGGCTTTTCTAAAGTAAGTACCTCCTCGGTATGGGCAGGATATGTCTTTTGAGGTACCCTAACTCCTTGTAACACTCTCTTTCTTTCTCTCTCTCTCTCTCTCTCTCTCTCTTTCTCTCTCTCTCTCTCTCTCTCTCTCTCTCTATCTCCCCCTCTCTCTCATTAAAGGAAATGAATGAGTAATCCTAAACATCATCTCCTTTCCCATGCGATGAGGGCCTAGAGAATACCCAGATTCTTTTCCCCTCGAAGTTGAAGCGCAATATCAATGAGGAAGTTTCCAGTAAAAGCTTTGCAAGAGGCCTTCGGTAGAGAAAGTGGTAAAGATAGGGGAAGAAAAAATATGTGAAAGATTTAGAGCTGCAGATCTCTCTGTAGGAGGAGTGGCAACTTGCGGTTTGGGAGCTGGGGCGGTACAGAATTCTTCAGATGTCAGCCGCAGCAAGGTTGACCTTTCTACATCTAGCATCCCACTGTGGGTGCATGAAGGGAGAAATAATGAAAAGAAAGATATGGAGGGGCCAGTGGTAGAGAAAAGGGTTGGGCGAACCAGCTACCCTCTCCCTGGTCCAGACCAGGAAAGAATGGACGTAAGCTGGTCGGTGACTAGCCTGCAAAATTAACTGCCTGTTAAGTAAATTGGCCACAAGAGAATTACAAATAAAGTAGCGAAAAGAGGATAAGGTGGAAAGCGTTAGAAGGATTAAAGCCCAGGTAGACTCAACCTAGTTTGAGACTGACGGGTGCACTGGAGCGTGTCGCTCCTCCAGGTAATATGCGTAACAGTCTACAGGTAAACCTCTCCCCGTTTTCGGTACCCACAGGCCATCAAACGTGGATAGGGGCCTGTAGGCATGGATCTGGGGTTATAAGAAACCCACGTCCCTCTTCTGACGCGTGTGGTAAAATGCAACTAATCCCGGATAGGGCCTGCATAAAGGGATAGAAAACCACAGGCTGTCTTGTTGCCGGTTTCCTGACAGGTAACAAAGCCTGGATATGACCTTCAAGCTTACCCCGTCCGGCCGGTAAACTTGAAATGAAATGAAAAGGAACCGATCGTCGGTCCTCCTTTCCTTCCCCTCCCTTTCCCCCAGTTCAAGTCAAGACGAGACAAAGTCTTGAAAAGTGGCCGTTTAGGGACGCAAAACAATTGAGCAGCCATGTGCCCGCTCGATTGCTAGTCCAAAGGTACCCTCCTTGAATGGACCGTAAGGTCTCCTAGGGTACCTTCTTTCCTTGTTGTTACTCTTTGTTGTTACTCTTAACTGGTCGAGGTGGAGGTACCCGTAACTCCTTTGTAGTCCTCCGCAACCACATTCTCCAGGGCTTCAGTAAGCTTTGGGCCTCAGTAGGCTCCGTCTGTTTCTTGAAAAGAACGTACTCAAGTGGGCTTAATACAGGACCTAAGAATGGATTTTTAAAGGGACTAGCCCCTTTTGAAATGGATGACGGAGGATGAGATAAAACAATAAAATATGCCAAGGAAAGGGAAAAAGTAATAATAGATAAGTTTTACAGTTAAATGAAATAATCATATCGATTCCTTTTAGGATTGAGTTTCCCTTAAATATAGGACCCAAAGGAAACTTTAATAGTGTAAATGAAATTTGTTTTAATATAAGAATTCGCATATCAATACAAAGATGAGGATGAGAAGTTGACTTTAATCAATTATTTAATGGGTACATTTTAAATATGCCTACTTTAATCATGATAAATTGATACCCCTACTCAAATATTTATTGGGTCTCACGTACTTTATTATGTCATGATAAGCTAACAAGGTTATGTGATTGTTCTGTACATATGTGATGGCGTCATTAGAAAGGAGGAATTTTTAAAATATATACGGATTATACCAAACCCATTTTTATTTTTATATGTATTTTATAGTGATTAAATCATTTCAAATTATTGATTTTTTTTGCGTCATAAATTTAACAGACTCCCTTTATTATTATTCTCTCGTTCACTTTTTTTTATCCAAACTGTTTTCTCTGTTTTTTTCCCTTCTATGTACCGGATTCTAGCCAGTTACGGTGAGATATAGTTTTCTTCACGAGGTTACTTTATATTCTTAATTTCTCATATGGTTGTGAGCGTGTTTGAAAAATAAAAAGTCTCATTTTTTTCCATTACACGGGAAAAATAAATATCTGTTTATTTGTTTATTTTCACTCTTTTTTCTCCATTTATCTTTCTTTTCACATTTGCTTTGTTTCCCTTTTTTCTCGTGAGCTCCAGAATAAAAAATACGTGAGGGAAGTATTGAAACACGCTCAGCGTAAATATTCAAAGTTGTTCTAAATATGTTCTTTACCAGGTAACAAAATTTAAAGAAACCCTAGCCTTTCCTATGCACTCTAATAATGATGTATCTATTTTTTTCCCTATTTCTTTCTTTAATTTAATAAGAAAACAGACTCACTAAGGAGACACTAATGATATGAGCTATTTGGAATTTCTTCAAATTTTCGTGTTTATAATATCTCGAAGAAATTCATTTTTTTCTTTATTCATCTTTTAATTTTCTCTGCCACACATTTCAAATTTGAAATGTTGCATAAAAAAAGGAAGAATAGAGTTCAACAATTACAGGTACTGTATTGTGATTCATTTTAAATGACATCAATTTGAGCAGTTATGCTCTATTGACCATTAATACTAGCACTCACAAATTTTTCAAAACAATTCGAATGAACACATTAAATTCTTAACGAAAATGATTAATCATAAATGATTTTTAAAGAATCGAAGCAGAATTTATCAGAAAAGGCGAAAGTTTTAGGGTCATATAATAATTCTTTTTAATTTTTTAAATATAAATGTTTTCTTGTAACATGATCTGTTTTTTAAATTCAGTAAAATAATTTATATATATATATATATATATATATATATACATATATATATATATATATATATATATATATATATATATATATATAATTATATCGTTAATATCCTAAATAGTTGATGACATATTTTTTACCGAAATTTATTAACGTTCGTTTTCATTCGACCAGCTTCAAAATCTTCATCTATAAATATTATGACTCTTGAATGTTCAAAATGCATCTTGAAAGTGAACAGCATCGTAACCTTTCGCAAGGAGGCTAGTTCATATAAAAAAATTCTGAAAAACCTAAAATACCGGTCCGTACAACGAGGAAAGATCAAAGGTTTCGAAGAGATATATATATTATAGAAAAGACAACGCACAAGACGTCCGAGAATTCTCTCCAAAGCCGCTGTCTTACTGCTCCAGGATAAATCAGCATTAAAACAACGCTAACTGGGCAAAAAAAACGTCTCAACAACAACGGTTAAGAAGAAAGAGGCTTAGCCAATCTGGGCTTTTTGCTCGAGTGACAGCAAAGAAACCTCCACTGAGACATTGTTATAGAGAAAAGGGTTAGCTTGAGCTAAAAAGCATCAAAACTGGGTGATCGCTAAGTGATAAAGCGTTCTTTAGATTGATGAGTCCAAGTTTGAAATTATTCTTTCTAAAACTAGTGTGCATTGTACCTACGGTAGAGAATGGCAGAGTTGTGCGATAGTTTGGTTCTCTTTTGCTAGAGATTCAGTGGAGGATCTTTATAATATATCAAATGAATTAGACCAGCATGGGTATCACTCAATTATGCAGCGACGGGCTATCCTATCTGAAACCCGTCTTTTATGTCAAATTTTAATTTTAAGTAAGACTATGATTCTAAGCACACACATAGACTATGTCGCAATTTGGAAATTGCTACATAGGTGGATTGGCCACCTCAGTCTCGTGATTGCAATCTTCTCGAACACTTGCAGGATTATCCTGACAGACGAATGAAAGATAGAAAATTAACAAAGGCACATATATTATGGCACTGTTTGCTTAAACGTTGGAATAAAATCTCACAAGAATATCTGGTTTCTTTAGGAGAGAAAATAGCAAATATATGTTTTGCAGCTATTAAAGCAAAAGGCAGATATTTTGATGAGTCAAACATTTAAATACGTATGTTTTGTTATGTTCTTCACGTTTAGATTAAAGTTGATCTACTCAACTGTATCATTTACTTTCCTTTTTATCTTTTAATTATTTTTTATTTAAAAGATTAGGGGGTATGAGCATTTGGGGGGGGGGGGGTAATGTACTTATATATTGACGATTAATATCTTTTATGTATACTTCTGTGATATATAATTCATTTTTCTTATAGTTAAGAAGAAAAGATTATAAAAGAGCGGAAGTTTATTTTATGTACAATTAATTTGGGGGGTCAAATTTTAAGAGATAATAGGCAGCATTTTGGCAATTATTTTTTTAATTTAAATAATAAGTTTATGTGTTATAAACCTAAGTTCCTACTAGATAAATACAGGTGTCTTAGATCAATAGCTAAATTATAGAACAAATACGGAAAGGTTACTGACATTTTAAAAATCTGAAAGGCTAGTTAAAATATTAAGAACCAGAACTGATATAATTTTTATCGTCGCCTTGCAAAATGTCACATGAGGAGAACTAATAAAACTATGAATTGGAACTGGTGTTGATATCCAAAGACGGTTTTAGGCAGAAGCACTCGCCTTTTAGGAACTTGTTAGAATTCTTTGACCAAATGAGCCTAATCTTTGACCACCATAAAGCTCTCAATATAGTTTACCTCGAATGTGAGAAGGCATTTGATACTTTCCGTCTAAGAAACTTCAAAGAAATTTAAATGTTCATGTTATTAGGGAAGATGTACTTAATTGAAACGAAAACTGGTTAGCTGAGCGCAGACAGAAAGTCGTGTTAGATGGGATTAACTCATGAAAAGAATGGGCTGGTAATACCAAAAGATGGACCCGGAAGGTTTAACTGTCTTTACAAACCCTTTGTGAACCTGGTAAGATATTGTTGTCTCCACTGTATGTCAATCTGGTCTTGGCGAATAATTTCCTAAAAGAACAAGCAGAAAAGCAAAGTTCAGAAGTATTTTTTGAACTTTACAGATTGCTAGTAAAATTTTTACTGAGTTTTCATAATTTTGTAGCAGAAAGCAACATAAAGTTATGTGTATAGGCCTCAATATATGTATGAAACTCAGCTGAAAAGATTTATGGCGCATTTTTTCTGTCTGACATTCGAGAAATCTGACCCGACAGCAGAAAATGAATATAAGAATTGAGGTCACCGCTAAGTATTTAGTTAGGGACGCATATTCTTGAATGAGGAACCATTTTATTCGGTGACCAATCTAATCTGCTTTAACGATATTTACAGTAATTTATTATACTAAATTAAAAAATTGTGGCTGAAACAAAATCAGGAAATAGAGCAGAATATCGCTGTGTTCTACTAAATTTACTTAATCAATCAGAGTAGTGGAATAGTCATAAAAATGTCATATGAAATTTAATTTAGATAATGTAAAATAACGCACTCAAAGCCCACATTTTATGCGAAATATATAACATGGGCGGTTTAATCTAAACAAGGTTACTTTAGAAAACGATTAAGTATATTAATTTCGAGAAATTTTAAGGTTTTGGAACAATGCTGACCTCAGAGTTACATAGAGATTATTTTTGTATCTAAATCGAAAGATATTAATTATTCATCCATTATACAGACCGCTTTCTGGGTCTTATCTAAGATATGCTATTCAATTTTGATAACCTCATCAGCGAAAAGACATCTTAATCCTAAAACGCCTTCAACGTAGAGCAACTAATTTAATCCCTGAACTTAGAACTTAATCATTTGGTCAGTTTGGGAAAATATCATTTGTTGTTAATGGAAAATCGTCGTTTTCGCACTCAACTCATCGAAGATTTCAAATACTACAATTTTTAATGAATATAAAGTATGAATTGTTATTCACGTTAAAAACAAAGGGGACGATAAAAATAGCGCGTTATGAACAAGAGATTTAACTAGAGTTCGAACACTTATAACAAATGATGTCGCTCACGACTGGCTCGCTCTTTCAACCTCACCAGCACCACACTCATGATTCATTTATGATATTATTCCTCTTTCTCTTCCTCATCCTCTTTGTGTGAGCTCATTGTGTATCCACGTTATTGGGAACTGAATTTCATATTCCATTTCCATTCGCCTGGCAAGAGGGGGCAATTATTTTTCTTAAATTAATAGAATAAGTTTCAACTTTTATAATAATAATAATGCTAAGTGTGTATTTTGGCCTCTATTTTTCTTGGTTTCTTGAAAAAGTCAATTGCGTTTGGGAGAATTCGTCTTCTCTGTACTCGAATGGCGAGGGGGGACGATCTTTTCGATGGGTTCCCCAAGTGTTTTCCTCAGTCTTTCTAATAGTGTGCCTCTAATTTAGTGTTTATTAAATTATCATATTTATTATAAAGTTTTTTTTTACATAATTACTAAATATCTACCGATCTAGGTAGCATATTTTGCGGGTGAGTGGAAAATTAAGGAAGTAGCCTCGATTTGCTTTTAACGTTGTAAAAGAGGAGTTATTGTAGGTTGAACGGTGATTTATTACTATGAACATGCATATCTTCCGATGACTGTCGTAATAAACGATTAAACACGGAATGTTGCCTGTACGTGACGCAGAAAGATGACCCAGACCGTCTTCCATCGCGTGTCGTAAAAGGCGACTAAACCCTGATAGTGGTATTTTTTCTTGATATCCGCTCACTCAAGGGTTTTACCTGAGGAGTGCAGCACGCAATGGCGGTAATGTAGCTGACTCCGTCTTGTCAGACCGGTTAATGCGCGTCACTGTGTGAATCAAGTGGTGTATGAGATGTGTGGGGTAAATGTAATGTAGGAATAAGGGAAATGGAGATCAATATCTTTAAAACAGGGTTGAAGATGCTCGCACTATGAGAGACAAACATGAAAAGGAATGAAGAGTTTGTGCGGGGTATAGTGAATGAAATGCGACCAGGTGTAACTCAGTGGGGTAGGAGTAATGAAGGTGTGGCAGTGCATTTGATTAATGAGTAGCATAATGGGTATGAATGTGTGAGTTTGAGAATATATCTAGGTGATATTGAGGTTTTCACGGGTGAAAATTAGCGTGGGTGTAGTGTATGAATGTTGTAATGATAGGAGTAAAGCTAAGAAAGAGACGTTCTGGAATGAATTAACATAAGTGGTGAAAGGAATAGGTAATGAGTGTCAGTTGATGGTTGCAGTAGGTGTGAACGGAGGAATTGGTGACAGAATGACAGAGGTGATAACTGGAGTTTTTGCTACATCCGGAGAAAATGAAAATAAAGAGATGGTGGTAAGGTTCTGTACTGAAAGAACCTTGTTTGTATCAATGGTGTAAGAAGTATTACTATGCGAGTATCTGATCACATGATTGTGCTGTGTATGGTTAAACTGGTTGATGGATAGATGTACCAAAGTGAGGAAGGTGGAAAGGTTGAGTGAATCAGAAGTGAAAGTTTATTGAATCAGAGATAAAGGGAAGAGTATGTGAGAATGCTTGAGAGTAGAAGAGAGAAAATAAATTCGAGCATGAAAATAGAGAAAATGTGCAGCAAATTTAAAGAAGTGGTATTAGGTAGTGCAGTGGTTATGTGTGGGGGTGTCATAACTGGAAAAAGTAAGCAAAATGCTGAATCTTAGAAATAAGATATAAAATATTTAGTGGAAAGCAAAACGGAAGCATGCGAACATGAGAATGCTTACTAGTGCAGTTGGGAATGTCAGGGAGATGCGGTTGAATGCATACGAGAAGATGAAAAGGAAAGTAAAACGAGTGATTAAATATAGTAAGAAAGTAGCAAATGAAAAGTTTGTACAAAAGATGAATAATGATCTAGATGGGAACAGGAAGATGAGTGAAGATCCTGATGGGAACAGGAAGATGAATGATGATCACGATGGAAACAGGAAATGAGGTCAAAAGTAGATGGCAAGGAAGTTTTATCGGTTGTATAATGTGAGTATGAAGGATATTGCAAATGTGAATAAGATTGGCTACGAGAACGTAAAGTGGATGCTCTACCGAGCTATAGAAGAGATATATATGTTTGCAAGAGTTTGTTAGTGTTGTATAAGATCTAAAAAGAGGCAGGCAGATGGAGGAGATGATATAGTCGCTGAAATTATAAAAAGTGGCGGTAAGTGTGTTATGTAATGGTGCTTGTGACTGTGTTGTAACACAATTGAAAGTGGAAGAGTGCCGGATGACTGGAATAATGCAGTACTAGTGGCGTTGGAGAAGAGAAAAAGAGAGAACTGTGAATGCAAAAACTACACGGGGATAAGTCTATTGAATGTTTTAGGTAAAATGTATGAAAAAATTATAATTATCCGTATAAGAAGAGTAATTGACGCCTTGGTGTGTGTGGAATTGGAACTAAGACAGTTAGGTGAAAAAGCAAGGGATATGAGGTATAACGTGTATACTGTGTTCATGAATCTGAAGAAAGTGTATGTGCAAACATTAATCAGTGGCTTACCCTCTCAAAACCAGACCAAAACAACTCCAGTATATATTAAAGTAGATTCTCGTGTACTAATTAGCTTACCTTTTCAGGAGGAACTTGATGAAATTCAAATATGTTTGAGGCTTCTTCAAGAGCAACAATTCAAACTCGAGAAAGACCTTGAAGTCTATGTTGAGAAAGAGAAAGCACTATCTCAAGATTTCACTAAAATACAAGGAAAACTTGAAGAAATGTCTCTGAAGATTACACTAATGGCGAAATGCCCCAAATATTCAACAGCTCACCAGTTGTATGAAACCTTTTACAAATAATTATCTAAATATAAACAAAAATTAAAAATATATTTAATCTTTATCTTTAACATTATATTTTAAGAAGACAATTTTTATCAGTTTTAATTTTTTTTTATTTCCACTTAGGTCGTGTCACTTTTTGTTATTGTAATTTTATTTAAAAAAGTAACATAACAAAACGGTTTGAAATTTAAAGCTTATTAATGTTTTGGAGTCGTTTTTTTAAAGGATTGGAAAAGAGAAAGATTCAAACATTTTCTGAACTTATTCAATTTAAGGCTTGGTTTTTTATATATTTGATGTTTCATCAAAGTTTTTTCGAATAAAAAAATTAATTAGGATTATCGAATGATTTGAAGTGAAAAAATATTGCGAAGTTTAGAAAATGCATTAAAATTCAACCATGGTTGAGGGAGTTTTTGTATCTCTTCGTAGATTAAAAAAATTGAGGTGAAATAAAGTGCTCTGAAGATTGGGGGGGGGGGGGCGGTTCCGTATATCAAAAAAGTCCCATAAAAATATTTTCTTTCCTTTAGGCCTAGAAAATAAGCATGGATTCGGAAAAGAAAATAGAACAAGAGTAAATTATTAGGAGATATGTACTGGAAACCTTCACATTTTTTTTAGGCCGTAGGACAAAGACCGAAGTTCTGGCTGCGAAGCCAAGCACTTCCTGTAAGAAGTGGCAAAAACCGCTCCTCTTGTACCTAACACTATATTTTAGAATGGCAATTTTTTTTTTAATAGTCTGAATTTTTTTAACATAGTCGTGGTCAAAAGTTTCGACATTATTTTATCTTTGGATTTTTTAAAAAACAAAATGGTGAAGTTTAGGAAAAATAAATATGATTATCGATTGTTTGGGGAATTTTTGTAAGGAAAAAGAATTAAAAATACCTGTTTTATCTTTAATTTTGTTCCTATATTCCAAGATTTTATCAAAGTTATTTCTAAAATAAAATAGATTGTCATTCTTAATGTTTAGCAGAAGGAAATAGCTACTGGCCCCTAAAAACGAGTAAAGTAAATGAAATTATTCGAGCAAATTCAGATGAGGATAAAAATGTTTTGAGGATTGTTTTTTTCCGTATTTCAAATGAATTTCCTTACCTTCAGGCCACGAAAATAAGCATCGATGTGAAAAAACTCAAAAAAAGAGTAAAATATTAGGAGATATGTACTGGAAACCTTTTTAAAACAATTAGAGCAAAATCACGTTGTTAGAGCCAGATAGACCTCAGGCCACAGACCTAAAGTCTGCCTGCAAAACGCCATCTCCTCCTGTAAGGAGGAGTGGTGAAGCTGCTTTCCCTATAGCTATATATTTCTAACTTGAGTTCGTGCTATTGACATCCCCAAGCAGTTCAAATATATTACCATGAGTTTTTTTATTTGTTGAATCTCTATTAATTTTGATGGATGGTGTTGGGTGCTTCTTCTGCCCGGCTAAAGAACGTTGGACACGGCTCTCAATATTTTATTTCTTTGATTCTTTCCTATTTATTAAATTAATATCAAACGTCCTCTGTGTGATTTAATATTGTATGGTTTCATATCATCTCTCAATGGAGAGCATAGTAGTATTATATTAATATTTAACGGATGATATGAACTAATCTTTCGTTTTAACCGATACCCTGGTTTTAATAAATAAAATTTCCTTCTTTGACAAAAAAAAACTCTCATGAGTCCTGGAACCAAACCATCGCGTTATATGAAAGAGATTTCGCCGTAACAACCCTCCCCTGCCATATATTTATGAACTGCCCAAAACCTATAACTCTAATGTTCCTCTAAAGGTCCCAATACTACAATGTTTCGAAATGGTTGGCGAACTTTATTTCATTACTAGTTGGTTGCATTGCAAAATCTCACATTCGCCATTCATCTGATTTCAAAAACTGACTTCAAAAAATTAATCTATCTATACCCTCTATTGTCAGCTTCGACGTCACAAGGCTGCTTGCCAACGTCCCCATACAAGATTCCCTTTCTACTTTTTGTACCCCCCTAATTAATAAAAGAGTCAGCATCTTCATACAAATGTTATTATCCACCTCGTCTACCACATCTTTACCACCAACGATTTCAACAGACAAAATTATGGTTTATATATGGTTAACCCACTTTTGCCACATTTTGTGTAACATCTTCATGGAGAAAATATAAATTTTTCCTTCTTACAATTGATTCCTTAGCCTACTTTTGGTTCCGCTACATAGACGATGTCTTCTTAGTGTAGCCACAATTTTGGCGCCTACCTCAACGGTCTTAACTAACTAAACTAAATTATCATTTTAAAGTTGAAAACGTGGTCTCATCCCTCTATCTTAAAGTAATCACAACTCTCCTTCTCTATATATAGAAAATATACACATCTAGAGTCGTGCATCCTTTTCTTTTCTCTTGCCACAACATGACGAAGAAAGTAGTTCTTCAGTTATTTTCTATTTCAGCTAATAGGATTTGCGATCCTGTTTTAGTTTAAGAGAAGTTATATCACCCCGCTCATCCATTCATAATTTTCCTTTATGCTTTAGGTACAATTGAAATCTGTCACATAATAGCCCGGTCAATCTGATTCTTTCCTGCCAAAAATCGTCCAGAAACCCAAGCCGAACAATATAGTTCCCTCCCTACATTTTTCTCTCAGGTTAAAAACAAACATTCAAAGATTTGTAAAACCTTCCCAGATCTTAGTTTCTCCCCTATTAAACATGAACGCTCTTTGCATCCTAAACTCAGCCCTTCAGTAGGAATTGACAGTGGAATAAACACAATCTCATGTGGGAGTTATCGAGCTTATACATGTGAAACTGGCCGCTCAATGTCTCAAGATACATATCCCTGAGCACCGTAGTAATCGTCAGCGCGTGAACGACTCTTCAGTATAGTCATGCAGTGTGTCGTAGAATGGGCTCTCGACGATATACCATATATAATTATTCGTTGAGGGAACTTCTTTAATTATCTTTATAGTGCGTGGATGTCTGGCGGGCCGTTATTATGTATCTTTGATATGCTTAAGAAGTGGAACTGAGCTCAAGGATAATAATATTGCTATCATTAATAAAATAGAGTTTTATTAATAATAACTATCAACAAACACAAAACGGAAAATATTGACATAAACAGAGAATGGAAAGGGTCGTGGGGGCTCGGGCTAATCCGAGGATTAAACGATTTAAAAAGGTAAAACAAATATAGAGTTAAAGGGATGGGATGGTTCGCTAAACCATTTAAAGCACAGGATAGAATTGACAAAAAGGGTTAAGTACTCAAAGGTGACGTTTGGCTTACGTAACTTTATACGAGTGGTGCAGTGGAATGCGACGTGAAGGAATTTTCGGTCCGCTGGCGAGTTCCAGCAGAAGATGGGGGATAAGATGATCCTGACGTGGCGTCTTGGGAATGAGAACCGTTTCTCGACGAACGGCATGAAGAACAATGGCTGTTCTACGTTGTTCTCTTCTGAACAACCGGGGGGGTGATAACCGTCTCTTGTCTACAGGCTCAAGAACAATGGCTGTTCTAATGTTGATCTCCTCTGAACAACAAGGGGGAAGGTTGAGAACCGTTTCTTGGCGAAGGGCTCAAAAGAACAATGGCTGTTCTAATGTTGTTCTCTTCTAAACAACAGGGGGGGGGTGAGAACCGCTTCTTGGTGAACGGACTCAAAAGAACAATGACTGTTCTACGGTGTTCTCTTCTGAACAACGGATGAAGGGTGAGAACCGTTTCTTGTCAACCGGGGCTTAAACGAAAAATGGCTGTTCTAACGTTGTTTTCTTTCTGAACAACGAGGGGGAAGCCTTTTGGACTCGGCGTCGCAAAGGCTTCAACTTTGGCACTCAAGGGATTTTGTCCTCCTTCTGGACAAGTGATGGTGAATCTCGAGGTCGAGGGCCCTTGGCGCACAAAGTGAGAGAGGGTCGTGGTGATGTTTAACCACAAAAATCTGGATCTCCAATCTGATCTCAGTGGCAAAGTTTCCATTTAAATAGTCGATACACTCCCTTGGCGTGGGGGACAATGGAGTGGGAACTTCGAGGGAATGCACAGCCGAGGCTTGGAACAATGCCTTATCTGCCCATAAGCCTAACTCAATCTGGCGAGGTCGGCGTATGGGGGCGAACGGGGGGATGATAACCTCCTTGTTTAAACATTGACATCCGGTGGCTGCGATAAGACGCCAAGCTTCGAAGCGAAGATGCACGTTGGAGCATCGTGGTTTTAAATAATATGTGATAGGAGTTGAAACTAACGCTGCCTCAACCCGTTCTATCACACAGTGTATTAACTTTGACTATCCCATTCACTTTAAAAAAATAAAGACTTATCTTCAAATGTAAATCAATCATTAAATTACAAAAAAAATAAAATTGGTAGAATTTACATTCATCCTTAAGATCCCAATTTTAACTAGTCAGAGGGAAACTTCCGACTCAGTTGCTTCATAAAAAACAGTCTTGTACATAAAATCTGATTGTTATCATCCATATATAAATATATATATATATATATATATATATATATATATATATATTGAAATACATGCAAAAGATTTATTTTCTCAGCTTTCGGGTAAGTAACAATACTTCTTCAGAGATGTTAATCAACAACGACATAACGTAAAATTCTGCGCCTAGCGTGCGAATTTTACAAAGTTCGAGAAAGAATGAGACCCGTCACAGCTTTGTTTGCTTTCGGACGCCCCCCCCACCTCCCCCCCCCCCATCTCTGCGATAACACCTTGCGCAGCCACATTAACCCTACCCCCAATATCACGAGGCAAATTTCACCGTCTGGACCGACTAGTTATCATTAAATGTGTTTGCATAGGCTGATACCAAGAATCCTTTAGGGACCGCCAGGCCCCTGAGGCGTCTATTGAACCGGCCACCTGGCTATATAACCCGAAGCTCACCATTTTTCAAGGAGATTGAAAGCCCGCCATTCACTCTGTTTAGACTGCTGAATGTTTCCCGTGAACCCCTGTAACCCGTCGTCGAGTCGTCGTTCTTCTTCGAAGATCTCGCCAGCAGATCTACTTTCATGAAGCTTTGGCCCCTGTTCAGAGGAAAGCTACCGAGCTCCCTTTTTCCCGGAGAGTTGTGTGGCCCTCTCATCTTCACCACCCCTTCAAGATTCCCGATCTTTTGAGACTAATCTCCCTGTCGATCTGCATAATCGTCTCGAGTTGAGATTACGTCTCTCTGGTGCAGAGAAAATATCATTCTTCATCACGAGGTAATCCAACCCCATCTTCGAGTCCTCCTCGTCAGGATTCCCCGAAGTATCTTCTTAAAGAGCTGTGCCGTTGACCCCCCCCCCCCTTCCCTTCCAATTCACCTGCGCTTGAAGGCAAAGCGATCTTGTATGGCCATACCCAGATTACCTCATTAATCTTCACTTAATTCATTTAACTACCTTTATTAAGTAATTTGTTCACCCCCTTTGTATGTATATATATATATATATATATATATATATATATATATATATATATATATATATATAATTGCACCTTTATTATATATATTAAAATTATATTTGGGGGTATTGCTCTTTATATATCCTTTGAACTCCAACTTGGCAAGCCATTAGTCAAAACCTGGTCAACCATAAATCGCACTCTTTATTAATCGCCCCAGAACATATCTCAAGCGGCCTTTGGTCAGCTGTCTGCCCGTGCTTGTGTACGACTCTGTGCACTGAGCTAGTCTACAGAGGCATACCTTGACAAGGAGATTTAATTCTCATTAGGGTGGCCCTTATTTCTAAATGTGGAGATGCTCTTATCTTGGGCTATTCGAAATATTTGCTTCTATTAAACAAAATGGTGTGTGAAACATAAGAGAATGGCTAAAGCCTCCCTCACCTTCCTCTCCGGTAGTCATTTGTACACCGCAGTTTTTATGTGTTAGAGCTTTAGCCTGAATATCTTTTTCTTTATTCGTTTTCAGTGAGTGTTTTATTTGTCTGTATCAAATTTATTTACGTGTGTTGTGTTCACTTTGAGTTTCATTTGACGCACTTCACTATGGTTTATCACTTTCTTCAATGTAATTTACCACTTTGTCACTTCTGGTGTCTTCACTGTGTGCTCATTTTCTTCGGCTTAATCGAGAGTCATGTCCGATGAAAGTGACTTCAGTGGAGTAATTTTTCATAGCCGGGAGATCTGGTCATTTTCGGATTTTGTTCCTTCTTCAAGTATTTTAGCCCCTTGGGGGCTCTGTCTTGATCTTCGGACGGTGCCACGATTCCTGTAAAACAACAGTTCATCATTCGTTCTCGGTTTTATTCTTACTAGAATCGGCGATGTGCTACTGCATTCATAGCTGCCATACGCTAGAAAAGGAGCCTAACCTGATTGGCCATAACTTACAATGGTACATACATAGCAAGTAAAGATCATCCAGGCATGATCATAGAAAGAAGAGAACTTAATATTAAATATCAAATACAAACATTAATGAAGTATTAAAGGCAAATACAAAACAATGCAGTAGTCTAACGTAGATAGAAGACCGTAGCACGGATTTATCTGAATGCGACGGTTGATGCCGCCTTCACTGGATGCCCAAGTTTTTAGAAACTCCCGGAATTCCCGCTTTCAGGAACAACTCGAAATTTACTTCCTGTAATGAAAATGTTGAGTTCTGCCAAAGTTTTCTTGAATTGGAAAAGGCAGTGCTTCAACTTGTGAGCAAACTTTTAATAAGAGATGAAGCCAATTTCCGTATCAATGGCAATGTTAACCGTTAAAACTACCGTTACTAAGCAAGTGAGCAACCACAAGAAATTCAAGAACTTCCCCGCCTTTCTCCTAAGGTACCGATTCTGAGCGCAGTGTCATCTGGGGTCTGTGTTCTTTGAGTACGACAAAAATTACACTTAATGTCATTCAGAGACCTCCATAAATTTAATTCTCAATCTGCCCTCTAAACTTCAAGATAATGAAAACTACCATCAATTAGGTACCAGCACGAAGTGCAACCTCACCCGCCAGTAGAAAATAGTATGGAACTTTTGCAAGACTTGTTGCCTGACCGTCTTATTTTTCGATTTTGAGGACTGAGTTGGTTAGCGCGGTCCCCGGACCTTACGGATCCCGCTATTTTTCTATGGGACTACCTCAAAGATCAAGTGTACAAGACACGCCCACGTAGCACAGAAGAGCTTAAGACAATTTGTGGCTTCGATTCCAAGAGGAATGGCGCTAAAGTCATGGAAGTAGTTCCTGTCGTTTTCGAGAATATATGAAAAGATATGGATTACCCCTATGGTAAATTCTACAGAATAATTTTAGGTCACAGTATTTCTCATCAAGTAATAAAATCTCTCATACATTTTGATTATTTTAGCATATAACTATAAATTCTATTCGAACTCTCAAAATAAAATGTTATAATAATTTGATAACCCGTGAAACAGCCGTTATATCAACAATGGCTCTCAAAAATATTACTAGCCTTTAAAATTTTATAGCAACGGTTACCTTTCCTTATGCATTTTTTACCTTTCCTATTTAACCAAGGTGCCTGTTTAGATCTATTATAAACTCTAGATCTATAAAGCACAAGCCCTAGTAAAAAAATATTGCAGAAATGATGCGAATATTTCGTGCACATTACTAACGTTCAAAATTCCATCACAATTTACGTGCTTTAAGCGATCACGAAATCGAAATATATCAATGGATTATGCGATAATCATCACTTACCATTGATTTACCGCGTACAAATCTACTAAATTTTCATCAGTGGACAAAATAAATTCCAAAACGTTATAATCACGAATCGGACAATCAACTCTTTGATGAAAAAAATTATTGTTTCTTAAAATCTACAAACTTTGTCATTTTGTGAACAAAATTTATGTTTCGGAAATTAGTGGTCGCAGAGAATTGTTATTATTGGCCCATTTAAATTGAAATTGTATAAAGGTGAATATTATTGTCATTTTCTCTCTGCATGGCCATTTATCTAGATCTCAGTAGCTAGTATATATGCATCTATATACTATATGTATATGTACATATCTTCATTATCCTGTTTAGTTCGGAGGGTTATAAATAAGAGAAATTTCCAATCCTATCTTACTATTTAGTTTAGTACAGGATAATTTGAACTTTCCAATAAAATCTCGGCCATGATTTTCAATCCATGTTTCAGCGACACCAATAATATGTCTTTGGTTGTAACCAACTGATAATATGGTCTCATCTTTCTTTTCAACGCTTAACATTTTGTTGCAAATATTTGTTTTCAACGGATACTACGATGTCATTTTCCTCTTCTACCATTATGGTGACATCCTTCCATTAAACTGATACTAGAGTGTCATATTTCCTATCAGTTGATTGATTGGTTTCATTTATCCTTTTCTTTTCTTTCAAACATTACCATAGTGTCACCTTTCCTTACAACGAATGTCATGGTGTAACTTTTCCTTTCAAGGGATATCGTTGTTTAAAGATTTATTACTGAGAGTTTGTCAATTATTGTAAATGGAAATCTTTGCCAAACGAGGTTTTCGTTCTAAACAAATAATTAGGTTAGGGAGGGGAAGCTGAAACGAGAAAGCAGATTGTATGGTCAAGAATCATACAAAATTTTCAGAATAAAAAAGAATGCTCAAATAAATATCATCAATCCGAAAAACTGCGACAGGTAAGGAATATTATATGCCTAAAAAATCTAGGACAAAAAGATATATTAAAATGAAGCATCTGAATCACATAGTGGATAACGCCAAAAAAGAGGACAGGAATGATTTTTTATTACCCAACTCTTTGCTCTTGGGCAACTGACTCTTTTGCATACTTCTCTCATCCATATACCATGAGAAATATAGATATTTATAAATGATGGAAAAAAGAAATGAAATAAATAAACTTGTTAAGGCAATTTCTAACTCATTTGAGAAAAAAAGAGAAATAAATGAAGAAAAAGTTAAACAGAGTACAAACGACTATTGAAATATGTAAAGATAGTAGAATTGGGTCTTTAATTCAATATAATGAGAAAATAAAATTTGCGGTCGACGGTCGTGCGACTGTCGAGAGAAAGGCCCTTATAAATGATGATGCTTGGCTGCGAATGGTAAGAATCTTGTCTCAGTGTAAGGAGAACTGTAGCTATGGTGTTTTTCGTGGTATGACATTATATTACATCAATACCATATTATATCTATGGGGGAGGGACCGATAACTTACAGGTGAACCGACGAAGGGACGGAACACCGCTAGTTTAGACGGGCTGAAATGCGAGATGAGAGTGCAACGAGGTCAGGTAGCAAATGGGAAATGGCAAAGCTCAAGGTTATTTAAAGAGGCATGTACAAAAAATATAATTTTATTTACATAAAAATAATGAGAGAATTGATGGATAAAATTACCTCAGAAAATTAACGGACAAAATCACATCAGTAAACGAAGGGGTGAATTGTAGTTATAAATGAGACTATGAAGTTAGAACTTAAGGTGTTACAAAAGGAGACTATTCAAATGGGGGGATGGGAATTAACTCAATTGGGTTACTGAAGGGTGGAGAGGGGTTGGCTTACGGATGTCTTCTGCACGTGAGATGAGGCTGCTCGGAACTTCTGAGCGGGAACTTTAAGTGATGACGGTTCTCTTAAAACAGGGGGGTAGGGGGTAACTTCCGGTCCAGGGGAGAGTATTTCGGCCACCCGAAATAAGGGGCGAACGAAGGAGGGCTTCGACAGGAGTTGATGAGAGAAGTCCGGAAAATCACTCGGTGGCGATCGTTAAGTGGAATTACCTCACTGGCTGGGGCTAATTCCAAATACACAAAATAGTTCAGCTGTCACTTTGCTTTGTTGTTAGCACCTGACTTGGAACTATGGGAAATCTTCTGGGGTCCGGGCGAGACTTCTCAACTCTGTGTCTGTTCATGGGAGTCGAACGCTATTCATGTCCGAGGCTCTCCCCGGGGTTGGGGGGAGGGGTAAGCGGGAAACAGCTCTACTCTCGAATGGCTTCGAATCCTTTTGCAGAGGATATTCTGCCCGTGTAAAAGTGAATCGTGGTGGACACGGTTCGAGGCTACCGCTCGTGGAAGGGGGGAGGGGGGGTAGGCTTACCAATTTACTCCTAACCGGGCCTTCTGCTCAAGAGATTCCACGTGGGGTTCCCTCACAGTGTTGCTTAGGCTACCAGTGAATTGTTGTATTGTTTATTTGGCGGAATGTCACAAATGAGAATAAAAACTGTAATACTAAATCTCGTGAACTCTTAAAAAAAGGGTTGTACAAAAACACGGCCTCAAAAGTATGAATTTGAACACCTGTGTTAACAAAACTTTATACTATGCTTACCTATCTGGCAAACATAACCATATGATGCGACACTATTGATTATACACCACTACACAAGAAAACATCACCTTGCCTCATATGATATTTACCACTTGGTAAACAAACAAATAGATAGGTAAAAATACCTTCTTTTTTTAATATTATCATTAAGGTGATCCTTATTTCTAAAATTCGAGATGCTCTAATCTTGGACAATTTAAAATATTTGGTTGACTGAAGAATAATGGTTTTTAAAGATAAGAGTACGGCTTCAACCTCCCTCACCTGCCACTACAGTAGACTTGTGTACGCCGTCCTTCTGAAATCTTCCCGTGAAGCCGACACACACCGTATCCATACTGGAATAAAAACAATCCACCCATACTATTCAAGTTTTTTTGTACGTCTCTTTTCCCCTCCAGGACACAAGTCTTTTACCCATTTTTCTCAGTTACCATAGTTCCTGGTCGGTCTTAGATTCTCTCCAAACCTGATTCTTGCCAATTGAAACCCCCACCACCGAATTGCTTTTCTCCTCGCTGTGTCCAACAAAGAAAGAACTTTGCTCTTTATTTAGTAAAAAAGAGACTTTGAGACTCTTTCCCACATAGTTTCTTTTAAAAATCTAACGGAATTTAACGCTAAAGCGTTAACGTTAATTACTATTTTAATTATTTCAGAAGTTAGATATCAGCCTTTGATTTAACTGCTTTGTGGGGGGTTTTTTCCAGCTTACGAAAAGTCTTTTTTGCGTTGAAATTCAAGCGTTTTAAGATGATTCTAGAAAGAAAAATGCAACTTGCTTTTATTATAGCTTTATTCGTTATGAGTTTACGTTTTACTATTACACTTATCGTATTTTCATAACATACTAAATAAAATTAAATTGATCCATCTTTTTTATACAGTGTTCAGGTATTAATGGTCCCCTACCTGCGTATATGATAAGTTTATCCCATCATTCCATTCATACCGGAACACTCTGTATAAAAAAGGTGGATCAATTTAATTTTACTTAGTATGTTCTGAAGATACGATAAGTGTAATCGTGAAACGTGAATTCATAGTGAATAAAGCTATAATAAAAGCAAGTTTTATTTTAATTATTATAAAACAATACAGAAGAAGTTCTATTTGCTCTAAAACTGCAAAAGTTATAAAAGTCAAAAAAATGAGAAAATAAAAAACTTTTAACGAATTACCGATTAACTGTGGCCACCTCTGCTCTTTTTAAATTCCCTCCTGTTCTTCTCTCCATCTCATTGGAATCTATAACACTTCATTACATTTGGTGTGGTGACAGCTGTTTTTAAACACGCTTCTCTTTGCCCGACCCTAAAAACACCTAAGAACCGGGTAAGCTATCGCCCAATCTCTTCCTTCCTGTTCCTTTCTAAATTTATTGAAAGGTTGGTGTTAGTCTAGACTCCAAATCACCTGCAATCTTACAACTTTAATGAGATTTTCTAGTCTACTTTAAATGCTGAACAAAGCACTTAATTATTTCTCTCAAATTTAAATGATGAACTTAGGCGAGCGGCTAAGGCTTCTATGTCTTCTATTCTAATAATTCTCGATCTCTTGGCAGCCGGCAATAGCGTCGATCACACCGTCTTTCCTCAGGGTTTTTGTGAATTCCTGGGTGTCTCTAATACTGCCCATGACTGGTTGCATTCGGGCCTATCATTTTGCACTGTCTCTTTATATTCGGGACGATATATATATATATATATATATATATATATATATATATATATATATATATATATATATATATATATATCAAACGGCAGGAAGGGTTCTCGGGTAATTTTCCGAAACTCGTTTATTGCAAAACTGAAGTTTATGGTTGACTTCTTCTTCGGAAAGGGTTTTCACAAGAACTATTGCTCTTTTACTTACCTTGGTGGATCATCAGTATCATTTTCCGACACTGTGAAACAACTAAGTTTCACCTTTGATAGTTAATGCTTTCAAATTTCAGATTGTCAATAACTGAAAATCATCTCTTTATTTTCTTTAATCCGTTTCTACTCTCACACGGAGAAAATAGTTTTAAGACCGTCATCCATACTTTGGTTACTTTTTCCCTTAATTGCTGTAAATCCATTCTAGCTGGATCCTATGCTTCAGCCCTTTCACCCCTTCAACCTTTTTAAAACTTTACAGCCCGTGTACTTCTATTTCAAGTGGTTTCTCTCATGCAACCATCCTGCTCTTTTAATTGCACTGGCCCCTTCGTTTATTCTGAATCGCCTTTAGGATCCTCCTTCTTACCTAGAAGTTCTTAAAGGTAGCAACCACCTTCTACCTGTTTTCCTCCCTGAACTTATTACAGCACTTGAAATTTCTACGTTTTGGCTTTGCCTCATACTGCAAGATGAAGATAAATTTAGTATATAATCTACTTGCAAGATTTTAAGTAAGATTCATTCTTTTTTAACACTAGACGATTTTACATATCAAGAATACAAAATACGCGTATGGTCTGACATTAGAGGGGCGATGCACGTTGTAAATGTCGTTTGTTACGTTCAGGAAGAAATCCAAATGTCAATCATTAACATTATTGTGTAAAGACGACGTCCGCAGAGAGCACCACCCAACTTCAAATGAACAGTGAACTATAGAGAACATGTATTAACTTTTCTGTAAAGCAGAAGGAAAATTCGAGAAGAAAGTGAGAGGTTGCCAAGAATCATGAAGCATTTGCTGTAGTTTCGAAACTACAAGTATCGAGGCCGCGTCCGAGGCATGGCTGATAAAAGCCCCAAGGAATGATTGTACCAAACAGACATTGTAAGCAATCTCCTATGTGGTGCGAGAAAAGGTTTCTTAAGCATTCTAAGATCACGAGAGTGGTAGGTGGTTTTTACTTTTTTAGATCAAAACGTTCAAGGTTTGCATGACCTGAGCATAGTTATGGATGAACATGTGGTGGAAACTACCCATGACACAAAATCGAGAGAGTTTTTAAGGGGGAAAGGTTATGTATACTAAGAATTGGTGCAAATATTCCCCCGAGATGACAAAATTTATCAAGAGAAACATGCTATCCGAGACAGGAAAGTTTCGACTATCGAAAAAACACTTAAAAGAGCTGCCTATCATACCATACCCTTTAAGGGGAAAAAGATCTAAAAGGTGAGAGAGAGGTTTTCTTGATAAAAAGAAGTCCCTTTCAAGATGGTATAGATTTAAAATTATGAAATGAAGTTCTCTCAGAATCTAATCTATAAAACTGTGATAGTTCTGACCACTGTTTCGAAAGCTCCACGGCATGCGAAGCATTTCAAAAGAGACAGGGATAGTATTGATAATAATCTTAGAATTACGATACTTTAATGTATTCGGGTAACTCTCACTATATTTAATCACCTTTCATTCGAAGGAGGCAAGGTAAGGGCAGGAAACTCCTGCGAATGCGTTTAAATTAGTGTTATAGCGAAGGAAGACTAACAAAGTGGACGGAACTTTGAGAAGGGAAAAGGATCCAAAGATAAAGAGAGAGTTGGTGCTATTTTCAAGGTTATAAATTTGAGAATCTAGTAAAATATAGTGAGCATCAAGTCGATGCCCAAAGTCGGAGAGTCCCACTCAACAGTAACAAAAATATAACGAAAATCAGGACGGAAATTGAACGAGAGTTGAAGGGTATGCATTTAAAAAGTCTCGATATGTAAGGAACCATCTGTGTATAGGAAGGACGTAACATTATGCACCGGGGTATATGAGAAAAAAAGAGACCAGAAAATCTGTAGGAAACGTGAAAATGTGTATTATTTTGACAAGTACTCATATGCTTATGATACCATATGTTGTCTCTGGAGAGTAATCCAAATTCACACTAAGGCATTAACAGTGATTGTTAAAATTTAAACAACGTTAAGAAACCCTGTCATCCAGCTAGTAAGGATAAAGTGGATGCCAAAATTTCCCATGAAACCTTAAAAGCATTTCTGCAGCATCACATCAATCACATCTTTCTCAATTACCGACTGTACTGTAATTAGCGTAAGGAGGATACCCCATAGCACCAGAACTTACAGTTCTTGATTCTGGGAAAAATTCTCTTCAATACGATTCTGAAGTTGATGATATAAATCGTATATTTATATTTGCAACTCAGGAAGATATGGAAGATCTAAAAATATAATTAAAGCACTCCTCGTATATTTTTTCTTTTACTAGCAAAGTTGAACCAACATATAGAGCAGATATGAAAGAATTAAAGAGCTCGTTAATAACACATCTCCAGAAAATATTACAACTAATTTTAAAAAGGCCTCTCACAAAATAATAAAGTGCGTTTACCCTTATACTTCTTTAACTGGCTGATTCTTCCTCCATATTTCACAATCTTTATACAGGAAGATTGTTGATCTTAGATAGAAACGAACATAGCGCTAAAAGTGAAGTATTTTTCCTTACTTGCGTTTTTACCACTCGACAATGTTATTCATGTTTTTGACGAGCTCTTCGAGGATGAAATTATACCAAATGAATTTATATCTTACTTCGAAATGACTTACTGATGAATATTAAGAGGAAGAAGATACAACAGAGCTTGAGGTAGACTTATGTTGCTAGTCGCTCTTTGGAATGTATACAATCGCGCTGAAAATACTTTACCCCGTACTAATAACAATGTTGAGGCATTTCATAGCGTGCTAAACACATCAGTAAGTAATTGGCACGATGACATTTGAAAACTAATATTAGCACTGAAACGCGAGGAAAACTTAGCCAAAGCTAAACGTGTTTAATTTGAAAGAAGTGATTAATTCCCAAAAAAACAAAAAATATAATAGCATAAATGTAAGAATCAAGAGTATTGTGCGCACTTATTCTAACGCTAACTTTTGTTTGCATTAGAAAGGCTGTCTTATACGATTTCCTTTTAGGAGTGTATAAAATAATTAATAGATCCGCTATTTATAAAGTTTTTGAGGGCATTAAAACATAACACGAAGGCATTTTGTAGTGTTTATATTGTAGAGCTTCAAGCTCACAAGAATGAATCGAAAAGACCTATTGAATCTATCAAGCATAAAAGAAATGTGTGGTTGGTTATTAACATGCTAAATTTGAACTTCAGCTCTCATTATAAATTGCTTATCACTCGTTTGTAAGATTCAGTAACCATTTAAATGATATTGTGACAAAGAACTTGTCTTTTAGATTCACTTAAATTTTCGAGGATTTACGGCTTCACAGAATAAAATGCACGGCCTTGATAAAAAAGAAATTTACCAGCGGTTTTAAAGAAAAAGACAAGTTTTCGACATTCAGAACTGCATTTTCTCTAATAATAGTGAGGGCGACAGATATTGGATGTGAGAAACATTTGTGTGTTTTGGTTTGGTACTATAGTGCTGTTAATCTTAACAAAATCATGCTCGTTTTCTTGGACTAAACCCAGTCACTAGTATTGTATCAGATGCCTTATATAAATTGATTACAGGATATTTCCGGGAAATTGGTGTAAATCGAAACAGATGGAGCTTTCATTTTATGCGATAGTCATCTTTCAATGTACATATATATTGGTGAAGAGGTATATACTGCAATTACTTCGGGTGAAATGTATATGACATTCATTACATTTAGTGTGCTCAAACGCTTCAGAGCAACTGCTGTCAAACATAGATTATTTGCTACAAGAAATGTATAATTGGTTTCATAGATCAATTAACCTTGAGAAAAGAAGCGTATTTACATATCTACAAATTTATCAAAGATGAAAGAGAACCTCTACGACTTGTACATCTGTACATCTGCACGAAAAAAGAGGTGAATTATGGATCACACTAAAAACTCATTTTCAGATTGTGGCATCAACTTTCAATAACTATTTATCACAAGAACTTTATTCCATGTACTCTGATCGTGACATCGAATTACATTTCACATTTTAAGACCAGTTTTAAATGATTTCAAAAAGATGAAATTATTTTTCCAAAAAGAAGATGCAGATCAATGCAGTTTCCTACATAAGCTGAAAAAAATTCCGACTTCTCTGTTCAGACAAATTTTAAAATCTCACTGAGTAAAACTTGAGGTAAACTTGAACGACGAATCGGGGTTTTTTTTCCTCTGGAAAAGTGGATTTTGGCTTTGAATTTCACTTCTATTAACCAAGACAATCAAACAGAGAGGCGCTTAGTTCAATTTAAACTAGATGCGACCAATTTTAAGTAAAAGAGGACAAAATCTTTTACTTCGGATCCCGAATAATATTTAAACACAAGGAACTAAGAAATACTTCCTCAACCATCTAAGTCATACATGACCTCATTTCCAAGAGTTTCCACTTGAGCTGGCTATACAGAGTAAGATTTATGATATTGAGAGTCAATAACGTCAAGTCCTGAATATTGAAGGTAATAATATTTTTTTACGAAAATGTCTCGACTAATGAATGGGCAAAAACAATCTCAGTAAGAAATGCCGGAGGAATCTCATACTTAAGGATTTAGCAAAGTTAACGGTCTCTCTCTAAGTAATACTTCAATTAAACTTGTTTTTTCACGAGTTACATCAGTGAAGCCTATTAAAGGAATAGAATGAGATTGAAAATTTCATCATTTATTATACTAAGAATTAAGACATGCTTGGAGTATATAGATGAATGCTGCTCTTCATATGATACCTCAAACTCTATTCTGAAATATCGCTCATCTATTTATAAAGATTATAGTTTAGATGAAGAAGAAAGTGAGCCTTGAAACACTGAAGACTTTGTATAGAATAAACTAGTTTTAAAAGTTACGTTTTAAAATTTAAGTTGAGTTCAATTCTGGCAGATTTCTTTAGGTTTTTTATTTATTTTGGCTAACTTTTCTAACAATACGCTATTTTTAAATTCAAAATCTGCTAATTTTGGTTATATAAAGAGATCTGTTACTCGCAGAATGAATAATTTTGCATCATAATCTATAAGTAAATTCCTCGTTTTTATTTATAGCTTCCATCCGTAACAAGTAGTTTATTCCATAAATTATTTTTTATCACAATTTCTTTATAATAATTTCATTTATATCCTCTTTCCTTATCATTCTCTTTATAATCATTCTAATTATTCACTCCGTGAGAGACATATTGGACGCATCAATCTTCATTTTTCCATTTTTCTTTGTATTTTAAATTATATTTTGACAAGACAAAAGTTTCCTTAAGGCCAAATCCGGTCTTACTTCATTATTTTATTCCATTATGTTTGAAATAAGATATCGCAATTCTTGCTCGCCTTTCTTTGCTGTATATCTTGGCATTATGGGTTAATAATTAGTCGGATATTATTGCGTATTATAATTTTTATATACGTATTAAGGATAAATAATAAAACTCCAAGATCTCCTCTTTTATTTTATATATTACCAACTTTTATAATTAATTATATTTTGTAAGATTAAAACCGTGAGTCATAAATTCGGAAAGGTGGACCAACCTGTAGAGTTTTGAGGTTGAGGCAGAGGATTTAGACCCATTCATCACTTTCCTTTCCTTTGTAAAGTAGACTGAGTGGATTGAGAAGGGGGAGAGTGATGTGGTAAAGTGATGGAAGAGAATGGTTGAGTTGAAGAGTGATGTGAAGTATGGAAGAGCAATGTAACCAAATGGAGTATGAAAAGGGTGATGAGTTCCTTGGATAATTAGGCTGGCATTGCTGTGTACACTGTAAATATTTATGCACGTAGTTGTGATAGTAACAACATACACCCGACGATATTTTGTGAAGTTAAGAGTACCAAAGTTAAGTAGGGGATGTGGAGAATTTGCATAGTTGTACACATCGTCCGGCCTGATTGCCAAATCTCCAGTGATACAGCAATTATCAGAGAGGTAAGACTAAAAGCTAGGGTGAGTATTGGAGTGAGAAGTAATAATAATAATAGAGGCACTCTTAAAGACCTTAAAGCCTTCGCAAGGGGCTCGTGCATCGACTAGGAAAAGGACTGACAGAAGAGAGGGCTTCAGAGACAGCTTAAAAGCTCCGGGTGAGGAAGAGGAACGTATGCAAGAGGCAGACCATTCCACAGCTTAGGGGCACTTACAGAGAAGGCACGATCACCTATGCAACAGAGACGAGTGCAAGGAACTGAAATCAGGAGGGCACTTTTCGAGAAGAGGGCTCTTTGTTGTCTGAAAATAGTTAGTGTAGGACACAGGTAAGGGAAAGATGCGGTATTTAAGATTTTGAATTTGAGAAGGATGACTTTAAAAGTAATTCGAAATTTAATGGACAGGCAAATGCAGTGCGCGAAGCAGGGGTACACCATGAGAGAACTGCTCTCGACCAGCAAAGTTCTTGACAAGTTGAAATGGAATAATTTTAGTAAGAAGATAGTGACAGTAATCAAGGCGAGATGTAATAAAGGCATGGATAGCTATCTCGAAACTATTTCGGTCAAAGTGCGACTTGATACTACTGAGGTTACGGAGAAAGTAAAGTGATGATTTGCTGATATTAGCAATATGCAATTTTACATCGAAGTGGTTTCCAAAGGAAACTCTCAGGTTTCTAACGTCGTCAGAGAACCCGATCGTGCAACTACCTAGATTGAGAAAGTGAGAGATACATTTTCCAACGAGCGACATCTGCTGAGGTGCCTATCAACAGAACCTCAGATTTGTCGCGGTTGAGTTTGAGGATGTTATCCACCCCCACGCAGCCGAGTGTGCATCACTTCTTTTGTGGATGTAATCACGTTGGTTATGTCGTTGGGAGGATGAACTGCTCTTCCGGTGATGCATATGTTGGTCGTGATGGTGTCTGCGCCTGTCCTCTTGTTGCAATCGTAGATTGCAAAGCTGTATTCTTATTCCCTCTATTGCGGTTGCAAGTTCCGACAATATAGGAGGCTCCACCTGGTCGGGTTCCGACCGGTTGTTCGGAACCTCCGTTGCGACCTAGAAATGCGAACAAATATTGGATTTATTGTTATTTGTGGTATAGAGTTCAAAAATAGATGGGCCACAATTTTAATAGGCAGGTTATAGGGTGCTTAAGATAGTGATTGTATTGGGTAGGTGAGGTTGGTAGCGTCAGGTCGTGGTAGCTTGATATGGGTATGGCACCAGTTATGAGGGTTACTCCTAAGAGGAATGCAGTTGCGAGGTTCTCCACAGTTTGGGCGGTGAACCATCCAAGTACTAATCCAACCCGATGTTGCTTAGCATTGACGATCTCGTCACGGGGCTACACGGCAACTTGGCACTAACCTAAGGCTGACTCCAAGTGTTCAAAGAAAGATAATACTTTCCATCGGCTCGAGGTTAGCTAGGCTGGTTCGAAGGATCGATATGGATTACCAGTAGAAAAGGAAATCCCAAACGGCGGAATTTCGGACTCTATTTTAGGACGTATATCTCGGGTTTTTTCGGCGTAAGATGAATTCGAAACTGGCTTGTAGTGTAATCAGGCGGAGCCTATTTTTGTTTTGGGGTTGGTATCTTAACTGTCTGCGACTCTGCCTGTGACCGTGAGAGTGACTGTAATTGTAAATGTGCCCGTGACTCGGCTTGAGTGAATTCCTGTCAGACTGTCCTTATCGGTCTATCCAAGATGGTATATACAGTGGAGCACACCGTGAACGTGGCCTACCATTAGCCATTGATGTTGTTTGAACTGAGCCTCCTCCACTCCGTGCCAATTTGTGTGTCCAAGGGGAGAGAGATTCATTATATCTTGAATTCCAAACATATGACTTTGCGTTTCGATGTGCCCTGATAGCAAATAATACCCGCTACTATCGTGACTTCGGTTTTACACCTGCTACCAAGCTTGTTTGAACAACTGACCTTTTAGCATGATTGTGGGAAACGCTTTACTTCGCTTTACTGTGCATGTGTGTACATGTTCATAGATTTTCTAACGTATGAACGTCTCGAATTCATTTTTTCCCCCTTAGGCCTTTACAAGCAAAATATATAATTATTATTTACATGGACTATTGCAGAGGTTCTTTGTTACAAAAGTTATACATTATTATTTTACAGAGATGTTACATATTATTTACCAAAGAGTTATTATTATTTATGAAACCTACCATACATATTTTAGATAATTTACATGTGCATAGTTGTGAGCATGCCTGTTACAAGCCTTCATAGGATTCATATTATACTCATCTGTGAGGATTCATTGTCAATCCTATTTCTCCTTGCGCAGTGGCGCCATAAAGTAAAGCTGATCAACCACTAATTGATTTCATGTAGGTTACGTGGGCCCACATATATTTCCTTTCAGAGGAGTTCTAGACTATTATAATTTGACCCCTCTGCCAAAAACCCACGTGAATTATCTCACTCTGTTCTCTAATATGCAAAAATGAAGGCCTCTCTAAATTCACACTATACATCCGGGCGCGTTCTATTAAAAAAATAGTTAGAATAAGACGGAAAATACTTATTGGTGAGGACCCCGTCACACCTTAGCGACTAGCCTCCCGACCATTTCCGACTTCGTGATAGGCAACGATTCTAGGGGGGGTGCTGCGCACTGCCCAAATTTTGGTCTTGCCGAGCGCGCCTAATGTCATGAAGTAGACTTAAAAGTTTTGTGCATGTTCAAAACTTCTAAAAGTGGTCGGCGTAGAGTGAGCTCATGCCGACACACGTAACGGAGTCTAGAGGGACGCGGCAGCAGGCGGCGTGGGGTCGCCGTCCGTGCGCTGGTTGGAGGTGCCTGCCGGCGACATGCAACCTCCATAATGACGTCATAACCCAAGTATCGAAAGGTGTGCTCACAGCGATGACAAGTGTGGCAACTAGCACGGCGTGGCGCCGCCCCTTTCACGTCTAAAACTTTCCACACACCATGGTGCAATCGCTTTTCGCCGTATACCATGGTCACCGTGGGACGCCAATTCCGTAACGTCACACGTATTAGGTGCGACGTGCCCATGCGCCGATGTGGCAACGTCGCACTCGCAGACTCTCTTCCGTGCGTCCCGGGTAGTATAGAAGCAAGCGCCGCCTACCAGTCTCTCTCCACTTCTCCACTCGTGCTCGTTTCCTTCTCACGCCCTTCCACTCACCCTGCCTCGCATCACCAGGAAGAAAATATCTGGCGTCCATTCTGTGGACATGTTTGCGGAATCGCAGGCAACAAAGGACATCTACGACACACTACCGGAGGAGCAGCTTGAAAAGCAGCTGATGGATGATGGAGACGACGATATAGTAGACAGTGAGACAACTTCTGACATACCACGCGCCCCTCCAGTCATTACCGAGGAGGAGGAGGATGACTATAATGACGCACAGGCGGGCACCAAACCAGGGCGACGTCGACCAGCCATCAACCTCATCCTGACGTAGGAGCAGGAAGTGGAACTGGGGCCTGGTAAAGGGAGAAACCCATCCTGTATGACAAAGGGCTCCTGGTCTACAAGGATGTCACCTTCAAGGCTTAGCTGTTGGAGGAGAAGGCAAACAGTCTTAACCCCCCCCCCCCCCCATAACAGGTTAGTTTATAAATACTTTATATGTTGATTATGTTCTGAACAACTGTATTTATGTAATAGACATGCTACAAATATAATCCAATTTGATATTATATGTGTCAATAAAGTTTAATGCCTATGTATTAATTCGCATACATATGTATTTGTCTATTTTCCGAGGAACACAGATGAAAACCTGGCTAGAGTCGATGAGGACACGATTCACGCGCCTCACCGACAGGAAGTCAAAACAGGTTGCCCCCCACTACACCAAGAGAGACTGCTTGGTGTTGTTTATCTTCGGGTTCCTCAAGGACCATAGTGTTCGCCAGAACATCCGCACTAACACTCGGGTAATTACGGACATTTTTAGTTTGGTTAAAATTAGACCATGTTTTCTTTTATATCAACCATATTTTGTATAAGAATTTTTCATATCATGCTAGTTGCCTTACATTTTATTAAATATTCATGTCACAGTAAGAAAAAAAATCCTTGGAAAATTAATTAATTTAATATTTTTATTTCATTGTATTTACACATAGCGGTCCCAGCCACCAGAGGCATTTTGACCCAAAAAAGCGGATAGGAAAACACAGCAGGACGCTGAAGGGGAAAAGAAGGAACCCAGGAAACGGTCCTGCTCCGGCACTTACGAGGACGAGGAAGACTACCACCTGCTAATGCAAAAAGTAAGATAAAAATATAGTAATACACAATATATGTAATTAATGGATATATATAATTAATGAATAATTACATCAAGGGCATGTTGGTTGGTGTACTGTGTGAGTTTATGTGTATATTAATATTACAGTTACATGACATTAAATCTTTGTTTTCTCTTTCCAGTTAAAAGCTAAGACTAGCAAGAACAGACACTTCCTGAATGAGGTCATCACCTTCCTCAAGCCTCAGTCACCTCGGGAGGAGACCATCCAGACGTCCCTGGCGTACCTTGGACAGAAAATGAAGTAGGTTCGGGAGGAGCTGCAAGGAGTCCTGGAGGGTGTGATGCTCAGGACAATCAACCGGTAGATTTCTATGTCCCACAAGGCAAGTACACCTGCCTATCATGCCAGGGATGGAAACGTCACACCCCATGAGCAATACTCCGGCCCCACTCCACCATGAGAGTACACCATCCTGTCCAACCTACGTCAGGAGTACACCTTCATCAGCACCCCTCAGCCCGGTGGGTACACCACCAACTTTCCTGACATGATACCCAACTCACGAAGGACGCTTGACTCGTTGTGGGCCAGTTTCCCCTCACTCCCTCCTTTCTTCCCTTCCTCCAAAATGTTAATAATTATTACATTGATAATAATAATAATAACACCCTTAAATAATACCAATAAAGCATTATGTTTAAGTTATAATGTTCAAGAAAATGACAAAAAGCTTAAAGAAAAACTAAAGGAAAATACAGTAAACCTTCGATATAACGAACCTCTAAAAACGAATTTCGGATATAACGAACCAAATTTCCTGGCCGAATTCCATCAGGTTTAACGAACCGAAGTTCGTTGAATCCGATGTAGTCCACTTAACTTTATTAGTAATATTAGTAACTACATACAGTTTTTATATACATATTTACGTATGCAGATTAATGAACGAACCATCATTATTTCCATCGCTTTTAACGACCATCGGGTTTAACGAACTTTCGGCTTTAACGACGACCTCCCGCCCCATCTAATTCGTTATATCGAGGGTTTACTGTACTTTAATTATTTATTTACATATTATGAATAATAAGTAAATTAAATAACAAAACCAGAAAAAATTATATAGTGAAATTAAACATAATACAACTATGTACATTAAAAAAATATGTCAATTACGGGTCACTGACAATATCGCCCTGCCATGGAACAGCACCAGCAGGCGAACTGTAGTATTCCATGAGGTGCTGAAGTTGCTCCTTGGCTACCCGCCTAGCGTGGTTGCCCCTCAGGTCCTGTATAGCCAGCAGCACATCATCCTCCCTCCATAGGCCGGGTTGTACCAGGTGTGTTACTGGATCATCAGTGTCTACCAAGGAGGTTGGAACAGTGCAGGAAGTTGTGGAAGCCACAACAGGCAAGGGTCACTGACTAAATTCTCTCGGGAGTCTGGGCCATGGTCATCAGGAGACAACGCCACCTGTTGAATTGAAATGGATATTGTTAGCACGTTAAATATATAAATATTTTCATAAGAACAGTAAATAAAGTAAATAATTAGTGCTTTATTTTGGAAAGATTTATAATGTTATAACAAGTATTAACTTAGCCAGCCCTTTTACCTGATAAGGAGGATGTCAAATGCATTTTCCGCAGCACGACGTGCCCTTGAGAGTCGGTAGTTGAAGATCCTTTGCTGTCAACTCAGGCCTCTTTGGGGATAGGGTTTCATCAACCAGTTTCTTAGAGGAAAGGCATCATCTCCCACAATTAAGTATGGTACTGTTGTGTCGGTCCCAGGGAGCGGTTTCGGTTCAGGGAGGGACAGAGTGCCTTGCTCCAGTGATTGGCGTATAGGTGTGTCACAAACTGGGGTCAGGTGACATGCCCAGATTCTTTAACCCAAAAGTTGATAGCCAAGGATAGAAGATGCGTCGACTTAAAACGAAAAAACTTTATTTACAAATGTTTGATAAATGAATCGACTTGAAAATGCCGATATATTCCAAGACTAAATTATCAGAGAAAGGACCTAAAAATTAATTACAACCTTGATAGTTCGAGCTAAGGAATGACCCTTTGGAACATGTAAAAATATCTAGAGTATGGAAGACAAGAACAAATATGTACACAAAAATAACGCACGTATGATATTCCTATCTATGAGACCACGAAGAAAGAAGGTTGAGCCACAGAGGAAAGCACTCACGGGTAACGTAACTGCAATGTACCTACGCGTACAAAAAAAAAGGGGCACTCACGACCACCAATATCAGGCCTAGTATGGGCCACACAAAACAAGGATACCACACACGGTTGTCCTACCAAAGATGCACGAGAGGCACAACACTCGCGGTAAACCCGAACTAAAATGCAAAAGGGGTACAACTCTGCCGGTTGTCTTACACTAAGTCAATCAATCACAATAAACTTAACTCAGGGTAACCTTAACTCACGGTAACCTTAGCTCACGGTAACCTTAGCTTACGGTAACCTTAGCTTACGGTAGCCTTAAATCAGGATGGCCTTAAATTACAATAGCCTTAAATAGCAATAGCCTTAAATAGCAATAGCCTTAAATAGCCTAAATAGCAATAGCCTAAATAGCAATAGCCTTCCGAGACGCACGAAACCGGAAAATAAGTACACGAAATCCACTCTGCTCCCGAACACAACTTTCTTCTCCAAGCACAAAAAAATGGTCTGTCTTCTGTGAAGAATGAAGGCCTTGACATTGAATTCCTCGGAACACTAACAAATACGGATCATTCAAAATCACAATGCTACATCAACATACAATGCGAATTCTTAACTCCAGTCGTCAAATGCTTTCTTTCATGACAAAAACGCAATAATTTTAATCCAATTTAATATTCAATAAAATAATTAGGAGGGAAACTGGCCGATCAAAGCGAACGAAAATTCTAGAATTCCTTTGGATGGCGTGTCAGCCTCAATTAAGCGAACGTAGGTCCCACGATATCACGTCACAGCTCTCGTCAGAAAATAAAGTCAAATTATCAGATATTACGTGTGTGACAAGGTGTCATGGAAAAAATGCATGCATCTGATCCTGCACCAGATGCACCCACATCGACATACAGGAACTTGTAGTCAGCATCAACAAGTGTGAGAAGAACTATCGAATGGTAGCCCTTGTAATTATAGTATTTTGATTGATCCTTAGCAGGGCATCTCATGCGCATAGGCTTCACATCTAATGCGCCAATGGTGTTGTGGAAGTTCCAACGTCTGCTGAAACTCTGGGCCACCTTCGTCCACTCTTCTTCTTTATTCGGACATGGCATGGCTTTATGCATGTATTTCACGATAATAGCTTCACAAGTATCGTAGACATGGTGTTGTGGGCAACCCTGAAGCTATACTGAAGACTCATATAGCTGTCACCCGAAGCCAGGTAGCATAGGGTTATGGTAAGGTTGATACCAGGTGATATTGCCTTCCTAAAAAACGAATCATTCTTCTCTATCCTGGGTCATACTCGGTCTAGTAACTCCTGGAAGAGGGCCACATCTATTCTCGGGGAATTTTGGTAGGCATGCAGATCTTTCTGCACGAGTTTCTCGTATGTTCCAAATCTTGTCCTTTAGAGGAGCCACGTTCGTGGCTCCTCCATTGAAGTTAGTTATCAATTTAATATAATGGCGGATATGAAATTGTCGACAATAGGCAACTTTCCTCGAAGTAAAAGAAGAATAGAGATGATTAACAAACTTTATTTAATGAATTGAGTAGAGTATCTTGTAGGATAAATGTTATATACGTATGTATCGTAACTTTGATCGATTAATATATAATTTGTAGTATATATTTATTTGGAAAACATATAAATATTTTCAATATACGAATTTGTGATTTGATTTTAGAACTGGTCACAAATTACAATGAATCGTACGTGTAAAACTCATCCGAATAGGGTTTTAGTATATCTGCAGACATGTTCTTCCAGATCGTCAAGCAAAAATCACGGATTTTGTGAAAAAAACATATCATGCTTACTTTCGAGTGAAACTAGCGGGTCAGGATAAGCCATTTGCTATAAAACATGTGTGGAAAATTTACTGGATTGGAGTAATAAGAAAAAGAAAAGTATGCTATTTGGTGTCTCAATGGCGTAGAGGTAAGGCAAAGATCACATCACTGATTGCTACTTCTGCATGAAAAATTTGAAAGGCATCAATCGCAAGAACAAGCACCATGTTCAATACCCCAATGTTCCTTCTGTTATAAAACCAGTCCCACATCGCCCCAATCTTCCTGTTCCTGAGTCTGATTTTACCATGGATTCTAGCTCTGATTCTGAGGCTAGTGTCACTATCGACACAGCTGAGTTTGATGCATACAAGCCTGAAGAGGGCGACCAACTGGTAACATTTGCACAAACCGAACTCAACAGTTTGACACGAAACCTGAACCTTTCCAAAGAATCTACTCAGCTATTGGGTTCACGTCTTCGAGAGAAATGTAGCTGGCACCAGGAACAACATCTTATTGGTCTTGGGACCGCAAGATAGAATTTAGGAAATTTTTCCCGTTTGATGAAGCCTCTTTGCTGGTCTACTGTAATAACATTTGCACAACAGCAATAATGGGCCTAAAGTATGATGCTATGGAATAAGGAATTTTCATTGACTCATCTAACAGAAGTCCCAAGGCAGTTCTTAATAACGGCAATAAGTATTTATCGATCCTTGTTGGACACTCAGCTGCAATGAAATAAAATTGCAACAGAATAGACCGTCTGTTGTCTGCTCTCAACTACCAAGAACACAAATGGCTGATCTGTGGAGATCTTAAAGTTGTTTTATGTGCTTGTGGGGGAACAGTCAAGCTGACGACCAGCATTATGTCAGACAAGACTGGCCCTCAAGACAAGGATTTTGAAGGGCGTTCTGATGTCAAATTTCTGGCTGAGTACTGCTGCTGCCTGAAAGTGGATTTGGTGTCTGCTAGGCAAAATCGGAAGTCCCTGAAGAGACTATTCATCCATGAGTAGCTTTCTTGTACGTTGTACTCTTTTTTGGTATCAATTAGAATATTCTACAAATCTGTTGTGCATAAATCAGTTCAAAATTTATATTTGCCTACAAATAGATCAGAATATAGGAATTTCTGACATGTGCTTATATCTCAAAAACTTGATCTGATTAGATAAAATGCGCATTATTTTCGCGCGAAAAACTGTTCTAAAATCAGTTATTGTGTTGACCTTGAAAACAGCGCAGAGCAGTGTAATTTACGGTACCTACATTGTTGTAAGGTTTTCTTCGCACACTTCAACAATGCTAAAAAACAACTTTCTGACGCTAAACATGTGGAACAATTGAAATTTGTTTTCATAAAGAAACCCAACGGGAAAAATGTTGCACTAAAATAGGCAAAAATGTAGATGCTTTAAATATGGATAGAAAAAGTGCTTAATTGGGATTAACAAAATATGCTTTTATGTTTGTAGGTATTAAAAAAAAATTAAGATGGAGTGTATATAGTACCCCATTGCAAGGTGGACGCGGATCAATAAAACTAGTAAACAATGATTTTGCTACTTGGGTATTAGCTTGTGATTTATACTAAATCGAGTATGGTGATTCTAAATCTGTAATCAGAATTGTTCTAGCACGTAAGGTTCCTGAGTTACACACATACTCTTTAGTTACACATATGGGCAGTGTTGCTTCGGCTATCGTAGTGAGAGGATGTGTTGTATGTGTTTGGTTCCTGCGTACACTTCTGCTTTATCCCCTTGTCAAATTTAGCCATTATAGTAGTGGTGTTGAAACGGTATTTATATACAGTGATTAATTGCATTTTTCTTTCAGATTTACCTCTCAAGTAATTTGTAAATGAAATAAGATTGTACAAAAGTATATAACAGGATATATACAAACTAAGTTGAAAGTATGAATCGGCGAGGATGTATAAATAGCCCAGACAACTTTTTTTATATCTGTGGAAGTTATACTCCAAGCAACCAGCATAAAATTTAGCTAAAGGGGTGAAAACTTCATACAATTATTATTATTTGGGTTGTAAAGTTGGTGGCCAAGACACCTCACAAATCTTGTACGGTGTGTTATACGGGGCTCACACAGTGGTTAAATGGCAAACGGAAGGGTATGCCTTTTGCTGTACCAATGGTGTTGCGTGAGCCAACAAATCATATTTTTGATTGCTACTTTTGTATGACAAATATTGCGGGATTCTCAAATAAGAACAAGTCAAAAATTGTATATCCAGATTGTAAGTCAGCTATAAAATCATCCCCCATAATATGGAGATGCTAATCCAAGTTCCTCCATCAGTTAGTGCAGTTAAAGAAGATGATTCATCGCATGAACAGGAGGATAATAATGACGATGAAATGTATGAGGATGATTCTAAGGAAAAGAAGATCCAGTTGATAAATCAAGAAAGATTGAATGATTTAGTAAGGTATTTGTCATTATCAAAGGAGAACGCAGAACTGTTGGGCTCCAGATTACAGCAATGGAATCTTCTACAAAGAATATGTGCTTCTTATGCCTATGGAACAGCCGTGACCACAGGAATCATTATATTGTCAAAAAGTGGCCCAAAAGAGAAGAACACATAGTTGGCCGATACAATGTGAAGCACATGCCTTTGATACATCCACAGAAGATCTACCTTCCACCACTTCATATCAAACTTGGCCTTATCACGAATTTTGTTAAGGCAATGGCCCATGATTCTGATGGATTCCAGTATCTCAAAGAGAAATTTGGCGCAAAGAAAACCGATGCTAAACTTAAAGCTGCCATTTTTGTAGGGCCGGAGCAGAGAATTGATACATGACAGGGAGTTCAGAAATAAACTAATTCCACTTGAGTTGGCAGCATGGGATTCATTTATCTATGTAATGCAGAACTTCCTTGGTGATCATAGGGCTGAAAACTATAAAGAACTAGTGGACAACATGCTAAAGGCCTATCAACGAATGAAGTGTCGGATGTCTCTTAAGATGCATTTCTTGCATTCGCATCTAGATTTATTTCCATCTAATATGGGTGATATTAGTGACGAACATGGTGAAAGGTTCCACCGAGATATCGCAATGATGGAAATCAGGTATCAAGGCCGCTTCAACGAAAACATGATGGGCACCTACTGCTGGTTCCTAAAACAGGAGGATCCTATATCCACGTACAAGCGCAAGAGCAAGAGTCTCAAACATTTTTGAAGAAATTTATAGTTAGATGAGTACTACCTCTTTTATATGTAATACATATCTTGTCTGGATCTGCAAAAGGACGTACATAATGCCAAATAGGGTGCTTCGATTCCAAACCTTTGCCCAGAAACGTCTCATTCTTCTCAAACTCGTAATAATTATATCATTAATTGATCCAAGGTGACAAAGTGAGCCATATAGCCTAGTTGCATAACTCAGGAACCTTACGTGCTAGGACAAATCTGAGCACAGATTTTGAATCAGCGCACCAAAATTAGTTAGTTACAACAACATTTACTCAAGTAGCACAGACAAAGTTAAAATTTGTTGCCTAGTGTAATGAAGCCTTACACATGAGTGTCATTTGAATCCTATGAAAACATGAAATGGGCACGCTCATAATTATGCACATGCATTTATTATACTAAAATTATATATCATTTTGTCATGTAAATAATAATATATACCATTTTGTCGTGTAAATAACATTAATACGGTATTCTTGTAAAAGCAGATAGGCAAAAGTGAATTCAAGGTGAATTAGGGTCAACAATGAAGTCTCACAAATGAAGTCTTGAAATGGACACGCGCATAGTTATGCAGATACAATTAATCTACCAAAAGTGTATAACATTTTGTCATGTAAATAATAATATATAACATTTTGTCATGTAAATAATAATATATAACATATGGTCATGCAAATAATAATATATACTGTTATTGTAAGGTCTATAGGCAAACTGAATTCGAGATGCTTTCAGATGCATACGCGCTTGTACGCTTACACACTCATATGCATATACACTTACACGCGTACAAGCGGTCACACGTAGAAAATCGCCTATTGTGCTAGACTTTTTTTTGGGCTGCACCAAGATTCTGAGAGGCACCCAAACTGCTGTTCAGTTATGTTTATCAAAACACACCAAACTGAGAAACGGGAAGACGTGGATTTTTGTTTATTCTCACAGAGCCGTGAAATACGAATTCTTAATCTCTAAATTTGAGATGAAGATTGTCTGGCGGAGGCCTGAATCGTGGAGTCCCTGCTCACCTTCTCTCTATCCCCGTGTACCCACGAATAAACTTCAGGTCAAGTAAGCAGCGCCCAAACCGCATCATTGGCTAACAATAGGCTACGCCCAGTATTTTCTACACATTAAATACTATCTAAAGTGGACCCCAAACTCAGACAGTGAGAGTAGAAGACAAAGAACAGTAAGGCAGGAAAACCGTAACCACTTACCAAGAAGTATAGGCCAAGGTAGACCCAAACATTAGTAAGCCAACCTCAAAATACCCGACATACGTTTAATCGAATTCATTGTGCCTAAGCCCACCGAGTTATCCACCCAATAAAGAATCATTGATCCGACCTCCAAGATTTCCTTTTCCTACAGGTAATCAACTGGTTCTCTTACTCAGCCTATATTGCCAAAATCAAACGAAGGGATAAGTTTTCTCAAATTGCAGTCAGCCCAAGGTTAGCGCTCCGTGTGCAATTATCCAAGAACGCGCTACATTCAAGTGAAGAAGTTCATACCCCATCACTGGTAACCTTCTGGTACTAGCCATATGTAAGCTAATACAAGACTAGTCCCCTCAGTTGATGGCAGACCTACCTCTGAAAGAGATGCAGATTAAAAAGATTCGGGAAAAACAGTATAAAATTGTTTTGTTTTCTGGATCCAAGGTGACAAAGTGAGCCATATAGCCTAGTTGCATAACTCAGGAACCTTACGTGCTAGGACAAATCTGAGCACATATTTTGAATCAGCGCACCAAAATTAGTTAGTTACAATAACATTTACTCGAGTAGCAGAGACAAAGTTAAAATTTGTTGCCTAGTGTAATGAAGCCTCACAAATGAGTGTCATTTGAATCCTATGAAACAGTTTGCCTATAATGTAAAGCCTGGTCATTATTGCCTAAATGGTAGAGTGGTGGTGGCATGCACTTATAAAAACCAGTTGACCTATGATGCTCAATATACATATATAAATGTTACCCACTAAGTAAGCAAATATTAAAGTATAAATGATTATTATAAGTGAAGTAATCTAAGTGAAGACTTTGGGGAATAGGAAAGTAAATAATTAAAGAAAGAATAGAGAACAGTTTCTATATTCCAAAGGAGTAGTAGGTAGTAGCTTAAGAACGCAGTAACGACAAATCCAAAAAGGGTGAAACTTCAGAAGACCTGCGCTGTGTTTTTTTGTAGTAAAAACAGTACTAATTGTGTTTTTAGGCATTTTAATCATCATTTACGGCTTCGGTTAGGCGCAGAAAGCACTTATTTTGAAGATGCTAGCACTCTGAGTACGACTCTATTTGCAACGATACTATCTTAAAAATAACTGTTTTCCGCGCGAAAACGAAGCCTTAAAGGAGGACTAAAATGCCGAAAACACCATTAGTACTGTTTTCACATACTTAGTATTTATTTATAGATTATTCGTATATGCATTTGAGTAATACTTCAGTTTAGGAGGAGCTATTTCTAGGCAACAATTTATGCGATCGGCTCTGCATGTTTATCGAAATAATAAAGACGATAGCACCGCCTACCCTAGGCTATATCGGCAAAAAAGTAAAAAGATTTAGTTACTTTCAAAATGGTGGGCTCCTCCACAACTTAAAAAAAAACGGGTAAGATTCCTAATTCAAAAGTTTAACACTGAATTTGAATGCAAAAGGCCATTGCTAAATGTTGGCGGGACTATCGTCGTCATAAATTATCTAATAAATAATCGCTCCACGACATAAGCTAAACCATCTCCACCTTTCACTATGATAATCGAGCCGCGCTTCTTTACCACTCCTGTTGCAAAAGACGTATTAAATCAAACAAACTGAGCTCGCAAGAATCGCGCTCTTTTAACTGCTTGCCTCCAAGGTTGCCAATGTTTGAAATAAGGTCAAACTAAGGGTTGCTAGTGTATGAAAAACATTTGGGGGTTTTCACACATAGAGAATTCAAGTGCCACGTATGTAACTATCAGTATAAATATGTACTTAAAAATATGTACTTTCCCCGCCAAAGAGTAAACCATATCTGCCGACTAGAATGCCTGAAAAGACCGGAAGTACTTGTATAACACTAAATTAAAATACAACGTAGATTTTCTGAAGCTTCACCCCCAAAAGTTATAAGGAACAATAAACACCGAAAGTAACATTTCATGTCACCATTACTACCGAGATGAAACTTTAAAAAACGATATTTCTATCTGTTCGTAACATTCGTGACTTCTTTAAAATAAGAGATATTCATTTTTGAATCTCTATCGACCCACTATCATATCATCAAGGTAAATGGGTAGGTTTCGTAAGTGCTATTAAAGAAAAAATCACGCCTAGAGCGTCGATTTTTAACGAAGGAATGAAACTTCGGAATAACAAATATTTACAGTAAAAAAATTGTCGTTTCCTAGTTATGAAACTAAAGAATAAATAAAATAATTTTACATTAGGTTTAGTATTACAAAGATAACAAACAATTACTTCGACAAAAAAATATTGTAAACAAAATGAAGCAACATAGTTGGGAACATACACAGGAATAATAATGCCAATTTTATTTTGGTTAAAGTATGAAACGTTCTTGAAGGTTAGTTTAATAAGTGGACCCAATTCAATTAATATAATACCCTATAAAAATATCAACTGAATATTCTTTTTTAACTTGATAAGGAAACATTCTTGGTCACAAGGATGAAAAAGATGTATGAGTCCGGGGTTACCAGTTTATGGGTAAGGTGAGAAGGTCCAGTTATTCGTTTGTGCAAAGGTAACCAATTTGTGGGTGCGTGTTCGGTAATTATAAGGGGGTGTAATGAAGAGTCCTCGTTGCTGTTGCACTGCTCAAAATCACCCGTCTAGAGCAGAGTGCGGGAGAGGGTTGCGGTAGAGTTGACTCGACTTTAAGTAGTGGGCCTACTTTATGCCTCTGTTAAATTGGTTCTAACTCTTTATATTTCTTACAGTTTCTCACGAGGGATTAGGCGTTAGGCTTGGCTTACCGAAGGTGGTTCGTGATAGGAGTAAAAAGGACTTCGAAAGGACGCAGGAAAAGAAAATAACTTTATTTATAAATTGGCCTACAAAAAGGGGCAAGAGGAAACGTCTCGAGTTGTTTGCGGTCACTGAGTAGGCTTCTGTTTTGCGCAAAATACCGAGTCTAAAGGCGGCAGGATCTAGGCAAGTTAACGGGGTTTCGAAACGCTACTAAGGGAATGATTGATTCTCTGGTTAGCCGATTCTGATTGACTGATCTTGACTACTGAATTTTGACTTAATGATCGAATGAAGTAAATACAGAATTGAATGTCTTTCCAATTATATAATAATAATAATAATAATAATAGGTATTTATAATGCGCCCTTCAGGGCTGTTAGCGCTCCCAGGGCGCAGGTTGTGTAGCGAGTGTAGGGAATGTTTACAGTGGAGAGAAGGCAATTCTGAAGAGATGAGTCTTCAGGAGACGTTTAAAAGTAGCAAGGGAGGGAGAGGATTTGACTTCAGTAGGAAAAGCATTCCAGAATCGAGCACAAACTGAGAAGGAACGGTCACCCATCGAGCAGAGGACAGAACGAGGAGTATTCAGGATAGGAGCGAGGCTAGACCAAAGTGTCCGAGGAGTTTGACGACTGGAGAGGGCAGACGAGAGATAAGGTGGAGCCTCGAAGTTAGGGGCAGACAAATTGATCTAATTTGTTCGTTACTTCCACCCCTTGGGCGGAGTTCCGACAGCTATGTGTACCTGCTGTACTTACATATTTTCCATTTCTCAGATTTATCTTAATTATAGGGAATTGCTTGTCTCTTGCGGTTCTTTGTGAAATTTTTCCTGTATTTGTTCAGCTTGCTTGTTGTCTACCGTTGTGACCTTTGGGCTGATAATTATTCTCAACACGGGTATGTTTGTGTGTACAAGACTTGTATTTGTTCAGGTGGTGACCTTTGGTAGCCTTTTCCAGCATGTGTATGTTCATGTGTTTCCGCGTGACTCAGACGAACCGTTTGCTATATATCTATTTGATAGATGTACAGTTTGAGATATATATATATATATATATATATATATATATATATATATATATATATATATATATATATATATATATATATGTATATATATATATATATATATATATATATATATATATATATGTATATATATATATATATATATATATATATATATATATATATATACATATATATATATAGTTTCTTTTTCTAATTATCTTTGATTCTTTATTTATTACACGCGGCATATTATTTCCTTAATTTATACAAATGGCCTTTTTAAGATTTAATAAATTCACCGAGCGTCCATTTGTGGAGTTCCTCGCTGGTCCTATTAAATCCTGCAATTTGCGTGCAACAGGCCTACCTATTTTACAATATGAGCACTACAGATGAAGTGACAGAAGGATAGATTGACAAATAAATTCAAAGGAACTTTGCCTTGGTACAAACAAAAATTAAGTAAAAAGATAGTATATCTATGGGGGGGGGGATTGAAGGTCATCCCTAATTATGGGGGAACCTTGAAGGTAATCGTGAAGACAACCAAAGAGCCTTGGAAGGGGGACGCTGGTTGCCAGTAATGGTAATAGATTACCGAATTATCGTGTAATCTTTTGGCAAGGACTCAGGTTTGCGTTGCCCTTGCTTATTTCCCACGAGAGTGATTTGTTGATTGCTATGGGTGCTCTTAGCCGAGGAGCGGTCTTATTCTAGCAACGGGGTCAAATAGCCCGGAGGATGGGGATAGACTACAACAGGGTAGAACACCGGTATTTCAGGAGTTATGTATTCGCGAAGAATTGCGATTAAAGAGGAGAATGCGCAACGGCTGTTTTCCCGATTAATAAGGCCTTGAAACAGAGAGATTGAGGAATGTCAGGATATTGAAATCACCAAAGCAAAATTAGAATTATCATTGAACTAGATCTTATTGCAATTTACAAAAGTTCTTTAATTAAGTTTTAATTTCTAAGTTATGACATAAATTAAGTTCGAGGTCAAGTGCGGGCAAAGTCTAAAGGAGACTGGACGAATAGATCCTTTAAGAGTTACACCTTAATATCTGCGTTATGTACACGACTATATACAAAGATGAATTACGCGAATCCGAGAGATCGGACTGAACGATATATAACGCGATATATTGCTATATAAAAATAGTAATCCTATTTGTTCTGGCTTCACACAGTTATATATTCAATTTTAGCCACGCCCTACAAGTTCCTAGTCCAACTAAGCCACACCTCCCTCTTATGCACTAGCCTGTTGATTAGTCGGTATTAACATAACTCGACTTTTGATTGGCTACTGCCGAACATATTGATAAGGAAGTCACTCCGACTATTGGGTGAAATTCTCTGTGGGCAGTGGCATATTGCCATGGAGACAGCTTCCTAATCTGGCTTCTATTTACTTAATCGTGATAAGTATCCGGTTTATTCTGTATTCTGCTTTGATTATAATGTTTGCCTAAGATTGCCTCGACCAATTCTAACAGAGATAACTGTGCTCCGTTTACTAAAGTGTGACATTCTCGTAAACGGAGCTAACTTTACTTTTCTCTTTCTCTGTACTTTATGTGTGTAGCAACTCTCGCGTGTGTCCTATTTTGTACGTACACGTCGGTCGCTACAGGCGTCCGCCCTTAAGTTAACGGAGTCGTTTACCTTCTGCTATTGCACCTTGACCTTTACCAAATTTGGTTTTCTACATTTAATTATAAGTTATTTTCTTAGGTTAACAATTGTTGTGGATTATTAAATCCTACCTTAATTGTTTTTCTTAGCATTCAACCTGGATTATTACTCGTTACAGCTAATTAACATTTAGAATAAGTTTGACAATATTTATACAACAATTTATTCATTTCATTCTTTACTTTGGATGGGAGCTGTCTATTTTAATTGCACATTTATAGTTCTTCCCATCCTGGTACCTGGTGACGATTTTGCGTCTGAATATCACGAACTTCGCGATATGAACCTTATATAGTTTCACCTTATGTACACTATTTATTTATATTGGCACACTGTCTTATAATTTTAGGCTAAGTATTATTCATTTGACATTTTGTTATTCGCCTCTCAATAATAAATATATACGAGTATGTTGTCTTTAGCGAACTTAATCCTCCTTCCCACTCGCGATGAGGTACGTTCCTCTTGTGGCTCCTCTGCTCTAGGCGAATTGGCAGGATCAGGGCTTTCGGTCCCCCTCCCTTCCAGTTGCGGGTTCTATTTCCCCAGCAGGGTGGGGTCTCGGCCTCTTCTGGCAGGCCCGGGACACCAGGATACTCCGAACGCCGTCCCGAGAGTCCTCAATTGCCTGGGGTAATCGTGCCAGTTTCAACCGGTCAATTGAGACGGCGTCCATCCTTCCGTCCGGGAATTGTAGTGTGAACAACTTACTGCCGCGTTCGATAACCATGAAGGGGCCCGCATAAGGTGCCTCAAGAGGTCTTCGAACACGGTATATTCGCACCCACACGTGTGATGCTTCCATCAAGCCAGGTGGTATGTAAGGCTTTGGCACCCAGTGAATATTGCCCGTGACTATTCGTCTAAAATCTATTTGGGCCATTGTCGTGGCCAAGTCTTTGACGAACTTGCATGGTTCTTTCGACTAGCTCGGTGATACCAGTGGCTTCGGGGATAGTAGCGTCGTGCCATTTACCGCTGTCAATGGGGAAATCCTGACTCATTCGGTAGGGCGCGAATGCCTAGCAACACCCCCAGGAGTGCCATCAACCAATCCTATTTCCGGACCATTATGGCCGTTTTAAAAGTCCTATGGATCCTTTCCGCCATCCTGTTCGTGGAGGGTATGTAGTTCGTGGTTCGGAGTCGATGAAAACCAACGAGGGTTGACAATTCTTTGAACAGATTCGATTCAAATTGTGAACCTCTATCGGTAATCACATATAACGGGACACTAAATCTTGATACCCATCCTTCCAGCAGGGCAAAAGCAATCGTGGCGGTACTCATGTCCGGTCTAGGGATCGCTTCCACCCACCTCGAGGCCCGATCGATGCAAGTTAGCACGTAACGGCACTGTGAGGGGAAAGATTATCCGGGTGGGGTACATGTCGGTAATGGTCCCACTATGTCCACGTGTATCGTCTCAAACCTCTCTGACTGTGTTTCTATTGGTAGAATTGGAGACTTCTTATGGCGCGATATTTTAGCTGCCTGGCAAGACATACATTCCTTAGCCCATGAACGCACATCCCTATCGATCTTCGGCCAAAAATATCGGGCTTTAATAAACCTCAGGGAGGCTCGAACACCTGGGTGCGATATATTGTGCAGTTGATCGAATATCGTTTTCCTGCACTCTTTTGGTATAAATGTTCTAGTTGCTCGTGTTGTATTTTCACACCATAATTGTATATCTCCATTAAAGGGGGAAGGTTTTAATTTTTCTTTGATACCTTTTACTTCATCGTCCTGTTCTTGTGCGGCTGTTAGCTCTTGAAGTCCAAGGGAGTCAATTTGCACCGACTTGACGCTCCTTGACATGCAATCTGCAACTATATTGTCTTGGCCGCGTATGTATGCCATGTGGTTGACTTACTCTAAAATGGCGTCCAATAACGCTGCTGCCTGTCAATTTTTGCACTTAACGGTGACGAAAATGCCGATATTAATGGCTTATGGTTGGTGCACAGCGTCGTATTGCGCCCTTCTATTATGTGCTTAAAATGCATAACAGCCATGTATGCGGCGAGACGCTCACAGTCGTAGGTCGAATACGCCTGTTGTGTTTCTGAGAGCTTCTTTGAAAAGAAAGCTATGGGCTTCGCGACGCCATTCATCATTTGGTGGAGAGCAGCACCTGCCGCGTATTGGGAGCATTCCGTCACCAATTGCAGCGGTAAATTGTCCGGGAGAGGGTGATGGAGTGTGATTGCTTCTTCTAAAGCCTTCTTTGTTGATTCGAACGTTCTCTCCTCGATTTCGCTCCACTCGATGTTCTTCGACTCGGGGTACACACGCAACAACTCAGTTAGCGGTGCTGCTTTGTCCGCAACGTTGGGCATCATTCTTCTGTAGTATCCCAACATTCCCAAGTAACGACGCAGTCCTTTAGAGTCTCTTGGCTTTGGCATTCCTCAATTTCCCTTATTTGGGTGGCAGGAGGACATATGCAGTTTTGCGAGGTTTGATGGCCCAGGAACGTGATTTCCTCATTCGCAAACTTGCATTTTTCTGGGGAAATCCTGAGGCTTCTCTGTCATAATATTTCCATTACTTGTTCCATATGGTTGAGGAGTTCCTCCAAATTATTGGGAAATGTCAGGATATCGTCTATATATATATATATATATATATATATATATATATATATATATATATATATATATATATATATATATATATATATATATATATATATATATATATATATATATATATATATACAAACCTCAACCCATGGAATATATTATCCATAAATCTCTGAAAGGTACTGCTAACATTGCGAAGGCTAAATGATAATTTTTCGACATGATTCGGGTACATTTTGGAGGTCTGTTCTTATCAACGCTACGGATGGTTCCTCAGAAGTTTGAACCACTGAAGCGAGCTTGGTGTTTCGATCCAGCAGCTTTTTCCGGGCGCAATCCACGATTAGATCGAAATGCTTCAAGAAATCCATTCTCAGGATGGGTGCGATGATGTTTGCTACAACGAAAGACCATCCAAATGACCTTCTTAAACTTGGAATGGCCAAATCCGCACTCATTTTCCAGTGGATTTTAATCTTCCCGCCGTTTGCGTTTGAAAGATTTATGCAACTAACTCTCTTTGATGTTGCTGTTATTAGCAATGCTGGCTGGGATGATTGAAACATTCGCCCCCGTGTCGATCAGGAATTCATACCTCTTGTTGTCGATTTTTGCGTCTAATTTGAAAACGGCCAGCATGCCCGCTGCCGCAGTGGCTAGTACACGCCTCCTTAGTTTCCGGCGACGATGGTCTAGATGAGGGCTGAATTTGTAGATGCTCCTTTTTCTTTGGCCACTTGCACCACGGCTTACACCACTTTGCAGTGTCGCCGCAATAGAGATGTGCACGACACACTATTGACTTCTAGTCCTTCTTAAATGGACGCACGTTCATTGGGGTGAGGTTTAATCTGCCACCATGATTTTGATTACCACTCCGCACTGCAATCGCAAATTGTTTCTCGCGCATTACCGCCGACCGCACGCATTTTCCGCACTATTCACATTAACGCATTGTTATTTGTTAAAAATTATTAATTCGTCCGCAAGTTTACCGATTTGGGTTAACTACCGTGTGACATTCTCGTAAACGGCGCTAACTTTACTTTTCTCTCTCTCTGTACTTTATGTGTGTAGCGACTCTTGCGTGTGTCCTATTTTGGACGTACACGCCGGTGGCTAGAGTTAATACTAAGGTTAATATTATTAGAGTTTAGATTTAAAAAAATGTTAGTTAAAATAGATAAAGAATTTGCCTTGAAATCAGGAAATACATATTTTAGCATAGTAACCGATAGGAATTATGTCGACTGATTTGGGTCGTGAACCATTTGAAAAAATTTATCGTACTGCAATAGTTGCCAGAGATGTCAAGGGTTGTTCAAGTTATATCATATTGTGATTTGATGAATAATTTATCTTTCAAAAACTTTGATAAGAAGGGTTATATGGAAAGAAGATTAGAATTAGAATAATGCAAAGGAATAATTCTTACTTAAATAGGAAGGGAAATAAAGACCACATAAGACTGTATAACTGTTCAACATATTATTTTGACGACTACTATAAGTTACCCCTTGAATCTGAATTTTCTTCGGATCTAAACCAGTTACGTTTAATTTTGTTTGATAAAAATAATGTATATTTTACTTGTTAATGTTAACTAAAATCATATTGATATGAAAAACCGGTGATATAATTCTCGTATACGATGTTTAATTACTTTATGATTTGAAATATGTGTAGCAATATCTCACTGAATAAAAAGGTATAAGCTTCACTCATAATGTTTTAGAAAGGCGAAAAAAAACTTCTTCGAGTGATTTTGGTAAATAGAGTGTAGGAAACCATTGGATGATTAGGATTGGAAATTACAAGTTAGAAGAGAGAGAATACGACTAACTAACGCTAAGCCCCATATGCCATCTCCTAAAATAGGAAGAGTGCAGCAATTATACTGCATAGTTTGAGGGAAAAAAGAATGTTGAAAGGTTATGCCTTTTATTCATCTCTATCAAGAAGAAACGTGAAATAAAAGGAATTGTTGAAAGGTTATGCCTTTTATTCATCTCTATCAAGAAGAAACGTGAAATATGAACCACCCCACACACGAGGACAATATTCCATACATATACAAAATTCCAGAGAAACTGCTAAGAGAAGTACCTGCGGCATCTGGAAGGTATACCCACCTTTTTTACAGACAAACTCAGGCAGATCCTACCAATACATTCTACTACTAATTTCCAAATCTAAAATGTTAACTGAATTAAACGGTTGAATTTCATTGTTATCAAACATTATTCGAAAGGCTTTAGGAGAATTAGATAGATAGGAATGAAATGCTCTTTGGAAGTATTGAAATGCAGCACAAAGTTGTATCCCCACTCAGAGATATGATCGAGATCCACTTTAACAGCCGTGAGCAAGGCGAGAATGAAGAAGCAAAATAGGATGATTTATGAAGAGTAGAATCATCAACATATGCTTTGATGAAACATGAGAGGGTATGAAGGAGGTCATGGATGATGATGAGGGAAATGGCATGGGAGATAAAACAAACCCTAATGATCACTGCCATAAATAAGGAAGGAGGATTACCTAACACTATTAAATACTACAAAGCTTAAACGGCCAGAGAAAAAATTAGAGATCAGGCCATGTAGAGAGCGACTAAAGGCAAAAGCAATAAATCTAAACAGAAGGACTTTGTGCCAGCCTCTTTACCAACACAGAAATCTTAAGTCAAACGAAATATCATTCTCCTAAGTTCTTGAGAAAGGATGACTAAATGTGAGCAAGATACGAGGGGCGGTCAATAAGTTTTGCAATTCCGATATAAGTAAACGAGATATGAGGAAAAGTGTGGTATTATTTTTCAATATAACTACCCTCGACTTCATTGCACTTGCGCCACTTGTCCCTGAGGCTTCGAATTCCCGACAACCAGAAATCTCTCGACTGCTGTTCAAACCACTCCTGGACGGCGAGCTGGACACCTTCATCGTCCCCAAACCGGCGTCCACGCAGTGCAGCCTTGAGCTGGCGGAATAAAGAGTAGTCGCCAGGGGCCAGATCTGGACTGTAGGGGGGATGGTTGAGCTCCTCGAATCCGCACTCGCGCAAAGGAACTTGTGCAACTCTGGCCTTGTGGACTTTGACGACGTTGAAGTCGATCATGCGGCATGAGGTTTCTAGGGACCCATTGGGCACAGACCAAGGTCATGGCCAAATTGTCGTGGATGATGTTGATAACACTTCCATGTGATATTCCAAGTTCTCGCTAGATTTCTTCGACATTCGAGTATCATCCTCTCCATACGGGCCACATTGTCCTCGTTGGTCACGTCTGACGAGCGTCCTGGACGGGGTTCATCATCAAGGGACTCACGACCATGGCGGAAGGGGCGGTGTCGGTGTACACTGTAACCATGCGTTCATGGATCTCTTTTGCATTCTTGCCTTCCTTGCTCAAAAATTTGATCACTGCGCGGTGCTCAACCTTCTCCATTGTTGAAAAATTTATGACTGACAATCTGCGATCAGCTACTGCTTCTTAAATAGACGAGGCAGGAGCGTGCGGCTGCAGGTCCTGACTTGTCATAACTTGTCCTAACCGCCCCACAAACAGCCATCCCCCTTCCTCTGTTTTGCCCTACCGATTCGCAAAACTTATTGACCGCCCCTCGTATGCTAAGAGATCACCAGCTAAGCGAGCTTTATCGAACCCATGCTGATGATCAGAGAGAAGAGCATGAGATTCTAAGTGTTTAAGGATGTGAGCTTTAATTAATGTCTCGGAGACTTTAGAGATAGTGAATTAACAGCATTATGACGATAAATGATGGGGGTAGATTGTTCACTCTTCTTGGACACAGGCTTTACAAGAATCCATACAGGAGTTGGGCAAAATAATAGAAATAAATGATATTTAGAACTCTATATATTCCCCAACGTTTGAACATATATAAGAAGCCCACTGGTAAATATTTTTAGAGGCTTGGGGGTATAGTCGCGATCGACTCTACATCTCACAATCGGTCGGTCGGTCGGCCCCCGTTTTGCTTTTTTTGTAATAATATCCTAACTATTCGGCCGATTCTAACGACATTTGAAAACATTCTGTTGTTTTACATTCTCTTTTGAATGATATAATTGCTAAAGTCATCCCAAATTTAGCCCGGGAATTATTTTGTTTAGGCAATAACATCATAACTATTCGTCTGATTCTAACGATATTTGAAACCCGTATGTTATTTTACATTCTCTTTCGAATGACATACTCGTCAAAGTCTTCCCAAGGTTATTCATGGAATTATTTTGTATTGGCAATAACATAACCTTTCGGCGGATACTCTGCTATAATATGCTATAATCTGCTAGGCAAGCCTAGAATAGGCTATACTATGCTAAGCTATGCTAAGATATAATGTACAAAGTTAAGATATACTATGCTAATTTAGGCTAGAAAATGCTATGCTAAGATAGCATATACTATGTTAGGCTAGACAACACTAAGCTATGCCTGACTAGGGTACAATAGGATAGTATAGGCTATACTTGTCCAGGGTAGTTAATGCTAGGCTATGTTAAGCTATACTATGCTAGGGTAGGCTAAAGTATAATTGGCTAGGTAGGGCTATGCTAGGATAGGTAATACTATGTTAGGCTACAATAGGCTAGTTAAGCAAGGTTATACTAGGCTAAGTTATGCAAGGTTATTCTAGTCTAGGGTATGGTATTCTATACTAGTCTAGGATATACTAGGCTAGGCTATAATATGATACGCTTGGCTATATTATGTTAGGTGTGGTCATAAATAAGAATAAGTGAGGGCACGGGCCCTTTTGGTCAGCAGACCTTGTTTACTCAGTATCGAGCTTTAAAATGAGAACAAAGACTCAGTTTTTAGGAAAAGTTTTTAGAAATATAATTTTTACTTAGGATAAAGGTTCCATCATCAGTGCATGTATGAATAATAAAAGAAATGACTAAAGGGTTTCTGTAAAAACAAAATGAAAAATGGAGATAAAAGTTTAAAAAATAAAAAATAGAAATATATACAAATACGTATACAATAGACATACATAGGTAAATATGCATTTATGCATATTTATAACGTAATATTTCATTATTATATCTTATCTATTATACGCACTTCATTAAATATCAATCCTGATTTTATCACGCAGTAGACTATTGTAGACTATTCTGGAATTATCCATAGGCCTATCGCTCAAACCTCCCTTTCCCATTTTTGATAAGGCGGATCCATCGCGGTCCTTCAGACTCACGCGAACATAAAATAAAACCCCTAAATATTGTAGTATATGATAAATGTAAAAGGAAAATAAAAATAAGAGAAGTAGGTATTACATAAAAATGCAAACTTAGAAAATGAATGTAGAAAAGAAGAGGAAGTTAAACATACTTAACCTTTTACTTCTCAAATTATGTTGCGTTCATATTTATATTAAATATGCTTTTAAGTAACTTGATGAAGATAACATAATTTTGTTATCCCTTATATAATTAGTCGCCGCAATTGTCCATTCGGGAAATGCATTAGAGTAATAAAATAATTAGGACACGATATCGTCCATTTGGGTAAGAAAATAAACCTCTCATAACAAGAGTTATTTTTCTGATAAAACATAAGCAAAGGGACATAAACGAATGTATTAAGGGGTAAATTTGTCAAAGTGTTAAAGAGATTGTGAAAAATAAAAATGATTTTATATTTCGAGTAAAATGAATACTAGATCAAATAAAAGGTATTAATAATTGCCATTCTATCTTGTTATTTATGCTTTTTTTTTGAAAATCATAAAAAAGAATTCGTCAGATTGTTCTGGCAGAGATTAACTTTATATTTTGTGCATGAAATATTTGTTTTTCATTTATATGAAGGTTTCTTGCGCAGTCATGGTCTCCCAGTTGCGTTTTTTTTTTTTTTGGGGGGGGGGGTTCATTAGATCTACTATATGATGCTGTGTAGAGATATATATATATATATATATATATATATATATATATATATATATATATATATATATATATATATATATATATATATATATATATATATCGAGATCTTCCCCATGGCGAGGGGAAATAATGAAAGAAAAACAAAGCCCACCTGGGTTTCTCTGAGCCCCCCTACCCGGTCTCCGGTAACATTTAAGAATGAAAAAAAGACAGTTATTCCTGACCTCTACTCAAAATGCTTACCCTCCGAGGGTGTATTTATAAACAAGCAAGTGAAAAATTCAAACTGTCGATCTCGTATTACGCTATCCCCAGAGCGCCACGACGCCAAAGCACGGTGGAATTGATACCCACTTCTGTCGAATCAATATGAGATCCAGTTTCCCTAATTTCAAAATATCGAGGAAGAGAAATAACAGACGCCCAAAAAGCAGACCATCCCTGGGTCTCACCTTGATATTCCCCTTCACTTCCTATTACCCCCGCGGGAGTAATTCGAGTATAAAACTGTTCGGCGGGAAAAAAAACCTGACTTTTTCGTTTTCGTCACGAGATCGAGAAGAACTTGCCGAGAGAGAAGTCCTACAGCAAGTTAAGAAGGACTTTCATTTTCTTGGGCAATACCAGATTGCACCAAGTATAATCGGCACAGTTCGATTACCAAAGATCGTCGAGTGATCTTACCCTATCTGAGTTTGACACACCAAACTAGATAGATTTCTCACCCAAAAGAGAAGCTCAACAAGCGAAACCAAATCGCTAGAAAATCATACAACCATATACAACCCTCGACTAAGAAAACCGTTTCAAGGTCATAAGCGTCTGAAACATAGCCGCCTCATCGGCATTTTTGTTTTGATTCTTTCTATTCCGTCACCTCAAAATTCAGCGTGACATCACTCGTCCAACCCTCTTTCGAAGTAACACCATCTATTGAGAAGCCAATAAACTACACTAATGGCTCCTCCCCGGACGAGAATCGAGTGAAGGTATTTCGTTTGGATTCTCTGGTTAAACCCCACTACCTAATGTAAGTAATCAATTCTATATTCATGTCCACGTGCATTTAACGTAGATTATTTGTATATCTTAAAGACGAATGTGTTGTAAAGGAAATTGATCTCCCTTAAAGCAACCAGAAATGTGAGTGTCTGTAAAGGGACTTAATGAACCAATTTTAAGTTGTATTTTGTACGTGTAGATATTAATTTTGTTTGAAGTGATTAATGTACAGTAAAAGTCTATTTTGGTTGAAGTGTTTAAATTATCCTTGAAGGAGTGGCGTTGGCAGTATTTAGTACATTAACGAGAGAACTCCCCTTTTCATTCATTCAATAGAATAAAGGCGCTACGAGAGATTGATCCTGTAGCGATCACTGCAAGTACGAATGTACGACTCATTTTTATTAACCATAATAAATAAATAATAAGCTCGGGTAAACCCACGACATGCTGGTTTGCCTTGTTTAGTACCTTTGAAGCTTTTCCCGCTGCCTTCCTAAAAAATGCTGCTCTAAGTTTGAAATCAGCCAATCGTAGCGTAGATAGGCTTTCAGATTTTGCTAGCTTAAGATTTTTTTGCATCACGTTTGTCAAGCAACTAACTATGAAAAATAAGACTGTAGTAACACTTTTTACCAAATTTATTATATACAGTGTAGTTAAATAATCATCCTAATTTACTCCCCCTATTGAGGTGTTATACAATTTGATGATATTAGGACACAACTTCAGTTGTTAGAGGACATCCCTACCAATTATTTCAGGCATTAAAATGTATTTTTCTTAGGTCTTTAGGTGTTAGGAACACGAATATAAGGTTAAATACCGCCTGAATTATACACTTACGTGTATAATTCTTCCATTTCTTTTTCCATTATTTCTACGTTACTGGAAATAATCTATGGGCTCTCCATCCTCCTAGGTGATCTAGTTGTTTGGGAAATTCTTTGACCATCTCCTCTTTGGTTTTCCTCATAATTTTCTTGGCTCTTCATCATCACCATCATCATCATCATCATCATCACTAACTCTATAATTTAAGAAGGGGATTTTTTTGAGTATTTGAATAATAATTTCATCTTAGTTTGATTATGACTTATGTTTCTTTTATCAAAGTTATTTCTAATAATTCTTCTATAATATCAAAAAACAAAATGATGAAGTTCAGAAATAAATATAAGAATCGAAATTTTGTGAATTTTTTTAAACCCAAAGAATTACAAATGGTGAAGTTCAGAAAACTTAGTTTAGAGTTCCTTTTTCAAAATATTATAATTGGCGAAGTTCAGAAAATTTATAAAAATTTAACCATGGCTGCTTTTTTATAGATTTTAATTTTTAATCTTAGTAGCGATCGCAAACTGGCGAAGCCATTGCCTGGTTTTTCTTTTATTTTGTTTATAGGAGCAAGTTTAGCCTCTTTCTGTAAGCCACGTTGATTTCTTAGCTCCGCCCGTCTAGTATTCGTTATTATGTAGACTGCTTTGTTCTGTATCCTCTGACTCTGATAGTGCACATAGCCAACGTACTTTAGGATACACTAAAACCGATTGAATAATAGCTTGGTGTTTTCTTTCTTTTGTTCATTTTCCATTTGTTAATTCTGTCTGTTACGTGTTTCTTGTAACTTGTTTTTGAGATAGTTATATCTAATACTTTTCATTTGTTCCTATATTTATGTATATCTTTGACCTTATACGTAGATGTTATTTAGATTTGTGGCATACGATCCTGGGTTAGCGATATTCATTACACGTTAGAATCTAGGGGGTTATAGGGTGTACGGAGGTTACCGTTCGTGGGTGATTGGGATTACCCCTTATAGGTGATTGGAGGCCCAGTTACGGGATACGAGCTTCTTCAATGGAATGTAGCGTATTTAGGGGTAATTGGTTACTGAGTGCTAACCTTGGGCTCACTCCAATTATGAATGATTTTCCTCTCGTTTGATTTTAGCGATGTAGTCTGGGTAAGAGGACCGGTTGATTAGCCGTAGGAGAAGGAACTACCGGAAGGCGGATTCAAGGACTCTTTATTGGACTGAGACTCGGAAATCTTAGGCGCAATCAATTCGTTTATGCGTATGTTGGGTATTTTGTGGCTGACCTACTAATGTTTGGGTCTACTTTGGCCTACGCTTCCTCGAAACTGGTTACTATCTTACTGCCTTGCTGTTCCTTCTCTCTTTACTCTCACTGTCTGAGTTTGGTGTTGACTTCAGATGGTATCTAATGTGTCGAATATTGTAGGCGTTGCCCACTGTTAGCCAATGACGCAGTTTGGGCGGAGCTTACTCGATTCGAAGTTTATTCGTGTGTACAATGGGATAGAGAGAAAGTGAGCGGAGTTTTAATTCAGGCTTCTGCTAGATCATTTTTATCTTGGGGACAGAGATAATTTTGAGAATAAGATTTCGTGTTTTACGGCTCTGTAAGAATAAACAAAATCAGCGTCTTCTCTGTTTCTCAGCTTGGTATGTATTTTGATAAGCATGCTTGCACAGCTGTTTCGGCGTCTTCCAGAATTTTGGGGGGGAGCTTGAAGTCTTCAGGAAAGATAGCGCGAGTGTGTATTCATGTGAAAGCGTCTCGAATTCATTTTTGCCTATAACATGACAAAATCCGATACAATTTAAGTAGATTAATTGCATTTGCATAATTATTTGCGTGCCCATTTCAAGACTCCATAGGATTCACAAGATAATCATTTGTGAGGCTTCATTGTTGATCCTAATCTACTTGAATTCACTTTTGCAAATCTGCCTCTACAAGAATACTTTATTTATACATTATTTACATAACAAAATGTCATACACTTTTAGTACATTTATAGAATGTGCATAATTATATGCGTGCCCATTTCGTGACTTCATAGGATTAACATGAAACTCATTTTTGAGGCCTCATTAATAAACCTGATCCGACTTGAATGGGGCACTACAGGACTCCCCTCCGAGAAAAAGGAGTTTTACAAATTATATCGAACTTTTAGACTTACAATATTTTTATACACTTTAAGAATGAATTCGTAGGCTTACATTATTTTATATTTATATCTATCAATACCCACGAATGGCTTTTAGGCTGAATTCGCAACATATTTATTTATCCTGTTTAGGGCAGTTAACGGTGATATGTTCCTCTAATGCATAGCATTGGAAACATATTTAAATATTAACAAATATGTACCTTTGAATGTTAGCTGGTGCAATTTTCATGTTTTATATGATATTTTCAACATTTTATTTACATCAGAACTCACACACATCAGGGTTTCATGAATCCTAAAGTAATTAGTTAATTTTATCATTTATATACATATCATTTATCTAGTATTGTTTACATAATTCTTATAATACCAAAGTTTTTAAGTTTCACAATGATATCACAATTAGATTAAGCTGTGATATATATATATATATATATATATATATATATATATATATATATATATATATATATATATATATATATATATATATATATATATATACCAGGCAATGGCTTCGCCACTCAGCTAGTCATAATAATTCTAAACTAAATTTTCTGAACTTCACCATTTTGTTTTTTTGATATTATAAAAGAATTATTAGAAATAACTTTGATAAAAAAACATAAGTCATAGGCAAACTAAGGTGATATTATTAATATTATATATATATATATATATATATATATATATATATATATATATATATATGAGAGGCCATGTTTTATACAGGAAGGATTAAATTTAATAGCAAATAGGCATTGTTCACATACTTGAGAACTTTTTAAATTCCTGATAAGTGAAAATCCCTTGAGGGGAAGGAGATCATAAAATATCATTGTAAATTATTTCTTATCTGCCCGAGGTACCTTACGATCAATATGGTCATCTTCTGGGGCTATAAAATAAGAGGGGAAAATGTGGGAGGGAGATAGAAAAGGTAGAAAAGATTGTGTAAGTTTGGAATGAGTGGTGTTGATGTGAATGAGTAGAGGTTTTGATTGTGATAAATGATTTTTAATGAGGGCGATGGTGATATGTGACAGGTTGCCTGACTAACGCTTTCGGTTTAAATTGTGTTTTTCTTTTTTGTTATATTATTTTTATTTACAGAATAAGAGCCTTTGTTTGCGAGTTTTTTTTGTTTTTTCTTGAGGTTATTTTTCATTTGTTTGCATTAGGCTGTTTTTAGTGTAGCATTCGAGCCTTTGTTTTCATAATGTTCTCTTGCGAGCTTTGTATTTTTTTTTTATATTTACTTATGATTCTGGTGATTGGAGCACTCATGTGCTCTTATGCCTTTTCATTTCCTTCTTCGAAAGCTTTTATAATTTTTTCTATTATATACATTCTTTTATATTTATTTTTTGTATTGTTCTCCATGTCACTTCTTGTTTGAGTCTTAGCTGTAAAGTGGTTCGATTTCGTTTTGAATCTTCTTTCTACTGCTTTTAAATTGCTGCTTAAAGTTCACTGTTCGGTATTCCATTTCAGTAAGCTGGATCTTTTCGAGTATTTCGTCTGGGAAGTTTTCTCGTATTTTTGCCATATCTCTTTGGCGCGTTCGTCCATAAAGATGTTTATAGGTTCTAGATTTGATCTTTGATGCAGAACTCTTGATGGCATTACTTCCATCCTTCTGGATCGCGTAATGAAGCGGGTCGCTTTGTTTTGGATCAACTGCATGATCTTTGTCTTGGCCAAAGTGTGTAGTGGAATAATCGGATGTCATAATTGGGCGTACTAGTGCTAGGTATATTTTTTTTATTATTTGTGACCAGTTATAAAACCTGTACAGGCATGATAGCACGGTCTTTGCAAAGTTGATATTTTCATTTACTTGTGAGCTGTATCCTCTTCTTGTGATCTTCAAGCCTAGGACTTTTCCTTCGGCTTTGTAAGGATATATGATGTTGTTCGCGGTGACTTGGAGAGCGTAGAAGAAGTAACGAGTAAATACCTAGAGTTGCGGTGCGTGCATTCACCGACAGGATATGAATATTGGTGAATTGCGTAAACTCATTGTTATCGAACAACTAAAATACTCATTTTTTCCCCTCGTCAAAGTAGTAAAACAGAGTTATTTCTCCAGGCCATCCACGTTTAAATGCCCTTATTACATCCTCAAATCTTTCCCTTCGACTAAGCCCATGGATCAACAAAATGAGGCAGATGTATATGCAATCCCGTGTGAGTCTATAGGATAGTTGGTGTGGTGTGTGTGGAGTCTGGCGTGGCAAGTATTAAGGGCTTGTAGGTAGTAGTCCTACCTTTTGTCTCCAGTCGAGTTTGTTATGATTCATAAAGTTTCTCACGGGGAATACGATTTCAGGCTGGGTTCCAGAAGATGCCTCGGAAATTACGGATTAAATGAAAGGGACTAGAAAGGAAAGCGGCGATAAGTAGGTTTTATTCTTACCTTGGGCCTACCTAAAATGAGAGCAAGCGAAACAGTTCGAGTCCTATGCGGCTGTGTGTAAGTTTTCCGTTAATGTTAGGTAGCTGAGTCTAAGGACGCTAATAATAACAAAATAGCAAGTAAGCTATACTGACAGACGACTTAGCTGATTCCCTATCTATCTTAGTCTCCTTTCCTCTCTCTCTCTCTCTCTCTCTCTCTCTCTCTCTCTCTCTCTCTCTCTCTCTCTCTCTCTCTCTCTCTGTCTGTCTGTTTAATGCATAATAGGCCTCTCCAAGGGACGTGACCTCTTTTCACTGCCCTGGTGGCGGGTCGGAGTTAATGATCAAAAATATGTTCGTCAGTTCCTTTGTTGACCGTCGGGCGAATTTACAAGAGGTATGTGCGTTTAATGAAACTACATATTTTCCCAAGTTGTGGATACATCCAATATCAGAAAGACTGTCTTACATTTCACAGGTCTTCGAAAATTTTAACCGATCAAAACACATACCACCATGTATTTGCTCGGCTTGCCCGTGTCATCTATTATTGAGATTGTCTCGTCTAGTAGGTGTGTCCTAGCGTGCGTATGTTTTGAGTGGCTGCGTGAGAACTTTGGCTGTCCGCTTGCTTAACTCATACTTCTCTTAATAAATATACAATTGTGATATAAATATTTCTCTCTATTTTACATTAGTTCACTTCTTATTACATGGCATATTATCGCATTAATTAATGCGTGTAGCCAATTTCAGGATTTCATAGATCCACCGGGTGGCCATTTGTGGAGTTCCCCGCTGGACCTACCTATCTTGCAATTTTGGTGCCACAGGCCTACTTCCCTTACAATTTAGGTGCCACATGCCTACTTCCCCTTGCAATTTGGGTGCCCTCGTTCTATATAGGAGAGACTGGGATAACATTACAAAAACGAATATATGAACATAGTATTTTTAACCACATTAGTAATTACAACCACCAAATAGATTAATCAAAGGCTCAAATTATTTATAGTCGTAAATATTTCCGTAAAAGGAAAATTGTGGAATCGATACTAATAGGAGGAATTCCGAATTTCAATCTTTAGGATTGTCAATTTAAATGTAGCTCTTCCTAGAACCTGATCGTAAATAGTATAGTTAATGATCATAGAACCACACTCTCCGATTACTGACCCTTTTTCTCCGTATATTGTTTTCTTTTGTCGGGATTTTGACGCTGTTTAGCGACTTATGTGTTCATTCCATTTTTAGTATACGACTGAAGAAGGTATGATAAACTTCATACCGAAACTAGTCTCGTAAATCAATTATATGCTCCTATACAGTGGTTTAACTATCATATACCATACATACCTCGCTATTGAGTTCTTTTACTTACATATATATTGTCATATTGTCGTAGAGTCGAACATCGATGCTAGCCGAGGATTGACTCTGCGGTGACGCGGGAAGGGAGCACGCCAGAAATTGGGATATAGATCCCAGTGCGGTTAGCCTAAATAATCAATTCTTGAGGGTTCTGGGATTAGATAAACTGATTGTAGAAAAATAACATTACTATATACAAAGAAAATATTATTAGCAAAAGTAAATAAATGACAATAAATAAGATGAGACCCGGGGTACCAAACAGGGGGAGGGGAATACAAATGACTCAACGGGGGCGAGAGTTCGAGAGAGGATGTACGGTGATTGATTCTAGGGAAAGGGGGAGGGTGCAAATAACAGGGAGACTCACGTAAAGCCTAATATGACCGGAGGCTTGGGAGACGACGAAGAAGAGGGGCGCTACAAAGTTCCACTTGCAAAATTCCTTCTTCTTTAACCTCGCTGAGAAATGAACGAGGGAGTACTCCAGACGAGAACGAAATCGATACCCAAGTGATAGATGCCTGTCCGTGTCTATCGTCTGTCAGGCGGGAACTCTGGCTTTAGGTAAGAGCGAGGCCGGGTAGAGAGGTGACGCGTCGCGTTCGTAGCTGAAAGCGGTTTGGCGGCGGAGCGGGATGTATGAGACTATACGTGGCTGCTAACCAAGATGGGGCTGTATGGTACTAATTTATCAAAGCTTTTTCCGAAGTATTTATACTGCATCGGCGGAAGCGGGTCGCCAGAGGCTCCCCAAATGGGGACAGGGATCTCATTAGACTTGGCGCACCCGGGGAGGGGATATTTTCGGCGAGCATCACAGGCTTGCGCAAAAGACCTCGACGCCGTAGGTATGGCGCCGATCCTGCATTGCGACTTGGGAGAAAGGAAACCCAATACGGATCACATGGCCACGCGAAATTCTCCAGGCGGCTCTTTGGATTCGACTGGCCGGATCATTCTCAATCAGAGCGCCGGGGTCATCCGACCGCGCGAAATTCTCGCTGCTCCCTTGAGGCTGCCTGGAGTGCAGGTGCATCTTTCTCAAGCGCTACGGGCTGACATTGGGTTCTATATATATATATATATATATATATATATATATATATATATGAAGATCATCACAAAACACACGAGACTTTAATGCGGAGCAACCCACGATGGATAAAAACAATGAATACATCCAAGCGCTTTCTTTTTATTAAAACATCCTCAAAGGGCCAGAAGCTAAGCAAAAAAGATATAGAAGACACTAGTTGAGCATTCAATTTCGAGGTCAATGAAAACATATATCATCATTTCACACATTTTACCTACCACTCTTGAGAGAAACTTTTCATCTTTCTTAATTGTTGTCGGTCTAGAGCAGCAATTTGTTGTCAATTTTTATCACATTTGCTTATATCATTTCTCCGGAGATCTTGTTTATGGTCTTCATTTGTGTTGTCTTTTATCAAGTGGATTCTAATCGGTACTTTTCCTGGTGCATCTATTGCCTTGTAATCTTGTCTCATAGCCTGTCTAACTCCATTTTAGATTTCTTACAGCTTCCACTATATCCTGAAGTTGGTTTGTTTGTTCACATATCCAAACAGTTGATTTTCTATCACGCTAAGTTATCAATATCATAATGTGTCCATGGGGCTCCGTGTTTTTCTAAGTTTTAATGTAAGGATTTTGATCAGGTTCCAAGTTTCTACTCCGTATACATTGGTTATATAGTTTTCTTTTCGGGCACATCGACATTTTTCTTTTGAAGACGATGCTTGCCATTCCAAATGCTTTCCAGCCTAGAGTGATTCTCAACTGGATTTCTTGATCTTTTCTCTTTTGGGATTCAGAAAGAGAGCGAAAAGAAGAAAACGATAAGTTTCCAAGAGTCATGCACCTTCTGGGCCAGCGTTGCACCGACTGGGCTGGATGACGCTTCCGAGGCATTAGCCTCTGATGAAAAAAAATTCGCACGCCTCAGAGGACCCAATAATAGAAGAGTTATTTTTCGTCTTTACTAACACTGTTGAGTGGTTGCAGGATTTGATCACCTTCAGGAATGAATCTCTGGGCGAAACTATCCATAACACAGAACCATCGATGCTGGTCTAGCGAAAAAGGTCTCAGAAAATCACGAATAACAGCAAATTTGTCCTCGAAAGGACGAATTCCGCCAGGAAAAACATTCTATCTGAGAAAGGAGAGTTGTGCGATACCGAAAGTACAATTATAAATGTCGAGTACGAGAGCATATTCTTCTAAACAAGCGAAACCATTGCGAAAGAGAGACAAATGTTCATCTGAAGATGTAGTGCTATCAGGAGGTCGTCTGCATACCAAAAGACCTATCAAAACCTGATCCGTGAACCCTTGAAGGTCTGACCAATGTTTCGAAGACTATAAATCATTCGTACCATCAATAAGGCTCGAAAATGATTGGCGATAGCTCTCTTTTAGACCCCATCTGGATGAACAGGAGGCTGTTTAAAAGCACGAACCAGATCAAGACGAGAAAAGATTGAATAACCGAAGAGAGAAGAAGAGAAATCCAAAAATTAGGGTAGAGGGAATCGATCGGGTTTCGTCTGAGCTTTCAAATCCATATAATCGCATACTTCCCTGAAATTGAAAGGTGTATCTTTCATTATCACATGGAATGCAGATGCACAAGGTAAGTAAGATTGCCGACATATGTCTGCATTCAGCATGTACTCAAACTACCTTTTCATGACCACGAGTCTATCGGGGGAGAGATGTATATAATGAGTTAAAACATGTTCTCCTCGTGTGTTTAAATGACCAACTACTGGAAGAAAGAAGTGTAAGATCAGGAATCTCCTGCAGAACGCACATGAAGGAATGCTCAGCCAACGGAGACGGACATACGGGAGAGAAATTTGAGAAGAAAAGAAGGAACCAGAAACAGCGAGAGATGTCGTTCTGTCGACAAGCTTGTGTCGACGAGAATCAGCCAAAAGGTCATGAGCAGAAGGTAAATCAAGGCCCAAAATTGGACAGTCTACCTTAACAATGACGAAAACCCATCGAAAAACTCGTGGAGTCCGAGGGAAACTTAAAGGTTGCACTTTCCATAGGTCAAAATGTCTGACTTATTGGTCGTTCTCAAAACAAAGTTAGGGGGTGAGCAAGCTTTGTCACCTCGAGAGGCTGAAAGACACTAGTGTCCACCAGGAATGAAAAATTAGAAAGTGAGCAATAAAATATTTGTTCAAATTGTCATAGTTTGGCATAACCTCTTTTGTTAGATTAATCCAAGGTAGACAAAAAATGTTTGACGATAATTTGTTAAATAAAGCTACGATTTAGTAAATATTGTAAGATGTAATTCGGAGAAAGAAGAGTTTTACCATTTAAAAATTAGGAAAAGATAAAAAATAGAAAACCTAGGTTATGCTAATGCGATTTTAAAGTGTATATATCACGCGATTAAACGCACTATATCAATTTAAATCGGGTCGGGACTATTTATCAAAGTGAGTATTGGATATAAGGCGGCTCGGTTACCGCATTACACCTCTCGATAAAGTTTGAGATGAAGCGAAGTTTAAATGTCTTTTACAAAAAATATATATATATTTGTAGAGCTTAGTAATTTAGCAGGAGATAAAACAACGCATTTGGAAATTTAATAATGAAATTTAATGAAGGTTTGTCAATTGAACTTTGATGGAAATTTATTGGATAAAAAATAATATTTAAGAGTGGATATTATTTCGGCTAGATATATGTGTGAATATTAAATAATAAAACATATATTAAAAATTTGGCGACTATGGCCAACTTTTTTAGAGAATCTACAAACAAGCAAATAAACAAGGCCTGCTGACCAAAAAGTCGCGTGCTCTCACTTATTCTGATTTATGAGCTTACGACCTTCAAAACTTTCAATAATTCCCGGACTAACCTTGGAAAGACCTTGGCAATTTTATCATTCGAAAGGAATGTAAACCAAGACAAGGGTTTCAAATTTCTTCAAAATCGGCCGAACAGTTATGATATTGTTGCCAAAACAAAATAATTCCCGGGCTAACCTTGAGAGGACCTTGGTCATTCTATCATTCGAAAGGAATGTAAACCAAGACAAGGGATTCAAAATTCGTTAGAATCGGCCGAATAGTTATGATGTTGCCAAAACAAAATAATTCCCTGGCTAACCTTGGTAGGACTTTAGCAATTATATCATTCAAAGAAAATGTAAAACAACATATGGGCTTCAAATTTCGAAGGAATCAGCCGAATAGTTATGATGTTATTGCCAAGACAAAATAATTCCCGGGCTAACCTTTGGAGGACCTTGTCAATTATAGCATTCGAAAGAGAATGTAAAACAACATAAGGGTTTCAAATTTCGTTAGAATCGGCCGAATAGTTACAATGCTATTACAAAAACAATAAAAAGCAAAACGGGTATCGACCGACCGACCGACCAACATAGTGAGATGTAGAGTCGCTCGTGACTAGACTCGCACGCGATTAAAAAGATAAACTATATTGTTAGAATCGACATTAATATGTACGTATGCTAATTTTAATTATTAAGGTAATTAATTGGACGGCAGTACATATATGGGAGTTATATATAAATACATTTAGTGAAGGAATATGAGGATTATTGTAGATGTACGTAACAATTGGAATGAAATATTTAAAAATGTGTGTATGTGTATGCAGGGCCGTGCCGCTCACTAGGCAGACTAGGAAAATGCTAAGGACGCCAGTCAGCCGGGAGGCAGCACTGCAGGTGTTGTGTTTGTTTTAGGGAAGTAATTGCCTACTTTTATAATGGCCCTTTTAGAAAAAATTAAAAAGAATATAATAAACAATAATACCTCTCTAAATCGTAAGTGTTCGATTACTATAATTGTTCTTCAATTTTGGATTATCCACTGCCTCGAAGCATGTTCTTATCAAATGGACCACTCCACCCCACCCATCTGATCTCCCGTAATTGCATCTACAGGTGCGTAATTCGAAGTCGGGTTGATGGACACACCTAACTGCGTCTCCCAGAATGAAATGACAAAACCCCTCTGGAGCTTAATTCAGGAAATAAAGCAAAGAAGATGAGGAGAAGTGAGAAAGAATCCCGGGAAATGGTGTCAGGAAATATCTTGTTAGAAATTGCATGAACAGTACCGAACGTATGTTCTGGCATATAGGCTAGCTCTTAATGGTAATGAGCTAACTTTAGCCCTCGCAGTGACAGTACTGTTAGTACTGCTTCGTTAGCTTACTTTCATTGGGATAATTAAAGTTACTTATGTGTTGAAGAAAGTAGAAAAGACAGTGATGTACAAAATGCATGTAGTGATAACATTATTAATAGAAATCGTTTCTTCTAAAGTTTGTGCTCTAACGCACCGAAAGCTTCATACCGTTGCCTGTGCGTAGGCTAGTGCTTACCGTCACTGAACCTCGGTAAGCACTAGAACTCGGGTAAGCTTGGGGTAAGAAGGATTCGAGAGGGGCGTATAATGTGTTTAGGTAATGTATTTCTGACTGACAGACTTTTAGTGTGAACTTGGCAGCATATACTTGTCTTGGAAACCATGGGCGTGGCCTATTATTATCTACTGTTATTTTTCGGGTGGAGCTTGTTCCATGTTTTTGGGTGGAGATAATTTCAGGAGATAGAGATTTTGTTTCAGGTCAAGATTCTAAAACACGACTGAATTTTGCAGTCTTTCGCACTACAAATAATGGCCGCTGTTAATTAAACAATGATCGCTGCTAGCGTGTTTTCAGTTCTACACCTGTATCCCAAGCTTTGTTTAAACATCTGACCTTCTATCGCTGCATTGGAACCAATTTGTATGTTTGTGTGTATGTGCATATGCTTGCTGCCGTCTCGAATTCATTCTTCTCGCCTCGAGCAAAATATATATATATTATTTACATTCATGTTTACTTAACTCATGTATATTTATCTTATAAATGTTTCTCTCTATTCTAGATAGGTTAATTATTAGATGGAAGATTATTTTCTTAACTTACAAAAATAGCCTTTTAGCATTTGATAGATGCACCGAGCATCTATTTGTGGAGTTTCTCGCTGGGCCTATTAAATCTTACAATTTGGGTGACACAAGCCAAGTTTACTTTCAATTTGAGCGCTACAAAGACTCCTGTGCCAGTTATGGAGTAACCTTGATAAAGATCTAAAAGCATCGACTTGGGGTTAACAGTCTGTTGGAAAATCATGCTGTGCTCTTACATGGCTTTAAAGATATATATATATATATATATATATATATATATATATATATATATATATATATATATATATATATATATATATATATATATATATATATATATATAACACTACTAGGTATGCATTTTCTTCCGTTTACTCTGTATGGTCAGATATAATACAAGCTATACATATACAATGGGTTCACAGCAGCAAGCCGCTGTTGCTCATTTGTGAGGACTTCATTGTTGACTAGTCTGCCTTGCAATGCACTTTTGGCTTATTAGTTACATGCACCACACTATACATTATCTCACACAGATATAACATTATAATTTTACGTCATAATTTTGCAAATAAGGTATATACATATTATTCACTCAATGAGTTATTCTTTTTTATGAACACTTCTATATCTTTCTTTTTAGTCGCGGGCGACTCTACATCTCACTATGAGGGTCGGTCGGTCCCTGTTTTGCTTTGCTTATTTTGTAATAACATTGTAACTATTCGGCCGATTCTAACGAAATTTCAAACTTTATGTTGTTTTGCATTTTCTTTTGAATGATATAATTGCCAAAGTCTTCTCAAGGTTCGCACGGGAATTATTTTGTTTTGGAAATAACATCATAACACCAGCAGATTCTAACAAAATTTGAAACCCCTATGTTGTTTTACATTCTCTTTCGAATAATATAATTGACATAAGCCAGGGAATTATTTACATTCTCTTTGGAATAATATAATTGCGAGAGTCCTCCCAAGGTTAGCGTGGGAAATATTTTGATTTGGCAATAGCATCATAACTAGTCACTTATTGTAACGAAATTTGAAACCCCTATGTTATTTTACATTCTCTTTCGAATGATAGAATTGCCAAGCTCCTCCCAAGGTTAGTCCAGGGATTATTCAAAGTTTTGAAGGTTGTTAGGTCATAAATCAGAACAAGTGAGAGCACGCGACTTTTTAGTCAGCAGACCTTGTTTTTTATTATTATTTTTATTCGCTTACCAATTACAAGCCTTTGTAGAATTTACATGACACTCATTTGTGTGGCTTCATTAGTGAATCTATTCTGCCTTGCAACGTACTCTTGTCTTATTATTAACATGGGCTATCATACCTCGCTTTTAACCGGACTGAGCCTAAGCATTGGGAGTTAACTTTAAAATTAATATATATATATATATATATATATATATATATATATATATATATATATATATATATATATATATATATATATATATATATATATATATATATATACACGGACTATTTACACTTAACAGGAGTTAACATTAATGATTAATGACTTTCACACCATTTTATTCTTTTCACACGACCAGACATATACTGTTTAGCTCTTTTAAAAAATTTAAAAATACCGAATTTAGGCAGTTAAATTGATTATCACTGGAATACAACAATTTCTTCGCTTGTTATTAATATTTTTTTCAACAACTGTACTCGAAAGTATGGTGTGACTGTCTGTCTTCATCTTGCTCCAGTGTTGGCTGTAAAGGTCCGGTGCGTGGGATGTTTCCTTCTATCATTTTCACTGCTGCTCCTTCGCAAGGGTAGGGCAACGATGATGGAGTTCGCCAGGTCGTCTTCTTCTTATGCTAACAGTAGGCTCGATGGTGTTTTCGTTGGCGACTTCTTCCTTAAGTTCTGCCCGTTGTTCGTTATGTGAGTCCATTTTTCTGATTCTTCTTCTCGTTCGAGCAAAGAGGTCACCAGTTACGGTGATTTCGTCGATGTTAATAGGACGTGAGCGGGTTAAGGCGGACTCGTAATTTAGTGATGGAGGAATTCGCCAGACCTACTTCTTTTCCATCCGTCGAGGGGTTACAGGTCATGGAGTCTACAGTGGCGGCAACAAAAAAAGTGACATGTGACAATTCGGGGAAAATGAAACAGAAAAATGTAACTTACATATTTTATTATGAATATTTCATGAAAGTTAATACTTGGTCATGTTGCCCTTGCACTTGATGACCATTCTGAGTCAATTGGGCATTGATTCAGCGAGGTTTGCGAAGTAGGTGGGGTCGATCGTAACCCAGATCTTCTTCAGTGATTCTATCAGGTCCTTGATGCTGCCGGATGCTGTCTCTTGAACTTTGGATTTCATCAGATTCCAAGCATTCTCAATAGGATTTAGGTCCGGGGAATTACCAGGCCACTCCAAAACACTAATATTATTATCATTGAAGAACCTTTTTACTAACTGGGACCTGTGAGCAGGGGCACCATCATGCATGAAAAATTCACACCGATGAATTTCCCAAAATGGCAGCATGTGCTGCTTCAAAACTTCGAGATAGTTAGTCCCCCTCATGGTTACATTCTTGGGAAGGAAGTACAGACCTCCTCTGCCCTTGTTTCCACTAAAGGCACCCCACACCATCACACTATCAGGGTGCTTCACAGTTTTCACGGTATATTTTGGGTCATACCGAGACACATTGCTGGGACGACGCACGATCTTTGACTCTCCTCTGACCAGCCTAAAGGTGCTCTCATCACTGAACATCACCTTCTTCCAATGGGCAGCTGTCCAATGTTTATAGGTCTTGCAAAAATTGAGCCTTTTCATCTTCATAGCCTTGGTAAGAAGTGGCTTCTTGGCAGCGCGGCGAGCCGGTAGGCCTAAGTCCTTCTGTAAGCGATGACGGATGGTCCTGAGGGCGACGTTCTGGAGAAGGTCTGGGTGTTTTTTCTTGATTGAAGCGGAGGTTACAGAAGGGTCTGACATCACTTCACGCCTTAGGATATTATCAGTCCTTGGAGATGTCTTCCTAGCTGCACCAGTGCCCTCCTTCCTCTTTGGTATGGTACCTGGTGGCAATAACTCAGCTGCCCGTTTTAGGCGATAAATCGTATTTCTTGAGGTTCCTAAATCTGCTGCTACATCAATAAAAGACTTTCCTTGCTCGAATAGGGTCAAGGCACGGCTTTTCTCTGTCATAGAAAGCTTTTTCCGCCCCATTGTATCCACTTGCACAGAAGTTATAGCACGTCAAATGTAGGCACGAATGCAGGAAATCAGCACGCTGGAGCGTTGTACAACAAAACCTCACTGTACGAGCTCAAACGAGACAGTGAGTTCCAATAAAGCGCAGTTCTGTTGTCTTAGCTCAGGAGAGTCATCCACTCGTGGCATAAGCCCCGCCCCTTTTCATTGGCTTGTTGGCAAGTAAAATCGTGAAAGCGATTTTATGTATCGATTTCTATTGCCAATATTCAATGTCACTTTTTTTGTTGCCGCCACTGTACTTCTTTGGGAGAGGAGTACCCCATAACCGGTAGCAAGGCCTACTTAATGTTTAGGCTGGAGGTCAAGGACGGACGAAGATGGGACGCTTTATTAGCGGGCGTAGAAGTCGAGTAGCCTATGCATATAGCCTGTTTGGGTGGGCCCATTACTACATGACACCTTTCTGACTGAATGGCGGACTGACTGACTCTCTTATTCGCTTCTGTCTGTCTGTCTTCTTACTTCCTTACTGCCTTACTCTTTGAGCTTAGTCGTATATATTTCCGCCATAGACAATGGGCGTGGCCTATTATTATCAAATATTGTATTTTGGGGAGGAGCTTGTTCCATGTTTTGGGTGGAGCTAATTTCGGGAGATAGAGATTTTGTTTCAGGTCAAGATACTAAAACACGACTGAATTTCGCAGTCCTTCGCTATGCAAGCAATGGCCACTGTTATTTAAACAATGACCGCTGCTACCGTGTTTTCAGTTTTGCACCTGCATCTCAAGCTTAGTTTAAACAGCTGACCTTCTATCGCGGCATTGGAACCACTTTGTATGTTTGTGTGTGTGTGGATATGTTTGCTGCCGTCTCGAATTCATTCTTCACGCCTCGAGCAAAATACATATATTATTTACATTCATGTTTCCTTAACTCATGTCTATTTCTCTTAAAAGTGTTTTTCTCTATTTTAGATAGGTTCATTATTAGATGGAAGATTATTTTCTTAATTTACAAAAATAGCATTTGATAGATTCCCTGAGTGTCCATTTTTGGTTTTTCGCTGGGCCTATTAAATATCACAATTTGGGTGACACAAGCCTACTTTACTTTCAATTTGAGCGCTACAAACCTACCTCAGATACTCCATGGGGCAAAAATGGGTCAGTGTACTTGCAATCATTATTAGAAATCATAAGGTCTCAAAACAGCTGTCTTATGATGATATCATTGAAGCTTTTGCTGCTATGAAGACAAGGCTAGTAAGGCTGTAGAATTTAATAGGTGGACATTAAATTATTTCAAATGCACAGCCCTTTCTATTAGACATACAGCACCGTAAATAACTATACAGATGTGTGTGAAATATCTTTTACATTTTATTTTGAAATATTTTTGTTTTGTGTAAGGTAGCCTCCTTAGTTTTTCAGTGCTTATATGTTGATGCCTTTGCAATACATTGTACTTCTCTCGGCCTCCCGGCTAGTATAGTGGTTAGCGCGCTTGCCCAGCAATCGTTGAAGCTGCACTATTTACTAGGGAGGTTACCTCCGTGACTGGGCATCACGGTGAGGACGGGTAGGTGGAGCTCGTAGCCATAACAGGAAGTCCATCTAAGAGAAGGCTAACTCTGATTTCAAAACCCTGGATGTCCTAGGTATGACTTAAAACTGCATCCGGGGGCGAGGCTCTGATTGGGGACTTTCAGAGCTTTAGGGATGGTGGAGTTACCCTTTAATTTGCCATTGCTCCCAGGTCTACTCTGAGCCGGAGTGATAGCACCTACCTAGGCTTTTTAATGCCTTGTAGGGTGAGACTATTTAGGAAAGGGCTAGGAGAAAGGAAACTCTGTTATCAAACCAAACCGTCCCAAGTCCTCAACGGCAGAACAGGCGGGCGATGTTTTCATCAAAACTCAACGGCTGTGAAGGCGGAAGAAGGCTGCAACAAGTCTGTTAGCTCCGATAGTCTCGGTTTCACCCTGCCATTGGACTCAGCTAAAAGCTTGTGAAGTTTGTGTGCTTACTGAAGGTGCAGCAGTAAGTACACTCTAAACATACTCAGGCACAGACGTCTTCATAAATATATGTCTTATGGCAATGAAGACTCTTATCCTCGACCTCGAGGAAATGCGACGAGGACCACGACTTCTCTCAATATTTCTATATTTTTCGTGTTCATTTTTTTTACTCTTTTTAAATTTATTTCAAAATTTATTTAAGGTATCCCATGTTGTGGATATGTTGTGCAATTGTCTTAGTGATATCATGTCTTTACTTTCCATCTGATTTATTTATTCAATACTTATGCTTGTGCAATCCATTATAGAAAATGTCATCCTAAATTATTTCATGTTAATTGTTTTTGAAGTGTGTAATTTATGTTCAATAATTTGAAAAATGTTCAGAGCTATTTTGTGCTTAATTTTTTGAGTGGGAGAGGAGGAGGGCAAAAAATGTCTTACCTAGGACGCCAAATGAGTCAGGAAAAGGTAGGGTCTGGAAAGAGAAATGCATAAATTAAAGGACGCTAACAAGCAAGAGTGTTGGTAAATTATAGGAAAAAGTATGTGTCGTAGAATGACTCCCGACGATATACCATATATCACTATTCGTTGAGGGAACTTCCTTAATTATCTCTAGAGTGCGTTTTTACTGTCTGGCGGCCGATATTATGTATCTTCAAAATGCTTAAGAAGTGGAACTGAGCTCAAGGATAATAATATTGCTATCATTAATAAAATAGAGTTTTATTAATAATAACTATAAACAAAACACAAAAACGGAAAATATTGACAAACAGAATGGAAAGGGTCGTGGAGACTCGGGCAAATCCAAGGATTTAAGGGATCAAAAAAGGTAAAACAAATATGGAGTTAAAGAAATGGGATGGTTCGATAAACCATTTAAAGCACAGGATAGAATTGACAAATAAGGGATCAATACTCAAAAGGTGACGCTTGGCTTACGTAACTTCATTAGGGTGCAGTGGAAGGTACTTGAAGGAATATTCGGTCCGCTGGCGAGTTCCAGCCGAAGGGGGGGGGATAAAAGGATCCTGACGTGGCGTCTTGGAAAGGAGAACCGTTACTCGACGAACGGCTTGACGAACAATGGCTGTTCTAGGTTGTTCTTTTCTGAACAAAGGGGGGGATGAGAACCGTCTCTTGTCTACGGGCTCAAGAACAATGGCTGTTCTAATGTTGTTCTCCTTTGAACAACAGAAGGGTGAGAACCGTTTCTTGGCGAAGGGCTCAAAACGAACAATGGCTGTTCTAATGTTGTTCTCCTTGAACAACAGGGGGGGATGAGAACCGTTTCTTGGCGAAGGGCTCAAAACGAACAATGGCTGTTCTAATGTTGTTCTCCTTGAACAACAGGGGGGGATGAGAACCGTTTCTTGGCGAAGGGCTCAAAACGAACAATGGCTGTTCTAATGCTGTTCTCCTTGAACAACAGGGGAAGGATGAGAACCGTTTCTTGGCGAAGGGCTCAAAACGAACAATGGCTGTTCTAATGCTGTTCTCCTTGAACAACAAGGGGGGGATGAGAACCGTTTCTTGGCGAAGGGCTCAAAACGAACAATGGCTGTTCTAATGCTGTTCTCCTTGAACAACAGGGGGGGATGAGAACCGTTTCTTGGCGAAGGGCTCAAAACGAACAATGGCTGTTCTAATGCTGTTCTCCTTGAACAACAGGGGGGGGATGCCTTGGGGACTTGGCGTCACTAAAGGCTCGAACCTTTGGCACTCAAGGAATATTGTCCTCCTTCTGGACAAGTGATGGTGAATCTCGAGGTCGAGGTCCCTTGGCGCACAAAGGGAGAGAGGGTCGTGGTGATGTTTCGCGACGAAAATCTGGATCTCCAATCTGATCTTAGTGGTAAAGTTTCCATATAAATAGCCAGGACATCTCCTTGGCGTGGGGGAAAATGGAGTGAAAGCTTGGAGGGAACGCACAGCTGGGCCGGAGAAAAATGCCTTATCTGTTCATAAGCCTAACTCGATCTGGCGAGGTCGGCGTATGGGGGCGAACGGGGGGACAATAACCTCCTTGTTTAAACATTGGCGTCCGGTAGCTGTTGATAAGACTCCAAGCCTCGAATCGAAGATGCACGTGGGCAGCCTCATGGTTTTAACTAAAATGTGATAGAAGTTGAAATGAATGCAGCTCTGAACTCGTTCTATCACAGTATGCATAGCCAATTCTACACGAAGACGCAATCTTTGGTGTCATACTATGCCTTGTTCTATAATACGATTACTCCAATGTTCGCGTCATTACTTTTACTCTTCCAGCTAGAATGTAAATATGTGGTAATACTCATAAGAGAATTCTTTGATGTGTTCTTAATGTTATTCATTAATATGACGTGAATTTTGGGGAGCAAAGGGGGGCTTATACGTTTTACTGAGAAATGGCAATTGGGTTTAATTTTGTTGCCAGGGGTGTCTTTTGAGAGGTTCATCGTATCTGAAACTTCTTTGTTATTTCTCATCAATTTGTGATTTATTACTAAAGTATCCTAAAAAAAAAATGTCAAGTGTATAAGTTATGAGTGATAGTAGGAGTGAGTATGCACCCGATTAAATTGATATGGACAAATTTAGTAGCAACATTTCGGAATTCAGCGATGATCATTTTTATGACATTTACTTTATATATATATATATATATATATATATATATATATATATATATATATATATATATATATATATATATATATATATATATATATATATATATATATATATAAATATATATATATATATATATATATATATATATATATATATATATATATATATATATATAAATATATATATATATAAATATATATATATGTATATATATATATATATATATATATATATATATATATATATATGTATGTGTGTGTATGTGTGTGTGTGTGTAGTAATCGGATTATATAATAGGTAGGCTACTGGCACTAAATTGCAGGATTCAATAAGACGAGCGAAAACCGCCACAAAATGGACGCGTGGTGGTCTTATTAAATTCCAGCATACTCAACACATATAAAATAATATGTCTAAAATTAAAATAAGGAAATGAGAATGTATAGATTAATTTGCATCTATGAATTTGAATACAAAAAATAAGGTTTTTAAATATATTTGTTAATGTATATATATAGAAGGCAAGCGACCGTTAGAAGTGAGCGCGGGACAAACAATGTACGAATGCGCGAAAGGTCAGAAACAACTGTCTCAATAAGTCAACGAGTAAAAAAACATTTCGCGTCTCAGAATAGATTTATCGAAAGACGAAAGTCTACGAAGCACCTGGGTAAACATACCCGTTGACCAAAAGGAATTGTATCACAAAGCTACGACAAGCGTATCCTATTATATAGATAAAACTTGGGATAGGAAAGTAATTCGACTTACACAGCTTTCGGTAGCTCCGCCTTTGTGGTGTAGAACAATGATTCTAGGCTACGTCCTCTAGAAAATAGGCTTATATATATATATATATATATATATATATATATATATATATATATATATATATATATATATATATATATACAGTAAACTCTCGATATAACGAACCATATGGGGCGGGGGGCGTTTGTCAAAGCCGAAAGATCGTTTAACCCGATGGCCGTTAAAAGCAACCAAGTTCGTTATGGATATGTAATACATATGTAATTACTAATAAAGTCAAGTGGACTACATAACATAGTATTGATACGAACCTTGCACTGTAGGATACATGTGACACACCAACACTCACTCAGGCTGGTCGTAACGCTTGCCTATTAAACCCGATAGAGTTTGAACAGGAAATTTGGTTCGTTATTTCCGAAATTAGTTATATTGAGGGTTTACTATATATATATATATATATATATATATATATATATATATATATATATATATATATATATATATGGTTGTACCACGTAGGGAAAAGGAAAGATTGATTGTAGCTAGTACTTTCATTATCTTAATAACATTTTCAAACTCGGCTGATTCCACCGGTTTGGTCCACTCAAATTGTTTGGTACCGCTATGTAGACGATGTCCTGGGAATTCTAAAAGAAGATTTTGACATTGATGTTTTTTTTTATTTATAAATTCATTGGTACCGTCAATTAAATTTACTTTCGAAAAAGAAGAAAATAATAGCCTTCCTTTCCTAGATGATCTAATAATTAGACAACCAGACAGGTTTAAGTTTTCTGTTTCAGGAAACCGACAAATAATTTATCGTATGACCATTTTAATTCAGGTCATTTTACAATATTAAAACATCAGTATTTTCTATCATGTATCTTAGGGGGCTCAAAATATATAGTACTGACTATATAGATCAAGAATTTACAAAAGTTAAAGAGATCGCCTTCAATCTGTGTTACCCAAAATATCTTTTGGAAAAATGAATGTATAAAGCTAAAAAAAATTCTATAACCGCAAGTTAAGGAAAACAGAACCTTTACACAACATATTACTTTTACCTTAACATGATAATTTCTTGTATGTAGTACCAATGGTAAAACAACTTGATATAAATGTAATTTTTAAATAAAATTATACATTAAAAAATATGTTTATAAAACACAGCCCAAGGAACGATAATAATGTTACGAGGGGTGGTCAATAAGTTTTGCAATTCGGATATAAGGAAACGAGATATGAGGAAGAGTGTTTTATTATTTTTCAATATAACTATCCTCGACTTCAATGCACTTGCGCCACTTGTCCCTGAGGCTTCGAATTCCCGACAACCAGAAATCTCCCGGCTGCTGTTCAATCCACTCCTGGACGGCGAGCTGGACATCTTCATCGTCCCCAAACTGGCGTCTACGCCGTGCAGCCTTGAGCTGGTGGAATAAAAAGTAGTCGCTAGGGGCTAAATCTGGACTGTAGGGGGGGGGGGAGCTTCTCGAATCCGCACTCGCGCAGGGCAGCTCGTGCAACTATGGCCTTGTGGACTTTGACGACGTTGAAGTCGATCGTGGGGCGTGAGGTTTCTAGGGACCCAACGGGCAGAGACCTTGGTCATGGCCAAATTGTCGTGGATGATGTTGATATCACTTCCATGTGATATTCCAAGTTTTCGCTCGATTTCTTCGTCTTTCACACGTCGATATGTGAGGATCATCCTTTCCACACGGGCCACATTGCCCTCATTGCTCACGTCTGACGTGCGTGCTGGACGGGGCTCATCTTCAAGGAACTCACGACCATGTCGGAACTTCCTATTCCAGCGAGCAATGGTTGCATATGAAGGGACGGTATCGCTGTACACTGAAACCATGCGTTCATGGATCTCTTTTGCATTCTTGCCTTCCCTGGTCAAATATTTGATCACTGGGCGGTGCTCAACCTTCTCCATTGTTCAAAAATTTGTGACTGACGATCTGCGATCAGCTACTGCTTCTTAAATAGGCGAGGCAGGAGTGTGCGGCTGCAGGTTCTGACTTGTAATAACTTGTCCTAACCGCCCCACAAACAGCTATCCCCCTTCCTCTGTTTTGCCCTACTGATTCGCAAAACTTATTGACCGCCCCTCGTATATATAGTATACCTTTCTTGGATTATAATTTATACTATGTGGGTCAAATTTATAAAAATATCTCGGTAAGAATTAAGCAAAATAAAAATGCAGTATCGAAGGGATATACAAATAATGCTTTGGTCCTCCATAGGCTTATATTGGGTCACCAGATTAACTGGTCAAAAGTAGATACCATAATGCATATAAATGATTTTATTAGCAGTAATATCTTTCAATCGTTCCTAATCTCCAGGCCAAATGAGAGAACTGTAAATATTAGCCACGGTTTGTTTTCATTAGATCCAGTCCTATCTTTCTTCCTCAAATCAAACTTATCTGAGTTCATAAAAAAACTGACCTTCTGATTTTATAGGGAAAACATTGCTTTCTATAAATACAGTGTCTCTCTATTTCGTAAACCATTGTGAGTTTGAAAATGTCATTAAGATAACAAAAGTAATAGCTCCAATCAATCTTTCTTTTTCCCTATCTGGTACAACCAAATTTTTCTACTCATTCACGTGTTACCCCTCGTGATTTTTACCTATATATATATATATATATATATATATATATATATATATATATATATATATATATATATATATATATATATATATATATACATATTCAGACCAGCTCAGCTTGGATGATTAGTGTATTATTAAGATTATTAGATTAATGTCGTTTCCCGTTTAAATTCACCAATTCTTGTTGTCACTCCAGAATTTAATATTTCGCGTTGAATATATATATGCTTAATGAGAGTGGTATTCCCATTTCTAAACCTTCGGTAAGCCCAGCCAAAATAGGAACATAGTGAAGAAATCATCTTTGTAGTCAGATATTTAATTCCCCTTCCTATAAACCGGCATCAAGGGATCCTACTATAAATTAGTTATTCTCCTGCTCCCGCCTATAAGTGTACCGCCCACATCTCAAGAACGCCTACATCGGAAGCTGAGCACATGCTTGTCACACATCTATGTTACCATTTCTTTTGGTCAAAGTCTGTATTTGCCCAGCTGTTTTCTAGACTCCCATCGTCTGATAATTCTATACCGAGACGCGAATTATTTGTTTATTCGTTTCCTCTTGTCGACTTAGGTATCTAGACCTTTTATATTTTTCTCACGCTCGCCCTTTTTGTATTTCCCGCGCGTTAGGATTTAATGAGATCACTGCGGGTCCATTTTGTGGAGTTTCTTGCTTGGCCTATTGAATCCTGCAATTTGGTGTCAGTAGCCTACCTATTATAATATAACACGCTCCCTACAAATTAATGCAAGACAAAACAAATACTTGTAAATAAGGTAAAATTACAATTTAATGATATATTTATCAATGCAAAGCAGAATATTTTGTAATAAGGTAAGTTAAATCGTTGTGCTCCCACGTGAACGTACAAATATACATAAATTAAGAAAGAGGTGCAGCCGACGGTCTGGCTGTAGAGATAAAGAGAGACGGTGGAAACCGCTGTGAACACATAGAACAGAATCTGATATTTCCCGCCAGAGTGTACGTGAACCCGTGAAGACACAAAATCAATTTTGCTACAAATGTTAGGGGATAAAGTAATGTTATGTTTCCAAATTCAGATATTATATTGATGAACACACACCCTTTGAGCAAATAAACTCCGCCCAGCAGTCTTAGTGAAAAACACATGCACATACCTTTTGATCCGATAAGCTCTGCCCTACGTTCAGATCAAAGAAGCGAAGCCACGCCCCCTTATTGACGTTAGTATAAATAAGCAGGCAGAAACATACAACAGCATTATTATTAGTATCATTATCATCATTGGCGGAATGGATTACCAGTATTAGCATTGGCCAATATTAGCCTAGGGCCAGACAGTATCTCGTCCTCAATCCGTCCATCCATAGTCCCAACAATCTGACCCAGAAAGAGACTTACAAGAAACATTGAGTATTAACACTGATAGTCAGCCCAAGACGCGAGCACACAAACGAACCACGTTAAATTCAACAATTTCACGAGCCTAAACCAATTTAGCCCTAGGCCAAAATTAAAAGCCTCTTAAACCGCGATTCTATCCTTCCGAGTCCTTCCTTCTGCCAAGCAACAACCAGGTTAGCATTCGAACCCAGCCTACAAGCGGATTACCCAAAAGAACACTTGGAGTCAGACCAAACTCAAGTGAATAGCAGGATGCAAGTATGGCTTAAAAAAAATATATAAACATAAATGAGTCTGAAAAGGTTAATAGCAGCATCAACACATTAATAACAAAGGCATTGGTCGCAGTATTTCAGACGGACATTTCGTTCCTGTTCCTTTGTACAAATCCATCGATTACGCTGTCTATTCTAACATCAATTTTGTTGTGAGCACCGATCAAGGCCAGGCTGTTGAGGTGTTCCTGAGTCAATTGGGGAGCGGTTGCTTCAGCCCTCCCTTTGATCTTAACATCAACCTCCATTCTTCCATCCACAAAAAGATTAACCTATTTATAAACAGTTGGTTTTCGGTGTCATTGTCTCCATTAACTTTTATTAATGTATCAATAATCTCACTCTTCCGCCATCTTCTTGCTTTAACTTTAGTCGAATCCATGGTATATCGCTGTGAGATCCAAAATGAAAATGCTACCATATCATTCAACATAAAGCAGAGAAATTTCTGCGGACGTGACTAATAGTAAATAAGTTGAAGTTTACATTAGTGAAATTACAATTTTCAGTGGGTATTTCATTTTCTTATAATATTCATTTTCTATTAACTTTTTGATGAACCCTCGCATTGCACATCTTTTCAGCACAAAAGTGTAGATAGAGGGGAATAGGAAAAAGGGCAAAGAAAAAATAATAGCGTAGGCGAGTTGTGAACAGCTTCCCGCGTCGCTGGACCACTGTTAGCCAGCGGCGAATGCACTCGGCCATCCTGAGTCTCATAAAAAGACTCATCCAAACGAAGCTTTTAAGCCGCACGACTCCACTTCTCGTACGCTATAAAAGACATGAATTTTACCAGTACGGCGCGGTGAATAAAAAAAAAACACTTTTAGCACCTTTCCAGCTATGTGACCCACAGGTGAGTCACCAAGGATTTTCATTTGTTGCGACGTGACCCACCGGTGGGTCCCTTAATCAAATTAATTGATATTTATTTTGTACCTTATTTTTTACTCTAAAAAAAATATGTTTAGATTTATGATGCAAGACTAATTTATAAAGGTTAATTTATAGAAAATACATTAAGCAAACACATTTATTATAAAATTATGAAAGTTGCATTCTTTTAAAATGAACGTTTGAATATTTGATATCTTTTAACTGAAATTTTTACTTGAATATCATTAAAATAAACATTTTAACAGTTACAATAACAAGGTGACTCAAATATAATATTTTAATTATTTTTATATTTATGCTTCAAATTAAAACATGGTAAACAAAGATAAGGTTTTCCATCACATGACTCATAAAATGTAGAAACTTTTCTGGCCTTCGACTTTGTCTCACGAGAACCTTAATTTGCAGATATCATTTCATAGCATCCTCCGCATCTTTCATTTAGCTTCTTGGAGGCAGTGTTCCGCATTCCGTGGTATGTTCAGATTACTTTTTCCTGGTTTGATCTTCTCGTGAGGCATATGGCCGGTATAAGAAAGAATTCTTGACTCCTTGAAAGAATGAAATGAAATGCTCTTTGAAGCATTTGAAGCAAATGGCCAAATTTTATTATCAACATATGAAGGTTATACTCTCAAACAGAGTTGTTCTGATCCAACAAAAGAAAATTGGTGAATTTCTTTACTCTCCAAATACTATTCTGGAGCAGAGAGTAGTTTAGCCTCATCTAACTCATTATCTTCATCACTGGCATCAATACCATCATCATTTTATATATATATATATATATATATATATATATATATATATATAGATATATATATATATATATATATATATATATATATATATATATATATATATATATATATATATATATATATATATATATATATATATATATATATAAATAAATAAATATATATATATATATATATATATACATATATATATATATATATATATATATATATATATATATATACATATATATATATATATATATTTATATATATATATATATATATATATATATATATATATATATATATATATATATATATATATATATAACATAAATAATACACATAAATGGAAAAATGGAAATAAATGAACAATTATTATAAACTTCTTATAATCTACAACCAAGCAGCTGGCAAATAAAGCCATTTTATAGTGGTTTTATTCAAGATACTGAAACAAATATTTGAACAAAAATATTAGCAGTTATATAGTCAAATTATATAAAAAATACACATGTATATAGCGTGACCACGGGTGGATCTCATCGCAATTTAGAATAAAATGTATTCTTGTACTCAGATGGGACCCACCAGTGACCCCCAGATTCGCCGCTGCAGGAAACGTTAGAATCTCTTTTTTTTCTCAACGGAATTCTACAGATTCACCACTGCACCGTTTTTACAGAAAATAATAATTTCACTCTATTCAATAACCAATTGACACTGCTTGTTATTACTCAGAAGCAGTTTTAAACCCCAAAATTCCATTTAGGGCACCATCTGTTTCTGAAAGCTTTGGTACTCGCATAATTTATATCCGCTTACAATTGTTCATTTTTTCTACTCCCCCAAAAATCGAAATTATATAACAGTCCAGCACGAACCATTTGATTAAAATATTTAAAAACAAAAATTGTTTAAATTGCCTATTATATATGACCTTGTATGATGTAATTTAATCAGCGTATTATCAAAATGTGATGCTAATATCATCGTGGTTTATGGGTCATGGGTCTGGGTTAACCAGTTTATAGGTCCCGGATGGTTACCAGTTTATAGGTTGGTTACTCCGGTTAGTGGGTGCGTTAGGTACGAAGAATTTGAAATGGAAGGTGAAGGCGTCATCGATGCTATTGCGCTCCTCGAAGACCACGGTTAATCGTGGTAGTGCGGGAGTGATGGTGTCTGGCAGATAGCGACCTGACGAGTATCGAGGGCTCTTAGGCAGAAGTCCTATTTTTGTCCTCCGATCAAATTTTATTTTGACCCCAAAGGTTTCACCTAGATACTGCTTTTGGCTTGGTTCCAGAAGGTGCTTTGGTTACCTCGGGATTAAAGGAAAGAACTCAAAGGGAAGGCGACTATAAGTAGTTTTTTTTATTCTTGAAATAGCGTCTACCCTATTAGGCGTAAGTGAAATAAATCTAGTTCTATGCGGCGGTGTGTAAGTTTTACTAATGTTGGGGTAGCTGAGGCAAAGGTCGCAGGACTTAAGAGCGAGGGACGAACCCCGTGATGTCAGTAATACTAATTCGATGAGGAATATACCTTTAGTTGAGTCTATCCGGCTGAATGACTTAACTGCCCTCTCTCAATGTTTAAGTTGTTAAATTTATAGTTCATTGCTTAATGGGGGCGTGACCTCTTTTTTTTCATCTCAAGGAGCGGGGCGGAGGTAACGATAAGAAAACTCACTTGTTAGCCTCTCCGCTGATCGTTGGGGGTAGTTTTCAGACGTGGGTGCGTCTGTCGAGTATCTGAACACATTTTCAAACCGGGCTGGCAGATCCTATCAAGATACGACTGTTTATTTTTCGTTTGACATTTAATTTTTCGCTGATGATGGTCATCGTTAATGACTGAAACGTTCGGAAAATTAAATGTTTGCAACCATCGCATATGTCTTCATATTCCTACTACGAATAAAGTTCCCAAGGAATGACTCCATCACACATATATATATATATATATATATATATATATATATATATATACAACAATACGGGATGTTATTTTCTTCAATTAAAATATATTTATATAATTTACCCCCAAACTAGCTCCATAATTACACAAGTTGCAATTATGATACATGAAGTATATCAACTTTGGTTTACAGGAAAATTACAAAATATTGAGGCATGCGGCCATTTTTGCCTCTTTCTCCTCTATTTTAATAAATGATGACAATACAATGACCTTGACCGGATTCAAGAATAGATGAGAGGATGGTTGTAACACATGAATTTGTTAAAGTGGCAGCAATCTTGTGATTCTTTGTTTCAAACCATGTGATGCCAATCGGGTTAACATTTAGGGTTTGGATGTGGATCCTATACTGAGAAAAAAGCCTTTTTGTCTACTTATACATTAATTCGTGTACGCACGGAACGGGGATAACCTTTAAATTAATATTTATACTGACTTTTTACACTTGATTTGTTCTAATAAAATTAATATCATTCCTCTTACCACCCGACACAGGATTTCTTTCAATTTACACATTTTTAATCTTAACTAAGCACTGAGTTTACGCCTTTTTAACTGGGCACAAACTTAATTTGGACTCTAACTGATATGCACTGGCATTTTATAGCTCTGATATTGTCATAATTAATATTTGAACAGGGTGCCCGAACGTATAGCGTGAGTTTGTATATTGTAGATAGAGGAGATTAGGAAAAGGGGAAAAGAAAAAATAATAGCGTAGGCGAGTTGCGAACAGCTTCCCGCGTCGCTGGGCCACTGTTAGTCAGTGGAAAATCCACTCAGCCATCCTGAGTCTCAAAAAAGACTCATTTTAGCGAAGCTTTTAAGCCGCTCGCCTACACTTATCGTACGCTACACAAACCCCCTCCTAGAAGCGGAGCGTATTTTGGAGAAAAGAAGAGAACCCGTTTAGAAATGTTATCCAAGGGCTAACGCTCCATCTTCCTGGTCTGAGCACCGTTGTATATAGAGGAGATTAGGAAAAGAGGGGAAGAAAAAATAATGGCGTAGGCGAGTTGCGAACAGCTTCCCGCGTTGCTGGACCACTGTTAGCCAGCGGCGAATCCCCTCGGTCATCCTGAGTCTCAAAAAAAGACTCATCGCCACTCGCCTGCACTTCTCGTACGCTACAATGTCTATTAACTCTTAGCTTCGATGTTGGTCAATGTGTTATTATGTGGAGAATGAGCAATCTTTGGCTGGGTTTGGTCCCCACCTACGTCCATCTGTCACGGTACATCTTAGCTCATCCAGCTGCTTGAAGTATTCCGGCTAGTGGAAAAGAGATGAACCTCTTACCATTCTAATGGTCGCTTTGACGATGCTAACGGTGGTGGAGTATGTCAGGCCTACTTTTTCTTGGGCTGATAGTAGGCTTGGGGTTGGAAAAGCTTTCTTCTCCAAGCGCTCCTTGTTCGTTGGGCGAATCCATCGTACTTCTCGATCCCTCTTCTTGTTCGAGCGAAAAGGGGACACCACTTATGGGGTTAAAGGTAAAAGGTGATGGCCGGTTCTAAGGCGAATTCTTTATTTTGTTCGAGAGAATTTGGCAGGCCTACTTCTTCTCCGTTCTTCGAGGGGTCACCAGTCACATAATCTACCTCTTTGCGAAAGGAGCACCCCATAACCGGGGACAAGGCCTACTTCTTCGGGCTTACTTAACGTTCGGGCTGGACTTCACGAGGGATGGACGAGAGGAGGGAGTGACGATAATAATAATCTGACTAGGCAAAAGCCTTTACTTGAGTCTATCTGGCTGAATGACTTAACTGCCCTCTCTGAATTTTAAGGTGGTTAATTTATACTGTTGTGGGGGTCGAACCAAGTAAAACATTCGAATTAAAAATTTAAACGGTTCACCCATTAAACCTTATAAATGGGAAGACAAACTTCCCGGTATGTATTTCTTCTTAGAAGTTTTCTTGAGAAAGGCGTTATTAGGTCCTCCCTGAAACTTTTCCTCTTCTACCTGAGCTAGCCTTTACCAGTTCGCAGCGAGAGAGCAAGCGTACAGACTGAGTAAGTCAAATGAAAAAAATCGGAAAATGGATTTCAGCCGTGTTTACATGCAAACGGTTTGAACATTATTAACCATTTAAATCTACCGTGACTCTGATTGGACAATTATTGCAGTGCTTATGGATAAAAGCTGATTGGTCTATTTGTTAACGCTAAGGTCTGTTATTCCAAAACTGAACATAAGTATGACAATTAAATGTATTTCAATCCTGATTAGTTGAATTTTGTAGAATTATGAGTAGATAGAATAACTATTTATATAGGTGTATTTTTATGGAAAGAGAGAGTTAGCAATCATTATTATTCGAGGCTTGTTCCAGCTGTTTACAAAGGAATAAAGAATCCAGCTATATATTTTCCTTTATTCTAAGGAAGCGTTTGATCACATAATCCAGCCTACCAATTAACGAGAGAGAAATCGTTATCGAGCCCATGTAGGTGTGCGGAATGTATATGAGAAATTACGTCCAACTCCATATATAAATAGCAGAAAAAAAACTTACCCAGTCAATAGAACGGACTAGCCAGTCGTGTGGCATAAACATCGCGAAAGGAATCAAGAGGTAACTCGTTTGAATCTCAGCAAGTCCAAGTAAATTTTATGAGAATCTCTTAAGGAAGAAAACGAGGAGGCTTGAAGGACCAACTCAACCAACCAACTCCACAAGAATACGGAAGCCAAGACTCAGCAGAAGAAAACGTTTGAAGGGCCAACTCAAAAGAATCTGAAACAAGAACAAATAAACATAAAAAAGCCCCCCCCCCCCATACCCCTTGTCGTAAAATGCCCCTTGTTTTTGATCACTATACTTTTTGACACCCTTTTAGTATCGGTATGCTTTAAGGGGCGTGCGTTACTTCTATGATGAAGTAGGCTTTGTTCTAAGAGTGCTAATTTAGTGGTTTAGTTCTTAAGGAAGAGCTATTTTTAAACACATAAGGATAAGAGGAAACACCAGAATCTACCAAAATAAACATGTATTTTAAATTAAAAACTTAAATATTACACACCAACAGTAAACACATTTCTATCTTTGGCCTCAAAGATCTTTCAATGACAAAACATAAACAAATAGGCTTCCCGTAAACATACCAATTGCCGATTAGTATTTTTTTACCGCGACTCTATTTGATTAGCGTTAAACATTAAATTAACGTACTCTCGTCTACAAACACATATGACCTAGGTTCAAGAACAATGGTTTCTACTCTCCTTTAAAACGTGGGACGTACTAAACTTCTACTAGCGCAATAGAGATATAAATGTTATTGTTAACTTACAGGTAGGTATTAGGGATTGCCGGATGTCGCTGGAGGACTTATCTCTCGATTTGAAGTGTTTTGGCCGCTGCTTGAATTTTCGTCGCCTGTGACGGGGGCTGATTCTTCAACGTAATTAAAGAACGGGAGCTCGTTGGGGCAGGGTTCTTCTCCTCTCACTCTTACGGAGCTTGAGATGTGAGAGTCGCTCGAGTGTGAGTGGCTTTGCTTTTCTTCAGTCGGACTTCTTTGCAGACTGAAAAGGCTTCTTCGGTATGGCACCGATATAAAACTTGACTATTTAGGTTAATACGGCCCTGAAAGGGGGAAACGATTTTCTTAATCTGATCCTATCGTTTCTCACGGAAATAGTCTAGTATGGCTGAAGGATCGATCTTCACGAACTAACCCTTCTTCTGGCGTATCGACTTCTAATCTTCTTGTCTGGCTGAAAGATCGATCTTCACGAACTAATCTTTCTTCTGGCGAATCGACTACTAATAATCTTCTTGTCTGGCCGATGGATCGATCGTCACGAACTAATCCTCCTCTGGCGTATCGACTTCTGATAATCCCCTTGTCTTTCTTTGCGGGGCTTATTTATAGGCGGATTGCCGCCCCATCTAAAGGGGGAAGTGACCAGGCCACAGAGGCAAAGGGGGGGGGGAGTGAATGGTGAGTTAGCATCTGGGGAGTGCGAGAATTCCTGAGGTGGCACAGGGGTGCCCAAGTCAGCTCGCAAATTATAGGCTCGCAACCGCACCGCTACTTGGCGTGCCTTCTGACTCGCACCGCTTTTTTTTCCATAACCACGGGTTTATGGGTCTCGAAGGTAATTCGATCGTTAGAGCGTCGTTTAAGGACCTTAGGTGGTCGCCTTCAAACAGATGTTAGCTCCAACTGCCCACAGCGGCGGAGAGATCACACATCGTAAGCATTTTCGCCGGCTACCTTTCCCACGCTTCTCCTCATAAGGGAGGGGGGCTTTAATGTACCTATACTCCTCCAGGATGCTTAATGTAGCCATTTCTCCACACCCCTATACTTCCTTGCTTAAGGGGGCCGTGACCTCCTATTATTATCTCAAGGCGCGGGGAATAGCTAGCGATAGGAAATTCTTTTGTTAGGTTCTCTGCTGATAGTTGGGAGGAGTTGTCAAATGTGTGTGCGTCTTTCGAGTATCTGTTCACATTTTCAGACCAGGCTGGGAGAACCTATCAAGATACGACTGTTTATTTTTCGTTTGACACCTTCACGAGAACTCGACCGGTCAAAGCATATACCACTTTTGTATTTACTTGCCTTACCGTTAACAGGCGTCGGCATCTTAGGTCCTGCGGCTGCTCCTTGGTGTATATAGATGACCGCGCACGAGCGTGTGTATGTGTGTGTGTGGCCTCGCGGGAAACCAGTTATTTGTTTGCCTTTCTTATGCTTTTCCACTAAACATACAGTTATAAAAATATGTATTTCTCTATTTTTAAAATAGTTTGCTACTTATTACATGTCATATTACCTTAGGGGGGGGGTCTCTAGAAGGACGTCCCTAATTATGGGGGAACCTTGAAGGTAATCGTGAGGACAAGCAAGAGCCTAGGAAGGGAAACGCTGGTTGCCAGTAATGGTGATATATTATCGAGTTATCGCGTAGTCTTTCGGCAAGAACTCGGGTTAATACAGATGCCCGGTTGGTTTGCGTTGCCCTTCTTTATTTTCGACGAGAGTTATTTTTGTTGATTGCTATGGGGTGCCCTAAGTTGAGGGACGGTCTTAGTCTAGCGACGGGGTCAAATAGCCCGGAGGATGGGGATAGACCACACTAGGGTAGAACACAGGTATTTCAGGAGTTATGTATTCGCGAGGAATTGTGATTAACAAAGAGAATGCGCAACGGCTGTTTTCCAGATTAATAAGGCCTTGAAGCAGGAAGATTGAGGAACGTCAGGATATTGAAGTCACCAAAGCAAAAATAGAATTATTATTGAATTAGATCTTATTGCACTTTACAAAAGTTCTTTAATTAAATTTTAAGTTCTAAGTTATGACATAAATTGAGTTCGAGGTCAAGTGCGGGCAAAGTCTAAAGGAGGCCGGACGAATAGAGTCTTTAAAAGTTAGACCTTAATGTCTGCGTTATGTACAAAGATGAATTACGCGAATCCGAGAGATCGGACTGAACGATATATAACGCAATATATTGCTATATAAAACAGTAATCTAATTATCCTCTTTGTTCTAGATTCACACAGTTATATATTCAATTTAAACCCCGCCCTACAAGTTCCTCGTTCAAGTAAGCCACACCTCCCTCATATGTACCGGCCTGTTGATTGGTCGGTATTAACATAATTCGACTTTTGATTGGCTACTGCCGAACATTTGATAAAGAAGGCACTCCGACTATTGGGTAAAATTCTCTGTGGGCGGTGGCATGTTGCCATGGAGACAGCTTCCTAATCTGATTTTTATTTATTTAATAGTGATAGCTATCCGGTTTATTCTGGAATCTGCCTTGATTATAATGTTTGCGTAAGATTGCCTCGACCAACTCTAACAGAGATAACTGTGCTCCGTTTACTCCCGTGTGACATTCTCGTAAACGGGGCTAACTTTACTTTTCCCTTTCTCTTCACTCTATGTGTGTAGCGACTCTCGCGTGTGTCCCATTTTGGACGTACACGCCGGTCGATACAACCTAATTAATTAATGTGTGTGTTCAATCTTAGGATTTCATAGATCCATTGAGCACTCATTTATGGGGATTCCTCACTTGGCCTATGTATCCTGCAATATGGCTGCCACAGGCCTACTTTCCTTGCATTTTGAATGCCACAGAGTATTCTTTGAATTATTGCGATCATCTCTCGTCCCACAACCGAGGCTTATGACTTAACTATCAGGACTATAATGGCATATATATGACAAGATTTTACCCCGCATAACTAGTAAAGTTGCGTAATTTTCAACATACAAATATTTAGAACAAAAAAGAGAGACTTCGATTGCGATGGAGTCGTTAATATGTAGAAGTATCTTTACTCTAACACAGAGAAACCTCTAAAAAAATGTTTAGTTAGATAAAAAAATGTAAAGTGTCCCCCTGCCTTCCTCCTTCCCTTGCTACATTCTAACACAGTACCCTGTCCATATTCAATCTGTCTAGAAGGATCATTGCTAATTTTAATCGAACCAACTAAACCTCCTTTTACCCACTTTCCTGAATTATTTAAGACTAGGATTTAGGATTGCTACACTATTACAGTACTTTTAAAATAAATTTAAATTTTCTAATTTTCTCATGTGAAATTCGTGTTAATAATGGCTCAGAATTTTGATTCTGGATTTTCAATCGTCGAGTATATGAGTGACCATAGCGGTTATCTTTGCGGATATTGCAAATCTACAGATACGAATTATAGTCATGGTATGTACTCTACAGACCAAGACGAGCTTAATTGTGCCAATCTCTCTTCCCAACCATTATTTGGAGATACATTGGTAATTGTGTAGACGATGGCCGGATTCTAGGCCTAGCTTTGTTTGGGCTATTTTGGACTACTTTTCGTTGTTACTTTTTTAGAGATGAAATCAAAGAATTTTATGGTGATATTTGTTTTTATACTGGTGCTGTGCCCCCCAGCCTCCCCCCAAAGGATTGAGGTAAATATGTAGATTATCAGCGCGAATGATGGGACGTACTATTTCGTCCTTGTTCCAAAATGTTTCACGTTTTTAGAGTACATTTAAGTTGACGGCTCGTGTGTGGGTAAACACAATAGGGAGACTACACTACGATGATCCTGAGTTTCATTAAATTGGTGGGGGGTCTGGGGGGGCATAGCCCCCTAGTATATAATCCTAATTGTTTATAGAATAATAAATCGAAAAGGACTCAAACGCGCATGAATATTCCAACACGAGTGAACGATAATATTTACACACAATTTTTTTTTTCCGGCTGGGCCGCTAATCTACATATTTACCAGGATTGAAACTCATGGTCATCGCAGTATTATCCCTACGGCGAGCCGTACCCAAAAACAAGCCGACGCTCAAAATAATCGTTAATACTTACGTCAGATGGGTGGGTAGAGTTTACCGGCAGCAAGCCAGAATTTGGTAAGATGTTCGTATCCTTCAGATTGAAAATTTGAATAGGCTGCCCATCTGTCAGATACAACTGTCGTGCCCGGCAAAATCCACTTTTTTATCTCTGCGAGGAGGGTTTCTCGATTTTGATTTGCCCCAGAAAAGATGAAAATTTCTCTTTGTTCCACGTTTGAACCTTCCTAAAACCCACTGCCCTTCCACTACACGGCCCATGGGCTTCGAAAAACGCAACATATTTCTCGTTGTCGGTTAAAATAGCCCTGAAACGTTGAATAGGTAACGAACAAACCTCACACGAAAATGACATTTTGATAAATAAGCGGGAAACAGCGTGGGTGGTCGTTTAAATATGAGGCGTGTGGATGGAAAAGTAGTGCATTGTTCTTGGAAAATTTGTGATTTTTTTTTTACTGAAATTGACCATTTGTGTTGAACTACACATATATAGTAATAAAAACACTAATACTGAACGCATCTATTTGGAACAATAATAAAAATGAAGGTCGTAAAAAAACCTTTTAAAAAATTCAAAGAATGGAAATAAATACGGAAAAGAATAAATGAAAAAGTAGTGTTTTCGTCAGAATTAAGACATGAGACTTCATTAACAACACCGAAATATGGTTTAATCGAGCATTAAACAATGGGAAATTAAGTAACAAGTAAATAAAAAGACTAAATAATGTCAGGCATAGGGTAGGTAGGATATATAGAAAAGAAATAAGGGGGAAAAAACATCTAAAATATAAGAAAAACCAAGTTTTGATCAATACATAAAAAGCCTTGAAAAAAATACAGCTTTCTGATTGGTCATTTATGAAACTGAATCCAGATCTGTGATTGGCCAGTGCAATAGCAGAAAAACACTGAAAAGTAGCCCCCAAAATAAACTAGAGTTGCATCCGGCCATCGTCTACACACACAATTACCGATACATTTAGTAAATGTGAATATTAGGACCATAATCGTTTTCACTTTAAAAAGTGATATTGTTTTTAAGTATACACTAGCATCGACCGCCTCTTCCTGGAGCCTAAAATTTGCTCCAGACAAATGTGTTCACCTAAGATTTAAATGCGGAATTGCCCAACCTGCTAATCCACCATACCATATAAATGGCAGAGCCATACATCCTGTCCCAGCTCATAAAGACAGGTGTTACTCTCAATGCAGATCTAAGATTCCACTCCCACATCAGAAATACTAACCTCAAGTCCACCATCTGCTTACTGTTAGTAATGGATAAGAGGCTAGGAAGCCTAGCGGTAAACATGTAGATGAGTGGCCCGGGCGTAAAAAATTATGTTGTGTAAATATTATCATTCATCCGTGTCATTTCTGATGTCATACCCCACCCCCAACCCCTATTATAATTCGCAAAACTATTAAAGGCGCTGACATGATGTAGTTAAAGCATTCACCTCTGTAAACGTCAGAACATGATAAAAATATGGATTATATACTGGGGGGGGCTATGCCCCCCAGACCCCCCCCCCCAATTTACTGAAACTCAGGATCATCGTAGTGCGGTCCACGCATCGTGTTTAACCCCCCATGAGCCATCCCCTATAAATGTACTCCAAAAACGTGAAACATTTTGGAACACGCTAGAAATAGTACATCTTATCGGCCGGGCCGCTCATCTACATATTTACCAGCCTAGCTCATAGGGTTGCCTCAGGGGTTGTTTTATGTAGTTATCGTAGTTGTTCCTAAATGCATTTACACTTGTTCCAGAGACTACATTTTCAAGGAGTCTGTTCCATTTATCGATTACTCTAGCATCAAAGAATCTGCTCTTTGTTGTGCGGTAGCGTGGCCTCTGGAGCTTGAGGCTGTGACCTCTGGTATTCATATGCAGACCTCTTAGAGTTAGTTTGAAAAACTGAGAGTAGTCGATGTTCTTGTACCCTTTCAGGATCTTGAAGACTTCCAGCATGTCTCCTCTTGTCCTCCTGTCTTCAAGTCTTGATAGCCGGACTTTGTAGAAGAGATATTTGAGGGTAGTCACTAGCTTCATAGCTCCTCCGCTGTACTTTCTCCAGGGGTTCTATGTCTCCTCTACCTTGGGGAGACCAGGCCTGAACAGGGTAAATATCTAGATTGGCACAGCCCCCCAGTATATAATCATAATTATTTATAGAATAATGTTCTAACATTTACATAACTAGGACTCAAACGCGCATGAATATTCAGGCATGGGTGAACAAAATATATATATACAAAAATCCACTTTTTCGGGCGTGCCGCCTATTTACATGTTTACCCTGGACAGTATACTCCAGTATGGATTTGTACAGTGCCAAAAACATGTCCGGGTCCATGTAGGTGCAGGTGTTTCTTACCCTGCCCAACATGGAGTTGGCCTATGCTGCTGATTTGGCCATGTGCGCAGCAAGTTTCAAGTCGTCAGTGATAATGACCCTTAGATCTCTCGCTTCACTTGTGGACTCCAGGTCGTTGTCCCCATGGTGTATGTATGTCCTGGGTTGTCTCTCCCAATGTGCATTACCTTACACTTTCTCTCATTAAACTCTAGGAGCCACTGGTCACTCCATTCCTGTAGTTTGATGAGGTTGGCCCAGAAGGTTTCCCCGTTGCTTGGTGATGTCAGTCTTCTGTAGATTTTTGCATCATCGGTGAATAGCTTTCCAGATGAATCCAGGCTGTCCAAGATGTCATTGACAAAGATGATGAAGAGAACAGGTCCCAGGATGCTTCCCTGCAGCACTCCACTCCAGACATCCCTCCAGCTGGAGAATGCTTCCCTCACAGCCACTCTGTCTTCTTCCTCCCAGGAAGGCCTGAATCCATTTCTTGTACTTCCCCTGGATGCCCACCGTTTGGAGTTTTGCAATCAGCCGTTTGTGTGGCACAGTGTCAAACGCCTTTTTGCAGTCCAGGTAGATGATGTCCACTGATTTTTCCTCATTCATGGCAGTCTCAAGTTCTTCATGGTATTCCAGCAGTTGGGTGAGGCAGGATCTTCTTGCTCTGAATCCGTGCTGGTGGGCACCCAGGATGTTGTTTTCCTCAAGGTGCTTGACCAACCGCTTTCTGATGATTCTTTCCAGGATTTACATGGCACAGAGGTTAGGCTCACTGGTCGGTAATTGAGGGGGTCAGTTTTCTTCCCTTTTCTGTATATTGGAGTTATCGTAGCTCTCCCTCTTTTATGGTTGCCCTCTTCACTACTGACATCAGACCCCTTCTCGATTTTGATTCTCCCATTTGGAACATAAGCTTTCAAGGCAACCTTACACTTCTGGAGTCAGTCCAGCGCCGTTGGACCAAACAAGTGGATAACCTCACCAACCTGCCTTACAACGATCGACTAACCCAGCTCAACCTATTCTCAATTAGGTGCAGACTTTTGAGGACTTGTTCTTTGTTACAAAATCTTCCTTGACCTTTCTCACATTAAACCTAGGGACTTGTTCATGATGTCATCTCACCATGGAACAAGAGGTCACAGATACAAGGTATTTGCCCCTCACGCTTCCACAGAAGCCCGGAAGAGGTTCTTCACTCACCGAGTTATCCACCACTGGCACTCCATCCCAGCTGATATTGTGGACTCCTCATCTCTCTCACTATTCAAATAAAAATTATCATATTACTTACATGAACAACTGTTCAATTCCAGCTCTTAACCCATTACATGCTACATAATCATCTCGTCCCATGTCTATACCCATAGTACTCTATGTTTGACACTCACCACCAGTCACTAATAAATACACCCTAACTTTAATTATCACATCTGACTGGCGTGTCATGATATCTTATCTGGGCTGCTCAACATTGGACTTGACTTGCCTTTTCCTGCCACATGTTGGAGGCCCTACCCGGTTGAGTAAACCCTCATACTTCAAGCCCTATGCACATCCATAAAAATGTCTGGATAAAAGATAGGTAAGATTTAAAAAAAAAGATGAGATATAAAGGCTACCTACTCCCACAACCAACAGAAAATAAAACTATATGTCACAATGTAAAAACAGGTCTACATACACATAGCCAGCCATGAGGAGGCTAAAAGCATTACCCCTCTGGACTTCAATGGCCAATCGTTGCCTGGGCCAAAAGGTTTCTCAGGGAGCTCCTGTTGCCTCACTTAGTTTAACATAACTTGATGTAATTCACTTAGATTTTATTCAAGCCTTTGATAAGGTTCGACATAGGACACCAGTTCACAAATTAAAAATGCATTCCATATGTGGTAAAGTTTTGAATTGGATAGCTGAATGGCTAAAAGACAGGAAACAGAGCTGTACTGAATGGGGGTGAGGTCACAGTGGAGGGACGTTATCAGTGGTATACCTCAGGGATCCATTCTAGGCCCTTTATTATTCATAGTTTTTATAAATGATCTTGGGAAGCTGTAAATAGCAGTGTCAATTTTTGCTTATGATCTTAAATTGGCAGTTGTAGTCAAAGAAGTTGAGGGTAGCTAAGTGCAGACTGACTTAAATAAGTTATTAGCTTGGGCTCAGAAGTGGCAGATGACTTTTAACCTTAAAAAATGCAAAGTTCTTAATATGGGAAGGGATAATAGGGAATTTAGCTATGAAATGGATGGGCATTGGTTGAATTCAGTTGAGGATGAGAAGGACAAGCATAGTAGTAGATAGGTCACTGAAGTTTTCAAAGCAGTGTATTGATGCAAAAATAGAGCAAATAGGGTACTAGGATACATTAAGAGAAATGTTAGCTACAAGACTAAGGAAGGTGGTTATCCTTAAACTATAACTCTTATGTCAGGCCACATTTAGACATGATATCAACCTGCTAGTCAGTACAAAGGAGGGCAACAAAAATAAGACCTTCCCTGAAGCACCTTGAATATGAAGATAGACTGAGGGTACTAAATAAATATGTTCTCATTTGAAAGGTATGTGAGAGGAGATATAATTGAGCTTTTTAAAATCTGTTCTGGGATCGATAAGTTGGATTTTAGCAAGTTATTTGAGTTAGAAGGTAGTAATATGACTAGGGTTCACCACTTAAAAAATAAAAAAACAGAGGTGCAGGTTGGATATTAGAAAATATTTTTTCACCAATAGAGTGCTAGATTACTGGAATAGTTTGCCATCTGAGATTGTAGACAGTCCAAACTTGGATGTATTCAAACGCAGATTAGAAGATTATATGGGGAGGGATGGCTAACTTCTTGGGGGGGGGTAAAAGGTTATAATAGGGGAGATATAGGTAAGGTTATTATTTTTAATGAACAGGATAGGACACTTAGGAATATGTTTAAGCTGCACATGTTTAGGAAAGAAAATGGTAGAAATTGGTTTAGGTAATTTTGACTAAGATTGGTGTGTCTTTTTTAAGCTACTAAAGCCTAGAATATTGCTTTGTATTGTTCCTGTATTTGTTTTTAATGTTAATATTAGTTCACCTTTTTAGTTTGAAACAAAGATATAGGAATATCAAAAGTAAAGGTAAATTTCTAGACCATCCCTACTATAATAAATATTTTTACCATAAAATCCATTTTTAGGCTTACCATTAAGTTAGCTTCCAATGGGTGAGCACAGCTACCTCAAAAATAAGCAATTAAAATGAAAATAAATGATTTACATGGAGAGAACGACAATCATATATTGCTAACCTAACCTTAATCTTAAAAAGGTTGTTAGCAATTTATGATTGTCATTGTCTCTGCAAATCGCTTATTTTTGCTGAAAGCTAAATGTGAAGCTAACCATGTATAAAAAAGTCAGAAAAATCTACTTTATGTATTAAAAAAATTGTGGTGGGGATGTTCTGGCAATTTGCTGTAAAAGTGCAAGCAAGCGTAACTTAGTCTGACTCTCAAACAAATAGTGAAACGTGTGCACAACCATTAGCATTTTAAGGTGGCAGCATAGAAGAATTATTCTTCTAGCATCAGGTTGAAATATTGTCTATTTGTGACTTTATAATGTGTGATAGACTCTCCATCATCAAAATATTACTCCTAGGAAACTATTATAAGATTATAAAGCAATATTGCATGCTTTAATAGCCAAAAATGTGAAATAAAAATTAATATTAAAAATGAATTCAAGTGTAAATTTAGGCATCTTATGACAATTCAAGATTACCGGTATTGTGGAAAAATTCTTGAGTTCCAGAATCAGGTTGAAATATTGACATTTTGTGACTTTATTAAAGGTGATAGACCCTCTGCCATTGGAATATTACTCCTAGAGTACTATTTACAATGAGACAAAGATGTATTACAGGCTTTAGTAGTCTAAAACAGGTGCACCATTCTTATTCAAAATTACCTCAGTTTACAAATCAAATGGCAGATGAATGTAATTGAATTAATTGATGCTCAACTCAACTTTGAACCTCTAAAATAATATATACATTATTACTATTAGCAAACATAATAAATGATAATCTCAAAAACAAACATTTAACCGATCAAACATTAGCCATGATGAAAAATTCATCAAACCTAGGAAATGGGTGAAAATGGAGGTATTAATGAAGGTCTTGAGAGGACTGAGTTCAATTATTAAACAACTTAGTTCTGTGGGATTTTAGTCTATGCAAAAAAATCAATCATCTGAAAAGAAAAGAAAAATACAGAAATGAATTGGGGTTGGGCTAGGGTAAAATTATACAGCAAAATCAATGGCTCCTATTTCAATAGTTTTGATGCAGTTACACATTTTTATTGTTTTAACAAATGAAAATGTTGAAATTGAAATATTAATTAATGTGGCCATCCTCGGTGGCATATACATGCTCCAAGTGAGACCTGAAGGCTGTGCACACATTGAGGAAGTCCTTTCTAATGCTGCCACACTCACAGTTGATCGAGGACTTCATCTCATTGAGGTTGCTGTGGTGGACCTTGCATGCCTTTTCCTTGACATGCACCCACATTTAGTTGAGGGGATTAAGTTTGTCTGACTGCGGTGCCCAAAAGTCTTTCAACCAGTTTATGTTTGACCCCAACCACTCTTGCACAGTCTGGGTCATGTGGACTGGGACAACATCCTGCTGAAAGATGTAGTCTGCCTTCATCTTTCTCAACCAGGGCAAGACTTTCGTAGCCAAGATGTTCCTGTAATTGGCCATGGTGAACCTGTAACTGGCCTCAAATCACGACAGTATCTTCCGGTCATTCAAAGCCATAACACGAAGCAGCATCACAGAGGTTGGGTGCTTGGTTGCAGATTGTTGTAGAATGGACTCTCGACGATATACCATATATAACTATTTGTTGAGGGAACTTCTTTAATTATCTTTAGAGTGCGTGGATGTCTGGCGGGCCGATATTATGTATCTTCGATATGCTTAAGAAGTGGAACTGAGCTCAAGGATAATAATAATGCTATCATTAATAAAATAGAGTTTTATTAATAATAACTCAACAATACACAAAACGGAAAATATTGACATAAACAGAGAATGGAAAGGGTCGTGGGGGCTCGGGCTAATCCAAGGATTAAACGATTTAAAAAGGTAAAACAAATATAAAGTTAAAGAGATGGGATGGTTCGCTAAACCATTTAAAACACAGGATAGAATTGACAAAAGGGTTAAATACTCAAAGGTAACGTTCGGCTTACGTAATTTTATACTAGTGGTGCAGAGGAAGTCGACGTGAAGGAATTTTCGGTCCGCTGGCGATTTCCAGTCGAAGGGGGGGAAATAAAAGGATCCTGACGTGGCGTCTTGGGAATGAGAACCGTTTCTCGACGAACGGCTTGAAGAACAATGGCTGTTCTACGTTGTTCTCTTCTGAACAACAGGGGGGGTGAGAACCGTCTCTTGTCTATGGGCTCAAGAACAATGGCTGTTCTAATGTTCTCTTCTGAACAACAAGGGGGAAGGGTGAGAACCGCTTCTTGGCGAACGGGTTAAAAAGAACAATGGCTGTTCTACGTTATTCTCTTCTGAACAACAGGGGAAGGGGTGAGAACCGTTTCTGGTCAACGGGCTCGAACGAACAATGGCTGTTCTAACGTTGTTCTCTTTCTGAACAATGAGGGGGAAGCCTTGTGGACTTGGCGTCACGAAAGGCTCGAACCTTGGCACTCAAGGGATATTGTCCTCCTTCTGGACAAGTGATGGTGAATCTCGAGGTCGAGGTCCTTTGGCGCACAAAGTGAGAGAGGGTCGGGGTGATGTTTCGCGACAAAAATCTGGATCTCCCATCTGCTCTTAGTGGTAAAGTTTCCATCTAAATAGTCGAGACACTCCCTTGGCGTGGGGGACAATGGAGTGGGAGCTTCGAGGGAATGCACAGCCGAGCCTGGGAACAATGCCTTATCTGCCCATAAGCCTAACTCAATCTGGCGAGGTCGGCGTATGGGGGCGAACGGGGGAAGATAAACCTCCTTGTTTAAACATTGACTCAGGTGGCTGCGATAAGGCGCCAAGCTTCAAAGCGAAGATGCATGTGGGAAGCATCGTGGTTTTAAATAACATGTGACAGGAGTTGAAATTAATGCAGCCTCAACCCGTTCTATCACACAGATATGTAGTAGACATTCAGAGATATCCTGGCAGAAGCTTACTACACAGTCATTCTGCTTGTTGATGACTAAATTGACTCTAAAGGGGGTTTTTTATCAGAAAAATGAGAATCTGATTGCCATGACTCTTCAAGTCATTGAGAAGGTGATGACAGATCTCCCAATGCTGTTCGCGCATATGGTCAGTGAACAGAGGCCTTTCCATGCACCTCATGCTCTTGACAGTCATGGACACCATGGTCATTGAGTTTTTCTTATTCTTGAGCAGCCATTTTTAGCTTCAGAGCACTTTTGAAGGCCTTTCCCACAGCCAAGATGAGGTCTACCTTGTTCTTGAGTGTCTGTGAGATTCTGTGAATGGTCTTTCGGCTGATGCTGAGCCAATTTGCCTTGTTGGACTTGTTGTGGCCCACACGCTGGAGAGCAGAGATCTCAATTCTTTTCACTTCCATCTTGGCACACCTGCACACAATGGAAAAGATGTTTCAATGGCACATAATGAAAAAGTAGTATTTTAAGTTTGTTTGATGGAACATTTTCAATCACACATGTAAACCTCTCAATAGATAAAAAATTGAGGGTAATAGAACTTTTGCAAAACTCGCTAGTTATGTTCTTAACATAAGAAAAACCTTGCAAGAAGTTAATCAGTAGCCTATATGAGCAGCTCGTATTGAGTTAATGAAGAAAAATTAGATGATATTTTAGTTACTAAGTAGATAGTCTCAAAAGATAGAGTTAAATCTAGCAAAGCACCAGACCCTGAGGAGATTTGGTCATTTTGAATAAGCGTTTGTGTTTTAGGCTACTAACTCCTTTAATACTTCTCTGTAAGTGTGTACCACTGTTCTAGGCATAATATTTTGATGGCTGAGAGGGTCTATCACACTTTATAAACACAAAATGTCAATATTTCAACCCAATTCTGGAACTCAAGAAGTTTTCCAAATTGTCATTTTGAATTTTCATAAAATGCCTAATTTATGCTCAGTTATTTTTAATGTTAATTTTTATTTTCCACACGTTTTATGCTACTAAAACTTGTAATATTGCTTCCTATCATTGTAAGAGTATCCAAGGTGTAATATTTCAATGGCAGACAGGGTCTCTCACAGATTATAAAGTCACTAATAAACAAATATTTCAACCTGATGCTGAAACACAGTAATTCTTTTATAATGCCACCTTGAAATACTAACACTTATGCATGTGTTTCCCTATTTGTTTGAGAGTTGGACTAAATTACGCTTCCTAGTGTGTTAATGGTAAATTTCCAGAACATCCCCACTATGAATTTTTGCTATAAAATATATTTTTCTCATGTTTTTTAGGCTTACCATCGAGTTAGCTTCACATTTATGTGAGCACAACTACCACAAAAAATAAGCATTTTTCTGCAACAATCGATTTGTTGAGATGGTGATCATAAATCCCAAGCCTAACCCTTTTATCACAAGTTAGGTTGATTATGTGAGGAGGATGTGTGAGATGGAAGGTGTCATGTTTGTGGATGTGTGAGATAGGTTTGTTGGAATGAAAGAAATGTATGTGATGGATGGACTGCATTTGAGTAGGAGGGGGGTAGATGTGTTGTGGGAGGACTATGATCGTGTTATTAGGTCTTTGCGGGCGGGAAACTAGATACTAATAGTGGTCAGGGAATTATGAGAGGACATTATAGTACTGAAAGTACTATAAGGAGGAAGGATGGTGCTTTTTGTGGGTGGGTTTTGACGGAGGCGGATGACCTTTGATAGGCCCTTGTGGCTTTTGTCATCTGTGAAATTATGTTATGTTATAATTAATAATTGTTATTATCTCTTCAAATCGCTTATTTCCCCCCAAATTATTTACTTTTTGTCATAGCTGTACTCACATAAATGTGAAGCCAACTAATGGTATGCCTAAAATCATCAGAAAAATACATTTTAGGCCAAAAAGTGTGGTAGGGATGTTGTGGAAATTTACCTCTATTTTTGGTATTTCTACTGCATATTCTACTAATATTAGCATTAAAAACAAATGCGGGAGCATAACTTAAGCCATCACAGGGCATTTCAAGATGACACCATAGAAGAATTATTGTTTCAAAGGTACCCTAGTTTGAAATTAAAAAAATATATTTTAATGGTATACTTGATGTTTATTTAAATCTGACCTTATTTTTTGTGCAAATGCATAGTCAAAAAGATTTAAGTACTAATTTCACCAGTCATCTGTATATGTGGATAAAATAATGTTAAATTTAGCAAAACACATCAAATGTACCATTAAAATATTTTTTTTACTTTTACCTAGATATCCTTACTGAACTGGGCAAAAACAAATTCTTTTTCTATACTCGTTCGATACCCCTCAAATGTCTGGAATAAAAGATTTGTCCATTTTTTCTTTGTTTCACTTGAATGTTATCTCTATTTACAAATGGCCGAGTGCATGAAATTGTTGCCTAAGCATGAATCTGTGCATGTTTGCAATGTTTGTGGTTTGATAGCAGAGGGGAATACATGTTGTATGTGGATTGTGCGAATGCATTGCCCATTTAGAGATGACTTGTAGGCTTGAGGGGCTAGTTTCAAAGCTCAGGAGGCAGGTTAGTATGAGGCCTAGGTCTGGGAACATGGTATATAATGGGGTGGGCCAGATGTAGGTAAGGATATTTCTAGAAGATGTGGGGTTAGCCCACTTGTATTAGCCAGAAGTAGGGCAAAGGGGGAAGATAATCAGTGGAAAATAGTCAGGTGAGGTAGGCCTAGTGTAGAGTCTGGAGTAAATGAGATGAATGAAAGTAAATTGTAGGTGAATGTAAATAGTATGGATAGGACAGGACAGATTAGGTGTGTAAGACAAAGGGACACAGACCCTCTTAGCTTAGCTAATAGATAGAGTACTCTGAGAAAGAAAACTGCAAGTGATATGATTGGAAGTGAGGATGGACAGGAATGGAGTTACTGTTAGTGTAAATGAAACTAGGAGAAGAGATAAGCACTTATGTGCTTATGATGGGTGATTCTTGTGTTAGATGATTAGTTAGGAAGTTGAGTGCAAGTAGATGGAATGGGTTGAATTGAATGATTTGCTTGCCAGATGTTGGAGTAAGTGATCTGAGTGACAGATATGAGGGGCTAGTGTCCTTGAAGAGTGTTTTACAAAAGCACATATTATTATGCCATCTAAATAAGTATTTTTCAGAGGAAACTGGATAAATTCATTTCCAAGTCTGAATCTGAAGCAAGCTTATAATTGGAAAATTTTCTTCTGGAATATCTCCTTTGTGGGACATAGAGAACTTCAGGTTCCAAATGATCTTTAGTTCATTTTTTAACTATTTTTTGCCACAAGTAGTGACTTGCCTCAATTAATTTGTAATTTTTTTTTTCATCTCCAGGAATGTGGTCCCATAAAATGGCAGTTCATGACTATCAAGACTTGATTGATAGGGGTTGGAGAAGAAGTGGCAAGTATTGTTATAAACCAACAATGGACAAGACTTGTTGCCCCCATTATACAATCAAGTAAGTGTATATAGATGTTGATGGGGTTTTCACCACCCTTGTGTATATGGCATTGGACTTCAATGGTCAAGGCATAGGATCATTCCCAGTGAGTGTGGACATAAAACTTTGTGGTCTCACAAGCTGGCTCCCCATTAGTGGATACGCTGAATTTGCCTCTCCTGTGGTATAGAGTTCCACATGCATCATCACACAGCCAATCACAACTGATATCATTCCTATCCTATCTTCTCAGTACAATATTCACACTTTTCTCTCTTCCAAACCCTGCTGATAAAGTATTAATTTATTCCCTATGGTAGCAGTCATATCCACATATCCCAATGTGGAGTACTAGTGTCCCCTGTGAAGGTACTCATGGCATGGAACCATAAAGGATTGTATGATTGCTTTTTGGTCTCAAAGCACAATAATACCAAACATGCCCCTGGTGTTTTGGGGCTTGCCAGTGATATTATTCTGATATGTGTGCGTTTGATTTGCTTGCAAGATCCACTACTATTAGATTTTGATACACTCTAAGTTTGTCATACATAGGTAGCCATGCTAGTGCTCAATTCTGGAGCAGTTTGTCATCTTGGCATCACTGCCCATAAAGAAGGCATGGGCATTGGTGATAACTAGCACTACTCCAGCTGGTACCTAGATAGGCTCTCAAAAGAGGGTGCCCCCATCTAGTCCATTACACCTGGAAAACTGGCACACTCTCTCAGGCTAAATTGAGACTACCTGGGTTTTTCTTCTAGACACCTCTTCACTTTCTATGCACAAGCCACTTCCTACCTATTTTTCTTGGCTAGCGACAAAAAAATAACCAGGTTAAGGATGGGTATTTTTATCATGCCTGCACTTTTCCCACCTTTTCTACTGCCTCCATCTAACCTGCAAAGGAATGTCATATGTAGCATGGATAACCATGATGCTGATTACAGTTAGAATATTCTGTCCTCATGGTACCATTACAGTTTTCTCCTTACAAACTTTCTTCTGAATACACCCTCATTGGTATTTCACTTTAATTTTGAAGGGAGGGAGACATTGGAGGGTACCACCTTTGAATGTTTGTCAATATGCTTTTACTCTCAAACCTTTTCCCACCCCGGGAGCACTGCTTTCAAATTTCTTGGACCATTCATCTCGTCACTAGAGTCATGCTACTGTACACGGATGGCTTCAAGTCCAAAGGGGTTCTGGTTGCAATATATTACTCAGTATGGGAGATTACTTGTGTCTGGTTTTGGCAACAGTTTTATAATCCATCGCAGCAAACACAGTGCACTAAGTGCCCTTGAGGCAATAGAATCTCCACCTGTCCTGGTGGTAGCAGGATGGTGAGATTGCCTTTTGCTGGAAATGAGCATACTGATTTGGAGGAGGCCAGGGTTTTCCGCTCAGACTGAGGTCACAGCGCAGCATTTTGCTCTTTCCCATATGGCAGTGGTCAGGTCAGCTCTTAGGACTGCATAGGAAAGAAGATGCGAGTGGCCATTGTACCATGACTTTTCCCATGGACTTATCCCCAATACCTTACCACTATCAAGTTATTTTTTGTATCTCTGAATCAGAAATGCTCTTGGTGGGATGGACCTTTCTGTTAAGACTGCTCCCTCCCCACAATTTGATTGAATGTCCTAGTCTGTGGGAGCTTTGCGCTGGATTAGGTTCCTTCACTTCAGACTATGACATGATAGTTTTTTGGAACTGCTCCATACTATTTAATTTTTTTTTTAATTGTTGGTAGCTCGATTGAAACCCTGAGGGAGGTGGGCCTCTCCATAGCCACCTGATTGTGCCTCTGTTTTTAATTGTTAATTTTTAAAATTTTGTTATTCTTTTATTTAGTTGGCTTAAATAGAGGCATTTCTATTTGCTTTCTGTAGTTATGCCCTTATAGGCTGCTGCCAAGACAGGATGATTTAATGAATAAATTGTAAAGAATGCATATCACCACTTATGATGTTTTAAACATTTTCCCGAGCCTCGGTTTGTTTACCTATGGGTGATGGATGCCCTCATTGGTTTTTACCATGATGGGATTTAAAAATAACATTTGGGGCAGCTTGTGTAGGTCAAGAAGAATACCCATCATCCAATGTGTGTTGTAAAAGGTGACTAACCCAAGATACAGTCCACTGACCTAGTAAGTTGTGTACCTGAAAGTTTTTTTCCTGTGTCCATTATGCAATGGCAGTCATGCACAGGGCTGTAGCAGACCTTGTGGGGATGCATTTTTTAATGCTTCTTACCTGAATGGAACTCTTTGAGTTGTTACTTTTCTAACATTTTTGTTTCCCTCAGTTAGTATTATGGCCAGCCTATCCCCCCTGGGAAATCTGCCACTGGTTCGGCAGAAAGCACTAGTCTCTGACTGACAAAATCTCTATTTGTCAAAGTGGTTTTAGGTTTGAGAAAAGTTCTCATGTGTTCTGTGGTTTTGGTTCTTTCATGGATAATTTATGTACAAGAGGGATGGGTTTTGGCCAGACCTGAACCTGGTTAAGGTGTGTCTCACTAGGTGTTGTTCACTTTTGCCTATATCTGATGAGTGTGCCAATTGTACCGAGTTGTATGGGAGATTGTGAATGTGTTGTGTGATAGATTGTATATATTATATCTGTTTTGCCTGGCATG